>CM076577.1:1315465317-1316065317 GCA_034641835.2 Pinus albicaulis
CCTCAAGTTGACAAGGCACACCTGCACATCAGCTTGAGTCTCACTAATGTGCATGGGTTGAAGATAAAATCTCGCATGGATAGCTTGACTTGCATAAATTGATAAAAGGAGGTTGCTTTGGTAGTTGTTAGTTGTATGTTTCAAGTTTTGTATTCTATGTTGCTACAATAGTATCCTCGGTTTCAAAGAGACAAATGGGCTCCCCCTAGTCAAAAGGGTGTGTTTTGATGGAAGAGCTTCGGTTTGTGAGACCCTAGCACATCATCTTTTCTGGGCTGCAATCATTCATCAGGCTTGGAAGTCACTTTCGAGATAAAGTTCAGAGGACAGTTTCAGATTTGTGTTTATTTCAGTGAGTAATCTTCATAATTCTAATTTCTAACTTTTATCTGCAAATAATATTTCAGATTTTGTTGTGTCCTCAATTTGGAAATATCATTGTTTTTCTAATATCTCTATTTGGGGATATTACAGTGGTATCAGAGTTGCAAGACTTGGCAGCCTGTTTGTGTTAACTACATGCATGAAGAGAGTGGTCATAACCTAGAAAAACCGGAAGAAATAATGGTCGGAGATGATCAACCATCGCCATCAAGTGAGGAGGAGGAAAAACAAATGTTCACAAAAATTTTAAAACAACTACAAATGAACAACCCTTATTTGAGTCAAATGGCTCAAAACACAGCAAATGGAAGAAATCTAATGCATACGGAGGGATTCAAAAATAGCAAGGTTGAAGAAAACATTGAACATTCTTCCAGCAAACCTTCAAGTTCAACTCTAGACCCTTTCATGCCTACTTTTATACAAGAGGATGATCCTACACAAGAGGAACCTATGTAGGACAATGAGGACACTGAAATTTTAGCTAAGTATCAAGCTTGGGGGCAAATTTTCAATCAGCCATCTCTTTTAATAACTACTTGGAGGCCACAAAGCACACAATGCCAAAGCAAAGGCAATGGAACCAAGGTGAGTAGAATTGTGGGTTGCATAAGAGGTTGGGACATCTACCCTTACCAAGTTTTGAAGGATCATCGAAGTGTACAGCTAGGCTTGGGTTCAAAAATTGGATACATATATTGCCCTAAATCAGATGAAGGAGATTGAGGGCATCAAGTTTTCTACCCTTCACCTTGATGGAGTTGCACATGAATGGTGGTATCACGGTTTCGTGACCGAAGGACATGGTGCAATCAAAGATGAAAAAATCGCGATATTATCGCGATAATTTGAAACGATAATTTGAAATTATCGTTATCGCGATATTATCGCGATAATTTCGAAATAATCGCGATTATTTCAGTAAAAATCGTGGGCCCATCAAATAGCAACCCTATAAGTTCAAAAATCGATTTTTTTTTTTGTCATTTTCGCAGCCCTCTCATTTTCCTGACACACCCTGTTGGCAGTTCATGGTAATGTTAAATTCTTAAAGCATCCTTTTACTTAAATTTTTAACATTACCATGAAATGACTCAGGATGTTTAAGAGTGGTTTCGACCTCATTGGATTTCATATGGAGAAACTAGAATTTTAGATTTCACTCAAAATTCAGCAGACTTAATGGTTTTCGGGGTTTCATGGTTTGGGGATTTGCATTGTTTCCATTTGATTCTATTATGTGTAAGGGTATGAGATTGGCATTTGATCAAGAGTATGAAGTCCTTTAAGAACCTTGATGTTGGTGGCATTGATTGTTGAACTTTGTTGATGTTGGTGGTATTGATTGTTGAACTCCCCTACTGTGGCCTTAACAAGAATGTACCCTTCACTCGAAGGAAAACAACTAGTTAGGCATGTTAATCTTTTTCTACCGCATTTTAAGGTTGAGCAATCCAAGTCTGAAGACTTTGAGCTAGATGATGTTTATGTATCTCTTGTTGATGATCCCATTTCTAGTAGCGATGAATCAATGATGAGTTTCATGAGGAGGAGGAGAAGGAGCAACAATAGGAGGAGGAGGAGCAACAATAGGAGGAGGAGGTGACACCACCTACCCCTACTATCGGTAGAGGACGTGGTCTACCTCCTTTAGCTCCTAGTGCTTCAGGATCTGGAGCACAACAGAGTCCATTGCCAGCCCCACCAACTTCTTCGTCTAGAGGGAAAGCTGTTACATTTTCTCGCAAGAGGGGCAGAGGAAATCAGTAGTATAGGTTATTTGGTGCATTCCTTTGTATATAACATTATGACTCATGATATGAGATACATTATTATATTTTTTGTTTATATTTTGAGGTTGAGTTGAGACTCAGGACTTAGTATTCAGGACAGGATTCAGTTTTATGTGTGATGTAGCACTAGACATGATATTACACATCTTATATAATAGTTTTTTTTTCATATTTATGTGTCAATGCATTTATTTTATGCTGTAGATGCTTTAAATATTAAAAAAATTGAAAAAAAATGAATATTTTTGTATGTGCCGATTTTTTCCCGATAATTACGATTTTTTCCAATTTTTTCCCCTCGGCGATAATATCCCGATAACGATTTTTTCATCTTTGGGTGCAATAGTCTCTTATAATCAGTGTTGCACTACATTGATAAAGCAGTTTGACTACAAGGACTCAGAGGGACACTCCAGAGAGTTGGCTCAGTTAAGACAGGTTGGGACACTTGATGCATATATTTCAAAGTTTCAGCAATTGTCAATCATGGTTTCTGATGTGACTGGGAAGAGAATGATTTCTTGGGTCATAGAGGGCTTGTCAGAACCTCTCACAGATTGGGTCAAAGCTTTTGATCTGCCAACCTTGCAAGATGTTATTAAGTGTAAGGAATATGGAGTCATCCACATCACAGGCTAGATTTCCTAGCAAATTTCCACATAGACCCTTGTCACAAAGTTGCCTACAAAGGAAAGACAAGAAACCAGAGTATAATAGACCTACGGGTGAGATGTCTAGGCCAGTTGGTGGTACGCCTCGTGATTTGAGGGATGAGTTGAGACTAAAAAGGCTTTGCTTTCACTATTGTGAGCCTTGGACACCTAGATATAAGTGTAGAAGCGGAGGCAAGGCCCACTAGATACGGGACTTTGAGGAGCCTAGTGATGATGAATCATAAGAGACACGGGTTCCTGATGAGCAACATGAGCAAATGGATGGAGAGACAGGTACAGATGAGCACCCTGATGATTTGGAATAGATAGATGGTGCATTTGTAACCCTCACTACCACTCCTCATTATAATGTCCACAAACTAAAAGGTGTTATACAGGGACAGGGAGTTGTGTTGATTGATAGTGGGGCTACCCACAATTTTCATTGACTCATCCTATGTGAAGAAGCGGGATTTGTAAGTTGAGGAGCATGATGATTTTTGGGTGCGGATAGCAAGTGGCCCGATGTTGCGTTATGTTCATCGTGTTCCACAATTGAGTATAACTTTGGGTGTAATCACAACCTTACTAAGGACTTTTATGTGGTTGACATTGAGGATACCAATGTTGTGTTGGGTGCTCAGTGATTGCATTCTATAAGCCCGTTTGTTGCAAACTTTAAGGCAATGCAATTGAATTTCACAACAGAGGGTAGGAGGGTGGTATTATGGTGCTTAACTCCAGATGCTCCTAGAGTCATTTCAGCTAAGAGGATGGAGAGGGTTTTTCAACATTCAAAGGCCGAGTGGGTAATGCAGTTTTTCATTTCAGAAAGGTCTACCAATACAGGACAGCATGGATATCATGTGGACATAAAAGGCTTGTTGGACAAGCATAGTGTCGTATTTTCAGACCTACCACATGGCCTACTTCCAGATTGTGGTTTTGAGCATGTTATTGAGCTTGTGGACAGCAAGCTAGTTGTTACAAATTCCTTACTGTCATCCTAAATGATTCAAGGAAGAGATCAACAAAACTATTTGGGAGTTGTTGGGTGCAGGGCATATATGGCATAGCTCTAGTCCCTTCACTTCTTATGTTATCCTGGTGAAGAAGAAGGACGACACTATGAGGATGTGCATTGATTATAATGCACTAAATAAGAAGACTACCAAGAACAAGTATCCCATTCCGCGTATTGATGAGTTGATGGATGAGCTACAAGGAGCGGTCTATTTCTCTAAAATAGATCCTCGTTTAGGATACCATCAGATTCGAGTTCGAGAGCAAGATGTGCACAAAACAGCTTTCAGGTGCCACTTTGAACATTTTGAGTATTTGGTAATGCCCTTTAGGTTATCAAATGCTCCAGCTACTTTTAAATCTTGCATGAACCATGTGTTCAACAAGAAGTTACAACAAATTGTGCTAGTTTTATTTGATGGCATCTTAGTATATAGCAAGTCATGGGGAGAGAATCTTTGACACCTTAATGAAGTGTTAGCAGTGGATTCCCTTTTTGTGAAAGCCTCTGAGTATGAGTTCAGCATGACTAAGCTATTATATTTGGGATATGTCATTGGCAGAGGTGGTGTGAAGGCACATCGAGAGAAGATTCAAGCTATACTTGACTAGCCAATACCAAAGAATGTGTCACAATTGCGGGGCTTCATTGGTCTGTACACATACTATAGACGGTTTGTGAAGGGATTTTCTTTGTTAGTTGTTCCTCTGACAAATTTGACCAAGAAGGATGCTTTCGTTTGGACAGATGAGACTCAAGGAATTATGGATCATCTTAAGAAGGTAATGAGTACTTGTCCTGTTTTGTCTTTACCGGATTTCTCTAAACCTTTTGTGCTTGAGTGTGACGCATCAGGAATTGGTATTGGGGCTATTTTGATGCAAGACAAGCATCCCATTGCTTATGAAAGTTGAAAATTGAATGAAGTTGAAAAGAGATTCTCCACACATGATAAGGAAATGTTGGCCATCACAAACGCACTTGAAAAGTTTCGTCAATATCTTGTGGGCAACAAGTTTCCTATGAGGATTGATCATAATAGCCTCAAGTATTTATGGAGCAAAAAGGATTAAATGTGACACAACAATGTTGGGTAAATAAGCTACAAGGGTATGACTTTGACATTGAATTCGTCAAGGGGAAGAATAATTTTGTTGTTGATACATTATCTAGAAATCCTTCATTTTGCTCAATTTTAGAAATTTCAGCCTCTTGGAAGGAATATATATTAGCAGAATATGCAAAATATCAGCATGCATGTGATATTTTAGATGGTAAAATTGATGATGGTGTTGAAGAATGTAACTAGTGTCGGTCTTCGTAATTGTATTTGAGTCGTGATGTAATGTATTTGTCAAAAGAAAGAAAAAAAAAATTCTTTTAAAAGAAATTGACTTATTAAAGCATGGGTTTCATGCTTGGGTCAATGGTTTATAGGTCAAAGCCTCCATTGTAGGATTCTAGGGTTTATATCAAGTGTCCTTGTCCATGTCATAATGTATTAGACCCTTGGGCATCGTCAATCAAGAAACAAATTTATTTTTTGTTGAAATTTGATGACTAAAAAGTTTCCTGCAATCCCAACCCAGTTTTAATTTCACCTTATCACTCCCATTCAGTTAAATTCCCTTCCCCATAAACTTACATTCAACATATAGAATTCTGGAAATGAAATTTTCAGATTAAAACACATGGGACTGTCAACACATGCTGAAAATAAATATGGACATAAACAGACTAGCAACACATAAAAAACACACACAAATTTTTGGTCAACTTAGACCCAGGCAAAACCCCTTCAATCTTCTCCGGGGAAAACCTGTTAAAGAGCTCTTCAAATTTATATCTTTCAATTTCAGGAAAAATACATTTGCAGACAAAACAAAATAGCAAGATACAACTTATCTCTTCAACCCAAAACTCCTTGAAAACCGTGCCCACTTGAAGCTGAAACAGTCTCGTACGGACGTGAACTGTACTGTATGGATTTCGTACAGACTGTACAGATTTTCTTTTCAATTTTTTTTTGCTCAAAAACATCCCTCGAACTGCGTGCATCTCACAGCATCAAATGATGTTCGAACTGTACCTTTTGTTGTCTTATATGCCTTGATTTCCATGCCCAGCTTTGCCCATAAATCACTCCTTCAGCTTGTTGCAACAAATTTCTCTTTCACAACTTTTCTCCAGCTCTCAACCTCCTTTCTCCAATCTGCTCATGAAGAATGAATGAATTTAGTCTCTCTTTTCTTTTCCCCCTTTTGTTTCCCTAAATGACTTTTGGGCAACCCTAAGATCTAATGGCTCAGATTCATTTAGATCAAGGGATGAGAATAAATGTGCATTTAATTCTCAATTTCTATTTTTTAACTCACCCATTAAATAAAGTACCCACATTGTACTTTATGTCTAAAGTCACTTTTCACTTAATAATTTAACATTGACTTTACCACTTATAAAGTCACTTTCACTTTATAATTTAATATTGACTTAACCACATATAAAGTCACTTACTTTACCACTTATAAAGTCACTTTCACTTTATAATTTAATATTGACTTAACCACATATAAAGTCACTTTCACTTTATAATTTAATATTGATTTTACCACTTATAAAGTCACTTTCACTTTATAAAGTCACACTTAGGAAAAGAATTATTTTGGACACTTTTCCCTAGGTAGAGACTAACCCATGGGAAACCACTTGTCCAAGGTACATTAAAATCAACACTCCCTCTTACCGAGGAAAGTGTTTCTCACCACACCCATCTTGTCCCTGAAATGGACATGCTTGCCTCTTGGCAATGACTTCGTGAGAACATCGGCCACCTACTCATCTGTCAATATATACTCCAACTTCACTACCCCCTTCTGAACATAAGTCCCTAATGAAATGATATCTGATGTCAATGTGTTTTGACCTGTCATGAAACACTGGATTCTCCGTGAGTTTAATGCAACTCTGATTATCACAGTGAATAACTATCGGTCTCAACTCTTGATCAAATAGGCCATACAATAACTTGTGAAGCCAAATGGCCTCACAACTAGCCTAGCTAGCAGCCATATACTCAGCCTCAAAAGAGCTCAAAACAACTGACTTTTGCTTTCGACTAAACCATGACACAACTGCCGAACCCAATCCGAAGCAATACCCCGAAGTGCTTTTCCTGTCAGAAGCACTCCTTGCCCAATTTGAATCTGTGTAACTTGCCAACCTCACTCCATCTCCCCACCTATAGTCTAGACCATAATCAACAGTACCCTGCACGTAGCAAAGAATGTGCTTTGTAGCTACCCAGTGCACCCTCCTAGGCTCAACCATGAACTAGCTAAGTGTGTTCACTGCAAAGCAGATATTTGGCCTAGTGTCGACCGGATACATCAAGGACCCAATAAGCTTCCTATACAATGTGGGATCCACCAAACTAGAATCAGAAGCATGAAGCTTTTTCCAGTTGGTGATCATAGGTGTAGACATGGGTCTACAGTCTGCCATGTGAAATCTGCTCAACACATCCATAGCATACTGCCCCTGCCCCAGAAAGATATTCCCCTCCTCCTGCCACACCTCAAACCCCAAAAATTAATGCATCAGCCCAATGTCCTTCATCTCGAACTCCATAGCAAGATCCTCCTTGCAACCACTAATCAGTCTCTCTGCCCCAGTAATGAACAAGTCATCAACATATAGCACAAGAATGAGCGGATCATCCCCTACAACAATGTAGTTTAGGTTCGGATTTGCATCACTCTTCGTGAAACCCATCTACTGCAAGTAAGTACCAATCTTCGAATACCAAGCTCTCGGAGCTTGCTTAAGTCTATAGAGTGCTTGCCGTAACCAGCATACATGGGTCTCCCGCCTAAGTACCTCAAAGCCCTGTGGCTACTCAACATACACCTCCTCCTCTATAACTTCGTTCAGAAATGCGGTCTTCACATCCATCTGATGGATCTGCCAACCCATTTCTGCAACAATAGAAATAAGGGACCGGATAGAAGTGTACCGAGCTATGGGAGCGAAGGTCTCATCATAGTCAACTCCCTCTATCTGTGAGAACCCTCTAGCCACAAACCTCACCTTGGACTTCTCAATGTTTCCATCCACAGCATGCTTGATCTTGTAGAGCCACCTGGAAGTCACAATTGACTTGCCCTCAAGCCTAGGCACCACCTCCCAGATATTGTTCTTAATGATAGACGCATACTCCTCCACCATAGCCTTCTCCATACCTCTTGGCTTCCAACCTCCTCATAGCTAGTAGGCTCGAGTCAGCATTGCTGGTAGCCTACATAAGCTGCAAAACCGCTCAAGTGGGACCTCTCCCTATTCACCTCTTCAGAAGGACCAACGGACTTGTTGTGAGGTGTATTAAACCATTTTAGGCCTCCTCTTTCATAGAAGCTTCCCTATCTTGAACCTCATGCTTTGCCCCAAATCGAAGTAGACACGAAGGTCGCCTTCTTCTGGTGTGCATGTACCACTTTGTCCTCGAAGAACCTATGCAAATAGAGTGAAGTGTCATGTGAACTCTGTACAGACATTCCTAAGAAGTGCTCGGTGAACTCACCACTGGTACCCAGATATGTGGAAACACTGAAGTACCTCTGTCACCAGTCGATTGAGAACCACAGTCCTTCTCCACCTTTGCGACCTCCCTGTGAGGAGAAGTATGTGAACTCTCTCTCATCATACTCCTGTGATCTCCGGTAGGCCCTCTACTCCTCAAACTTCACATCCCTCTTAATCACCAGTCTCCGTTTAGAAGGAATGGAGATCCGATAGGCCTTCGAGGTCTCGATGTAACCCATAAAGATACCCTTCTCTGTCATGGGTTCCAGCTTCGTCCTCTGCTCCTTCGGGATATAAAAATATGTGAGACATCCAAAGATACGAAGATGTCCAACATGGGGCTTCTCTCCAGTGAAGGCCTCCTCTGGAGTCATATTCTCCAATACTCTGTGAGGACTCCTGTTTTGAAGATAAACAACAGTATTGCAGGCCTCAGCCCACAAAAACAAAGGCAACCCCTGATCATGAATCATCGCTCTAACAGCCCCAACAATAGCTCTGTTCTTCCTTTCAGACACCCCATTTTGTTGGGGGTTGTAAGGAACCATGAACTCTCTCCTAATGCCCTCCTGTGCACAGAAGTCAGAAAAACCACCATCGGTGTACTCACTACCATTGTTTGACCTCAAGACCTAAATCTTCCTACCGATCTGCTTTTCCACAAGAGCTTTGAACTCTTTAAAACGACTGAAGACCTCACCCTTGGTCTTCAGGAAATATATCCTTCCTCCTAGAGTAGTCATCAATGAATATAACATAATACTCATAACCACCCAAGGACACATGAGACATACGACCACTAACATCAGTATGAATCAAGTCTAGTATACCTATATATCTGTTGTCGCTCGCTGGAAATGGTAACTTGGTGAAATTGCCCAAAAGTACACCCTCTGCAGACCTCATAATGCTCGACACTGAAATCAGGAACTCCAGTAGTGATCTCCCTTAGAACTCTCAAAGCTCCATGATGAATATGCACCATCCTCTGGTGCCATAACTCACACAAGTCTCTACTGCTGGTGGTACTAGTGTGAGTGCTACCAGATGTGCTACTCACCAATGCTCATGCCAACTAAATGTTGAACCTATATAGTTTCCTAGAGCATACTCCAATCACTTTGGCCGAAGTGATGGAAGCTCCCTTGGGATGCATCAATACCTGCCCTCTTGAGAAGTTGACGTCAAACCACTTCTCCTCCATAGCAAACGTTGAAATCAAGTTCTTTTTCATCCTCGGAACATACAAAACATCCATGACCTTCAATGGAGGCAAAGACTCCCTCTCAAAGGTCACAGTCCCCACACCAATAGCTCTCACAGTGCGATCATCTCCTAGTACAATCTCAATATCAAGTGCCCTCTCTGCAAGCTCTGAAAATAACTCTCATGCCCCTGTCATATGGTGGGAAGCCTCGCTGTCTATGTACCACACATTGGATGATGTACTCCTACTAGAAGTAGAAGTAATAAATGCAAAACCCCAGTCAAACTGTGAAGCAAACTGCTCCACCTCTGCTAAAGCTGCAGTACCCTTCTTCCCCTTGTTTTTCCTCCTAGGACACGTAGCAGCATAGTGTCCCATCTTTTGACATGCCCTTGACTTTGGACATATTCGTATCTTTCTTCTTCTTCTCCTCCTTTCCCTTAGCCCCATCTGATGAGGCCCCTTTCTTGGCCTTCCCTTTGTTCTTCCCCCTGGTTGTCAAGGCTACATCCTCCTCGTCTACTATCTTCACCCCACCACTGCCAGTCTTCCGTATCTCATGTTGCACACAATTATCCCAGAATTTGGGAAGATTCTCCCTAGAGGTAACAGTATCTCCAAAGACCTCCCAAGACTTAGGAAGTCCCGCTACGGCTATCCTGACTAACTCTGTGGATGCAACTACCTCACCAATAGCAGTCAAATCATCACGTACCTATTTGACCGTGCCAAGATAATGAACTACACTTTCAGCGTTTGTCATCCTGATGTTCTTGAATTGTTCTTTGAGTACCATCTTCCTGCTCTCATTGGTACGCTCATATAGATTGGTTAGAGTTGTCCACATATGATATGCATATGTGTTTCCTGTCACCTAAGGAACCACGTGATCCTTCAGACTGTCCATCAAAATCATTTTCGCCTTTGCATTATTTTTTGTGAATTCAACAAGTTCATCTGCAGCAGTAGGAGGTACAACCTCTTGCCGCATTATGTCCCAAACTGATGCCTCCTCAAACACTGTCTGAATTTTGTCCTTCCAAACGGCATAGTTGGATATCCCATCCAGTCCGCGTCCTTTATCCTTAAGAACATGACCATGACTACTGTCCAAAATTTACAAAACCAAGAAAATGAAGAAATGAACTTCCAAGCACACCTTGTTGTCCCAAAAGTTCAGTCTGTGTGAAATTTCACCTTGTTGTCCCAAAATATCAGTAGTTGTCCAAATTGAGTTTGTTGTCCAAAAATTCAGTTTGTTGTCCAAACAACTGTTTGTTGTCCCAAACTATTGTTTGATGTTCAAACTGCAATTTTCAACCTGTAGCTCTGATACCATGTTGAAATTTGGTGACTAAAAAGTTTCCTGCGATCCCAACCCAGTTTCAATTTCACCTTATCGCTCCCATTCAGTTAAATGCCCTTTTCCATAAACTTACATTCAACATATAGAATTCTAGAAATGTAATTTTCAGATTAAAACACATGGAACTGTCAACACATACTAAAAATAAATATGGACATAAACAAACCAGCAACACATAAAAAATTCACACAATTTTTTGGTCAACTTAGACCCAGGCAAAGCCCCTTCAATCTTCTCCAGGGAAAACCTGTTAGAGAGCTCTTCAAATTTATGTATCTTTCAAGTTCAGGAAAAACACATTTGCAGACAAAACAAAACAGCAAGATACAACTTATCAATTCAGCCCAAAACTCCCTGAAAACAGTGCCTACTTTGCCTCAATTTCCGTGCCCAATTGAAGCTGGAACAGTATTGCACAAACGCAGACTGTACTGTGCGGATTTCCATACCGCTGTACAGACTGTACGGATTTTTTTTCCAATAAAAAAAAAAATTGCTCAAAAACTACGCTCGAGCAGTGCACAGCATTAAATGATGTTCGAACTGTACCTTCTGATGTCTTTTATGCCTTGATTTTCGTGCCCAGCTTTGCCCAGAAATCACTCTTTCAGCTTGCTGCAACAAATTTCTTTTTCAGAACTTTTCTCCAACTCTCAGCCTCCTTTCTCCAATTTGCTCATGAAGAATGAATGAATGCAGTCTTACTTTTCTTTTCCCTCTTTCGTTTCGCTAAATGACTTTTGGGCAACCCTAAGATCTAATGGCTCAGATTCATTTAGATCAAGGATAAAATCGTATGCATTAATTCTGCTTTTCTATTTTTCAACTCGTCACATTTAATTAAGAACCCATATTACTTTGTATTACAAAGTCCTTTTCACTTTATAACAAAAGTAACAAAAATCGCGAGTTTTTCAAGCGGCCGATTTAATCGGCGATTTTTTGAACGATTTTTTGAAAAAATCGTCATCGCGATAAAATCGCGATTTTTACGAAAAAATCGCGATTATTTTGGTAAAAATCGTGGGCCCATCAAATAGAAACCCTATAAGTTCAAAAATCGATTTTTTTTTTGTCATTTTTGCAGCCCTCTCATTTTCCTAACACACCCTGTTGGCAGTTCATGGTAATGTTAAATTCTTAAAGTAAAAGTGATATTTCCTTTATTTTTCATTTTCATCCTTTTACTTAAATTTTTAACATTACCATGAAATGACTCAGGGTGTTTAAGAGTGGTTTCGACCTCATTGGATTTCATATGGAGAAACTAGAATTTTAGATTTCACTCAAAATTCAGCAGACTTAATGGTTTTCAGGGTTTCATGGTTTGGGGATTTACATTGTTTCCATTTGATTCTATTATGTGTAAGGGTATGTGATTGGCATTTGATCAAGAGTATGAAGTCCTTTAAGAACCTTGATGTTGGTGGCATTGATTGTTGAACTTTGTTGATGTTGGTGGTATTGATTGTTGAACTCCCCTACTGTGGCCTTAACAAGAATGTACCCTTCACTCAAAGGAAAACAATTGGTTAGGCATGTTAATCTTTTTCTATCGCATTTTAAGGTTGAGCAATCCAAGTCTGAAGACTTTTGAGCTAGATGATGTTTATGTATCTCTTGTTGATGATCCCATTTCTAGTAGCGATGAATCAATGATGAGTTTCATGAGGAGGAGGAGGAGGAGCAACAATAGGAGGAGGAGGTGACACCACCTACCCCTGCTACCGGTAGAGGACGTGGTCTACCTCCTTTAGCTCGTAGTGCTTCAGGATCTGGAGCACAACAGAGTCCATTGCCAGCCCCGCCAACTTCTTCGTCTAGAGGGAAAGCTGTTACATTTTCTCGCAAGAGGGGCAGAGGAAATCAGTAGTATAGGTTATTTGGTGCATTCCTTTGTATATAACGTTATGACTCATGATATGAGATACATTATTATATTTTTTGTTGATATTTTGAGGTTGAGTTGAGACTCGGGACTTAGTATTCAGGACATGATTCACTATTATGTGTGATGTAGCACTAGACATGATATTACACGTCTTATATATTAGTTTTTTTTCATATTTATGTGTCAATGCATTTATTTTATGTTGTGGGTGCTTTAGATATTAAAAAAAATTGAAAAAAAATGAATATTTTTGTATGTGCCGATTTTTACCCGATTTTTACGATTTTTTCCCGATTTTTTTTCGATTTTCCGTCCTTGATTTTTGTTACTTTGCTTTATAATTTAACATTGACTTTACCACCTATAAAGTCACTTTCACTTTATAATTTGATATTGACTTTACCACTTATAACGTCACTTTTACTTTATAATTTAATATTGACTTTACCACTTATAAAGTCACTTTCACTTTAAAAGTCACACTTAGGAAAAGAATTATTTTGGACACTTTTCCCTAAGTAGAGACTAACCCATGGGAAACCACTTGTCCAGGGTACATTAAAAATCAACATTTTCTGAATGGCTAACTGTGTTTTTTTATTATTAGATAAATGTGAATAGCTTTTAAATTTCAAATGTCCAGTATATATGATAGGAAAGATGGTAAAGATTGTGTAAGGGTTAATATTCAGGCCATGTTTGCCTGGTTTAACATACTTAAGACTTTATCTTTTTGGATGGCATACCACGCCATCAAGTGGCCAACAGATCTAGTTTCCTGATACGGGCAGGTTGAGGCCACCAAACTGTTATATCTGGATGTATCAAGTTTTAGAAAATTAATGAAAATAGAGTACTAAGAAGCTTACAAAAAAAAGAGAGAGAGACTCAATAATAGCTCAAGGCTTCAAAGAAGCAAAATGCTCTCAAAATAAAAGCACTAGAAAAGAAGGCTCAAGACCTAGGGATTTGAGATTTTTCGGTGGTGATAGATATTCACAAGGTCAAGGCCTCATACAACCTTCAAGGAATTCCTCAAGTTGAGGGGAAAAGAATTAGGGTTTCCCTCTTGGAGCAACACATAGGGCAAGAAATTTTATGGATGAAATTTGGGTGGATGCCCACCAAACCTGGAGAATAGGTAGCCTAGACCCTAAGCTTAATGTTTACCCTCTCAAATCAGCAAAAATCCTCCTCCCTAAAATTTCTCTTTAGGGCCTAGATTTTCACCCTAGTCTTAAAAGGACCGATTTTAGGAGAGAAAATTAGGATTCATCACCAATGACTTAGACTAGTGCCTTGTCCTTTAGGCATATGTAATTAAGGATGAAATAGATAAGCTAGATCCTTTCTAAGGAGGCTAAAAATTGATGCCCTAGTTATCAAATTTTAGCATTGGCCCACTTCAAAAGAAAATGGAGTTCGATAGAGAGATTAAAGATTTCCTCCACTAGGAACATTCATTACATGTTGTACAATGAATAACCTAAGAAACCAGATTCGCTCTAGAGGGCCACGTGTCCCAAATCCAGCGAATTGGACATGATTCGGTCAGACACGTGTCCTTCCGATCGTGTCCATACGGGACACGATCATGTCTCGATTTGCCAAACATGTGCGGCAGAAAAAAACCCTCCGCGGCTTTTAAAAGGTCGATTTGGCCATTCATTTCTCACTTTATCTTGTGAGTATGTTTTCAAAGGAGCAAGGAGGAGCAGGCAGCAAAGGAGCAAAGGAGCAAGGAGGAGCAGGCAGCAAAGGAGCAAAGGAGCAAGGAGGAGCAGGCAGCAAAGGAGCATTTTCAAGGAGATTCAAGCTACAGGTAAGTGCATTTTATCTCTTTTATTTGCATTCGGTTTGAATGTGCATTTCTTATACAAATTTGTGCATTTTTTGCTTATTTTTTTACAACATTCATGGCTCAATCAAGGTCAACAGGGAAGGGGCAAAGGAAGGGGAAGAATGACTCTGTTAGAGATGCCCCTCCTGTTCCAATTTCAACAGGGTCTGCAAGTGTTCCATCTATTGGAAGGAGAGAAATGGTGAACATGATGACGAGTACAGTGATGCTGATTTTGATGATGAGGATTGATGACTCATGAGCTACTCACTGCCTTGAGGCTTGTAATTGTTTTGTATTTGCTATTTCTATTTGCCATTGGCATTGTACTACATATGTAACACATTTTGATTTTGATGACTTGATGAGAAAACTACAATATCTTGTCTTTCTCCTATTAGATCATTGATTAATATGTCACAATTGTATTTGTATGCATAATGTTACTTTATATCTTTGTATATATAACATGTCATGTTCTGGGGGGTCACCGTGTCTATGTTTGACACTCGAATCCTCATGTCCTTCATGTTCTATGTCCCCGTGTCAGGTGACTTAGTGAATAACAGGTGCAATACTCAACTAGATATCCTTTCAAAATTAGTTTTTATCAATTAGGGCACAAAATAGCATAACATAGAAGTGGCAATTCCATACATCAGTCAATTTCAAAATTGAAAATCTTCGACAATGAGCACTTACAAGACAACATGTAGTATATACATCCATTATCCAAATAAGTAGCTCCAAAGATAGTCAAAAATAGCTTCCAAATATCAAAATGCATCCCATTGATCTCCAATAGCCAAAACAAACAAGTGTGATTCCTTCTCAAGAAGTCTAATCTCAAGAGTGATGATGATGAGAGACTCAAATGAGGTCTCTTCTATTTCTACATGTTCTATCAAGTCTAACTTTGGCCTAGAAGCCCCTCTTAGTTGTCAAATGGAGGTAAAAACTAATTGTGGTTACAATCCAACCACATAGTCGATGTAAAAACATAAAGATAAACCCACAAGTGGGTCGAATTGATGACATCATTCATGTGTAGGCCTCTTGGAGGCATGCATTGAGCTCTCTTGGTGTCAAACTGAAGGAAGAGGGCTCCAAAAATTATCCTCTAGGGGTTGGCCCCTAGATATCCATGCAAATCATCATTGGGGGGGGTGGGGGGGGGGTGGGGGTGGGGGCGGCAGTTTTGTGTTTGGGGCACAAAATGGGTATCATGGATCTACTAGTGATAGAATAGCCTAAACTTTCTCCATCGTTGAGGGCTCGGAGAATGGTGCTAGCCCTTCCATGCCTCATAGGGTAAGACAAACCTCGTCTAGGCCTCGAATCAACTGCCAAACCATGTGATCACTCCTAAACCGGTTGGGGCAAATTGGTCCAAGTGCATCATCTCGTGAATAATGTCGGGCAAAGCACAGATTGTTGTGGTGTTGAAGGTGCCCATGGAATGAAGTAATGATGTCTGCAAGTAAGAGGAGTCCCCATCGCTCTCAACGCTTCACCTGGAGGGTGTCATATGCTCTTCTAGTGGAGTTACGCCCCAGTGAAGTTGCACAGGCCCCAGCCCATGATGAAACTACCTGCCAATCACACATAATGTCCAGTGTTGCATCCTCCCCATCGAGAGTGTTGCATCCTCACCATCGGTACAATAATTCATTAATGCGTAAGTGAACCAAGCTTGTTAATCAAGGGAAAATTGAGACTTCATATGGGACTTCTCTTCCAAATTTGGGGCTTTGATCTCATAGTAGTGTTACCTCCCTAGGTACGAGTGGTTAATAAATGACCCTATTAGGTGTTCCCATCCCCTATGGGGAAAGACATGTCCTTGGTACATCCTTCAATCAATAATTGGCATGTGAATGATGATGAAACGGATGGAGTCGCACGGTTCTCAAGGCCAAATGCCATGGGTACAAGGATCGCAATGATGAGGGAAATACACATATTGGGCATACAGATGTGAGGGGGAGCAATAATGGTTACATGAGTTACCCTAGCCTTTTTTTTTCCACCCATGTTTATTTGTCTTTTGCTTTTTATTAATTTTTCTTTGTATTACTGCTCGAAGCTCTTAGACATGAGAGCATGTTCTGTATGATATGTAGCAGTTGTTGACAACAAATCTTTGGGATTAGGTAAACTGATGTAAATATTGTAAATAGTACAGATAAAAGGAAGTTGGAAGATGAAGAGACAATGGGAGATGAAACCCAAGAGTCTCCCTCTCCTTGTATATATTCATATTCTCCCTTAATGCAAATCAATTCAAATTTGTGGAGATACTCGTGGCCTGACATGGTATCAGAGCCAACCCCATTTTTGGTTTCCTTCTGCATTGTAACTCCTATTTCATGCCATTGTTCTCATTTTTTCCTGCCACTTTTTGTCCGCTTTGTGTCTGTTATCTCCTCTGTCGCTCAGACCTGTTTTATGTTTCGCTATTATTAAATGGACACTCCTTCATATTCATTTGGTTTTCAATACTCCTCTACTATCCATTACATGTGTAAAGGCCATGGAAGATTGTTGACAAATACATGAATTTTGTGTGTACACTAGTCAAAGGGAATACAAACAACTGTTGATTTAGGGTAGCATCGAATGTGCTCTAGCCTTATAACTTTGTATATAGGCTAAGACACACGTATTTCATAATACCCAGAAATGGTTTTGGAAAACTCCGCTTAGAGATGGTTTAATAAAATTAATTAATCGTTTTTTAATGTTTTCCTAAGTCTAAACTTAGGGAAACTGATTAATTAAAGGGTATTAATTAAACTATGTGTGAATCTTCTAGATAAAGTCATGGATCACCTCCAAGTTAATCTTAGCCCTTGATTGTGTTTTAATCTTGGTCGTTGAAGGATCAACGAAGGATTATAAGGAGGGTGAGGGGCCTATGGAAAACACATCAGACTGAGAAAGAATCTAGAGATCAATTTCTCCAGCTGAAGGAAGAATCGAAGTGATCCTTGATTGCAGAGAGGAGAAGGTGAAATCTCCGAGACGGAGAATTTCTTAAGGGTAGAGAGTACAAGAAGAAAAGAGAGAAGAGAGCCATAGCAGCAGCGCAGAGATAGCCAAGCAGCAGTTACGTTGGGAGAGCGCAGAGCAACAGAGGGAGTTTCGATTTTAGTTGGAGAGGCAGCTGAGGGTTCATCCAATATCCGAAGGGCATTTCTGGAAGGTGAGAAAACTCCAGTCTCACACAGCAGTGAGCACCGAGGCAGTCACAACGAGCAGCAGCAACAGTGATGCAGTGACAGTGTGAGGGACGCAGTCACTGCGCATAAATTACGCAGAGCTACTCAGTGTGGGTGCAGGTTAGTGCCGGAACTTCATGGTGAAGTGAGAATTGTCTTAATAAGCCTATTCTCATCAGATTTCCTCAAGAGATTGATTGAAAATTACAATCACATATTTGTACTCAAAATTTCTACATAATAAAGAAACCCTCAGATCTGTTGCACCGGTTTTCCCAAACTGGGTTTTTCCGGGGACAATTGTCCAAAAATAACGGTGTCTATGTGTGAATACTTGTGCTATTTCTTTTATGTTGTTTATTGATCGTGAAGTCTACAAGATATTTTATTTTATTATTTAACACAGTGAAATGTTAAACGTGTTTGAGAATGCAATAGAAGAAACATAATCAGTAGCTACAGTAGAAATCTTCATTATACAATTTTCACATGGTATCAAAGTTGTCAAATCCAAAGGGAGCAAGGTCAGAGAGGAGACTGCGCAAACCAAAAGCTTCAAAAGGGACGCAGCACAGAGAAAAGAAAGCACAAATAAGTATGATAGACTTGGATGTTTTATCCTCTCGGTTAAAAGAGGATTGTGCATGCTTGTCAAGTTCAGCATCTGCAGGAATCTGGTATATTGATTGCGGGGCTTCAGCTCATATGACTAGAGTACGAGAATATTTCTCGAACTATATGGAGGAGCAGATGAACTTCCAAATCACTATGGGGAATAGCATGAAATTCACTCCAGTTGGGAGAGGAGCCGTAGTGTTTCAGATGAAAGCCGGAACCAGTGTCAAGGTCACAGATGTACTACATGTGCCATGGGTTGGAATGAATTTAATCTCAGTATCCCAGTTACATGACAAAGGGTATGACATACACTTTATTGGGAAGAAGGTAGATGTCAAGCATCCAAGTTGGAAGCAAACAAGGCAAATCAGAATTAGAAGCAACAGACTAAACAGGTTGAAGCTTGAAACTCCGATGGCACTAATCAGTAGTAATCTTGAAGACAAGAAAGGATTGAACGAACTTTGGCTTCGAAGAACGGGGCACTTGCACCACGATGCATTGAAGATGCTCAGAGAAACAGTTGATGGGGCACCTATTCTCAGCACGGAGCATAATGATGTATGCCGAGGATGTGTACTTGGGATTCGAGAAGTACGCTAAGGCAGCCTTTCCCAGAAGTGAAAACAGGGCAGCAAGCATATTAGGATTGATACACTCAGATATCTGTGGACCAATGTCCACTAATGCTCTCAAGGGTGGCAAATATTTTGTCATATTCATTGATGATCACCCCAGGAAGACCTAGATCTACTTGTTGAAGACAAAAGATGAAGTCTTTGAAAAGTTTAAAGAATTCAAGGCTCTTGTCAAAAATATGATGCGGAAGAAAATCAATACATTGCGTTCAGATAACGCTGGAGAATACATACATGGAGACTTTACAGATTTCTGCGCAAAGGAGGGCATCAGGAGAGAGTGGATTGCGCCATACAATCCCGAACAAAATGGTGTGGCAGAACGGAAAAACAGGACAATTGTAGGCGCAGCCAAGCCCATGTTATTCGACCTTGATTTGCCCAGATATTTATGGGTTGTAGCTTGCAATACGATAGTGTATATCCAGAACAAGACTCCTCATAGAGCATTGAGGAAGAAGACTCCTGAAGAGGTTTTCACAGGGAAGAAACCAGAGGTAGGGCACCTTCGGATATTTGGTAGCATGGCATACTGTCACGTACCAAGCGAGAAGAGAAGCAAGCTTGATCAAATTGCAGAAAGGGGGTTTCTTGTACGATACAGTGAAGTTTCCAAGGCATATAGGATCTATATTCCAAGCAACAAGAAAGTTGTGATAAGACGCGATGTTAAATTCATGGAGGACAGAGCTTTACAGAAATCGCGTGATATGCCGACAGAGGATCAAACTGCAGAAGTTCACTTGGTCCAAGAACAGCAGGGGCACCACGAAGAACAGACAGAAAGACAGACTTTGGTACCCAGTACAGGTACTAACGTTTTCTTAGAAGATCAGGAAGATACTCGGTATGAGGAACAGTCGGATCGAGAGGAAGAGTTGAGAGAGCAGCCTGCCACCAGTGGTTGGATCAGCAGGGAAGCTCAACAGATACTGAGCGACGCAGAAAAGTTTATTGGGACTCCCAGGGATGGGAAGAGGCAGCGTAGACCTCCTGACAGAAACCAGGCTTTGGTTGCTCAACTAGAGGAACCCTCCAACTTCCAAGAAGTTGTTCGGCACCAGGTATGGGTAGATGCCATGATAGAGGAGTATGCTTCTATCATGAAAAATGATGTCTGGGAAGTTGTGCCCAGACCTCAGAGCAAATCAGTTGTTGGATCACGATGGATGTACAAGATCAAATATGTTGCAGATGGTAGTGTAGAGAAATATAAGGCAAGGTTTGTGGCAAAAGGGTATGCTCAGAAGGAAGGCATTGATTATGAAGAGACCTCCATCCGGATTGACGTATCCTTAGCAGTGCAGATGGGATGGGAGATTCATCAAACGGATGTCAAGACAGTGTTCTTGAATGGAGAGATTGAGGAGGAGGTATATATCGAACAGCGAGAGGGTTTCGAGACTCATGAAAGGAAGTCTCATGTATGTTGATTGAAGAAGACCCTGTGTCAGGCTCAAGTGAGCTCCGAGAGCATGGTATGTAAAATAGATAGCTATTTGCAAAAAATGGGGTTTGTCAAGAGTGACGCAGATCCCAATCTCTACTATTTACTGGTAGAGGATGAGCCATTAGTATTAGTACTATATGTAGATTATTTGTTTCTCGTTGGATCATCTAAGCTCATCAAGGATAGCAAACAGAATCTAGAGGTTGAATTCGACATGAAGGATTTGGGGTTGATGCATTACTTCCTAGGATTGGAAGTCTCTCAGAAGAATGAAGATATCTTCATGGGGTAGGAGAGGTATGCCTTGGAGATTCTGAAGAGGTTCAGAATGCAGGAGTGCAGGCCCATGGCCACACCAATGATCACAAATTGGAAAAAGATAGATGCATCAGAAGACACAGAAGTAGACCCCACCTTATACAGACAGCTCATCGGGTCATTGATGTATCTGGTTAACACCAGACCAGACATTTTCTTTGCTGTCAACACTCTTAGTCAGTTCATGGTGGAACCCAAAAGAGTGCATTGGGTAGCAGCAAAGCACGTCCTGAGGTATGTACGAGGAACAGTCAGATTTGGTATAAGGTATGGCCGAGGAGAGGATGTCAGACTCAATGGATTCACAGACGCAGATTGGGCAGGAAGCTCAGTGAACAGGAAAAGTACCTCTGCGTATTGTTTTAGCGTTGGATTAGGAATGGTGTGTTGTTGCAGCAGGAAACAGAAGTCAGTAGCATTGAGCACAGCTGAAGCAGAGTACATGGCAGCTAGTACAGTGACATGTGAAGCCATCTGGCTTTGGAAACTTCTTGTGAGTTTATTCAGGAGCTGGATGGAGCCGACTAGCGTTTACTGTGACAATCAGAGTTGTATCAAACTCTCTGAAAATCTAGTATTTCATGATCGGTCCAAACATATTGACATCAGGTGTCATTTTATCAAAGAGTGTCTTCAGCGTGGAGCAGTACAACTCCAGTACATTCCTACAAGAGAGCAGACAACAGATATACTCACTAAAGCTCTGGGAGGATTAAGTTCACTCAGTGCAGGGAACAATTGGGTATGACTGAAAATCCATTTTAGTAGTCAATGGATCTTCAGCGCAGTTAAAGGAGGGAGTTGCAATGCAGTAGCAGTTGGCAACAGCATGCAGAGTTAGCAGCAATACAGTTGCAACATTTGTGCAGTGTTGGAAAGCAGCATCAACAGCACAGTAGTAGATGTTACCAAAGTCAGAGCAGCACATAGAGTTGTATTACTAGAGCACATTCCTCGCTAAGAGGGAGTGTTGATTTATGGTAGCATCGAATGTCCTCTAGCCTTGTAACTTTGTATATAGGCTAAGACACATGTATTCCATAATACCCAGAAATGGTTTTCGAAAACTCCACTTAGAGATGGTTTAATTAAATTAATTAATCATTTTTTAATGTTTTCCTAAGTCTAAACTTAGGAAAACCGATTAATTAAAGGGTATTAGTTAAATTAAGTGTGAATCTTCTAGATAAAGTCATGAATCACCTCCAAGTTAATCTTAGCCCTTGGTTATGTTTTAATCTTGGTCGTTGAAGGGTCAACAAAGGAATATAAGGAGGAGGGTGAGGGGCCTATGGAAATCACATCAAACTGAGAAAGAATCTAGAGATCAATTTCCTCATCCGAAGGAAGAATCTAAGTGATTCTTGATTGCAGAGAGGGGAAGGTGAAATCTCCAAGAGGGAGAATTTCTGAAGGGTAGAGAGTACAAGAAGAAAAGAGAGAAGAGAGCCATAGCAGCAGCGCAGAGATAGCCAAGCAACAGTTACACTGGGACAGAGCAAAGCAGCAGAGGGAGTTTCGATTTTATTTGGAGAGGCAGCTGAGGGTTCATCCAATACCCGGAGGGCATTTCTAGAAGGGGAGAAAACTCCAGTCTCACACAGCAATGAGCACCGAGGCAGTCACAATGAGCAGCAACAGCAGTGACACAGTGATAATGTGAGGGACGCAGTCACTGTGCAGAAATTACGCAGAGCTACTCAGTGTGGGTGCAGGTCAGTGCCAGAACTTCATGGTGAAGTGAGAATTGTCTTACTAAGCCTATTCTCATCATATTTCTTCAGGAGATTGATTGGAAATTACAATCACATATTTGTACTCATAATTTCTGCATAATAAAGAAACCCTCAGATCTGCTGCACCGGTTTTCCCAAATTGGGTTTTTTCGGGGACAATTGTCCAAAATAACGGTGTCTATGTGTGAATACTTGTGCTATTTCTTTTATGTTATTTATTGATCGTGAACTCTGCAGCATATTTTATTTTGTTATTTAACACAATGAAATGCTAAATAATTGTGTTTGAGAATGCAATAGAAGAAATATAATCAGTCGCTGCAGTAGAATTCTTGATTATAGAATTTTCACAACAACATGCGAATTCCTAGATAACTCTAGTTGAAGCTCGAGCGTTGGTCGTTCTGGTTGAACCTCTTGAGACAGAGACCGTAACCGCGTGTGTTGAAAATTTGTAAGGTATGCTATCTTCTCTATTGAGTGTTAAATTATTTTTGAAGGTCGTGCGTAGAATGGAAACCAATGGATTGTTGCGTCGATCAAAAACTGGTTGAATGGAATGCGTTACTCTACGTTAAATTGAAGGTCGTGGTCGTGGTATGTATATTCAAGTCCGTGTTGCGTTGATCTCTTTTATAAAAATGTCGTATGGTATGAAGAGTTGACTTGGTATGTTGTGTATGCATTGAATGTTTTTTGGAGGTCGTGTTTGTTTTGAAGGGCATTGTTTGTCTATGTGTGTTGATGTTGCGATGGCCATGAGTCGATGTGTATGTGAATACCTTTTGAGTCAGAATTTTTTGGTGGTCGGTAACATGTTCTAAATAATTTTTTTGTAAAGGTCGTATATGTGGGTTTGTTTTTTTAAAAGACATGATTGTGTGAAGATCATGAATGAGTGTTGTGTTGGAAAGTGTAACTAGGTTCGGTCTTCATAATGATTAGTAATTATGAAGTTATGTAATGAAAAAGGCAAAGATAATAAAATGTATTTTGTAAATGCTTGACACATGGGTTTCATGAGCAAGGAGTTTTTACTATAGGTCAAAGACTTCTTCTTGATGTCTCTAGGGATTTGTTTTGTCATAAATATAATAAGAGTCATGTATATGAACTCATGTTACACTTGTGAAAGGATGAACTGATGATGCAAATATATGCTCCAAGACCTTGTCACTATCTCCTTTAAGTCGGCCTCAAAACAGTGAATACACAACTCAAGTCGGCTCAAATTAAAGACACATCTACTCATAGGTTATGTCGGCTCAAATTAAAAACACATCTACTCATAGGTTATGTCAGCACCAAACACAGAAGAACAGTTTGGATTTGTTCTGAAATGAAGTGTGAGATCAAGGTCTGAATTGCAGTCCAAGAAAGGATAGTTTTTGGGTACGCAATACAGCGAAGAAGGATCATAATATAACGCAGTAATAGAGGGTTTTTTGTCTGAAATATAAGCCTACCTCAGATCTCTGTGATCACTTCAGGAAGGCTGAGAAGATAGGATTGTAATCAAGTATACAGAATAGTGTGTAGAAGAAAGTCAAGCCAACGAGGATCAAGTCTACAAATTAAGTACAGAACTGTGATGCGAAGAGAGGTGCCATATCAACGAAGGAAAGGAAGGCTTATCTCTGTCTCTAGTCTATATACACCAAGGTCACCTCAGGACTACCGAGGGTTACTTCAAGGAGAAACAGTTTTGTGATCAAGAGTGAATCAAAGGTTTATTCTAGTGTGAAGTCTGGAGGGTGATCTATTAGGAAAGGGAAGCACTAAAGGTCTATTGTTTTGAGAGTAGTGTGCTTGGTATATCTTGGAAAAGGAATAAAGGGAACTCACTATAGCAAGCTAAAGATCTCAGACTTGGAGATAAAGAGGTACAAAGAAAAGGTCAAGGAAGCATATTGTCTAAAGACTAGGAACCGAGCTTTCCTAGTGGTGATGCAAAGAAGTGCAGAAAAGAAGATCAGCATAAGAGGCCTAGTGGAGCAGTGACAAGGTCTTGGGGGCATACTAAGGTCAAGGGTTTGTAACGACCAAAAGTCGTATACGCAGCAGAAATATTAAAATACTTCGTAGATAAACACATCCATTGTAGTTCAATAAGTGTAAATTGTATATTATATAAAGAGTTGATGATAGGATGATTACAAATGAGAATGAGGGCCCGCTTATATACCCTAGGCAGGTGCCCTTTCACGAATGGGTGTCTCTAAGACATGCCTCTTCACACTAACTAACTAATCATTAGTTAATGAATTATTATTTATTATTACATTTACATTTATATTTATTATTATTTTATTATGAATTATATTCATAACATAGCCTCTCCCTTCAAGAAGCTTTGTCCTCAAAGCTTACTTAAGAACATCTTCTCGTCTCTGTACTTTCATCTTTGTCGATACAAGACGATATGATACTCTGAGCAATAGACAAAATTGTCGTACTGAGAACGGATCAGACCATCCTAGATTGTTCTTCTAGGGTATCTTCTGATCTTTGGAGATGTGTGGCGAATATTTATCGTATGACTGGATTCTGCAAGCTTCGGTATCCCTAGGAACATGAATTTGTTGTTTATTTTCTGAGTGATACTGGTACGTAGCTTGACTAGAAAGTCTGCTCTTGTGTGCAATGGTTGGCGGCTCAACAGCCTTGTTTCTGTTTGTTGTTATTTGTTTATTTTTTCTTAGAGACATACCCAGTAACGGTGTTGGTTATGACCATCGGTTTGATGCCAGGAGAGGAGAAATCGCTATAGCATCGATCTATTTGCTACAGGTGGTAAATTAGGGATGTGGTCGCTGTAATCGACTGTGCGGCGAAGCTGACAGGTAATTATTTTTTATACTTCTTATATATATATATATATATATATATATATATATATATATATTTTTCATATAATTTTTTTTTATATTATTTGTTTTAATTTTAATATTAATAATTTATATTTTTTATTGATTTTTTTAATCTCTTTTTTTCCCTTTTTTAAAAATATTTTTCTAACTCCCTTTTTTTGTTTTTTTGTTTTTAATCTGTAACTCTTTTTATTCTAATACATTTCTTCCCTTTATATTTTTTTTTATGGCCAAAGGCCTACCGAAACAGAGAAGAAGAGAAACTCCCAAATTTTGGTAGCAAAACGCTTCAACAGCAACGATGTTGACGAATTTGACGGTCAAAAACCTAGATTGGAGAACGTGGCTCTATGCAGCAGTTAAGCGGCCAAAAGCTCGAATTGCTCTGATACCAAATGTAGCGACCAAAATTCGTATACATAGCGGAAATATTAAAATACTTCGCAGACAAACACATCCATTGTAGGACAGAAAGTATAAATTGTATATTATATAAAGAGTTATTGATAGGATGATTACAAATGAGAATGGGGGCTCGCTTATATAACCAAGGCAGGTGCCCTTTCACGAATGGCTATGTCTCTAAGACATGCCTCTTCATCACTAACTAACTAATCATTAGTTAATGACTTATTATTTATTATTACATTTACATTTATATTTATTATTATTTTATTATGAATTAAATTCATAATAGGGTCTAGGGTCTAGGTCATGGTCATGGTACTTGTCAATTGAAGATCTAGAAGAAGAATTAATTTCAGGTTTTCCTCTCCAAGAGGGAGAGGTTTTGGCCCTAGCTTGAAGAGCCAAAATTTTGTCTCTTGTGTTTTGATAATTGACTTGATGAAAGACATAATAAGCTAATGAAGACAAGATCTAAATAATACAAGCACAACAAGTATAACACAAGCAATTTTAAAGTAAAAGAATTGAATTAACCTATGCCCTACCAAATTCTCAACATGTTGGGCTCTGTGAAAATTCCTAAATCTAAATGATTTCCAAAATCCTACTGCAACCAACTGAATTTACTTCTCCTATTTGTAAATTACATTACAGAATTATTTCAGATTTCTTCATGAAATATTTAATCAAATTACTGAAGCAGCCTACACTTAATTACTTATGATTCTGAAACAAGGAAACTAAGCAAAGAAAAGTATAAACATAGGAACTGTTGATAGCCCATCACCCAAGCAATACATTGATAGCCCGCCTCTCAGATCTCAGCCTCTCGATCTCACACCCGGCTCCCGATTTCTGAAACTGATCCGACAGCAAAATCTCGAAAACCCTCTTCGCCTCTGCATAGCCCTGCGTGGCTCTATGCCGGCACTGCTTCAGCTTCTCGGCTCTGTGTTGGCTCTGCTGGATCTCTCTCTACCTCTCTCTGTTGATGATTCTCCGGGTGAGAAAATTACTCTCTTTGGAAGTTATCTATGCCCCTCTCTACGCCAGAATCACTCAAGATTGATTTCTCATCTTGAGAACGGCTCACTTCAGAAATTTCGATCTCTAGATTCACTCTGTGTCTTTCAAAATGACCCCTAACCCTTCCTTTATAGCCTTCTCATTGATACTTCAACGGCCGAGATAACATCTCCAATCAATGGCTAAGATTATAACTTGACTTGATCCATGTTCTCTAGAATATTCACACTATTTTATTAATACCCTTTAATTATTTAATTATCCTAAGTTTAAACTTAGGGTCACATTAAAATAATTAATTATTTTAATAAAACACATTCTAAGTGGAATTTTCACAAACGATTTCTGGGTTATTTGGAATACATGTGCCTGAGCCTCTCCACAAATTTTGAGACTTAGAGCACTTCCGATGCTACCAAAAATCAACACTCCCTCTTAGCGAGGAAAGTGCTCTAACAACATGCCTGCTGCACATTGCTCTGACCCTGAAGCATCCTGTGCACTACTGATGTTTGACAAGTTGTCCACCAACCACTGTGTTGTTGTTGTAATTGTATCGCTGCCCTTTACACTGCCACTGCCAATGCTACATCCGTACTACAGCTCCCTCTCAAGTGTTACAGCTACTATGTTTCTAGCACTGCCACTACTAACACTACATCACTACAACTCGGTTGTTGAGAGAAGCAACTTAAACCACCCAAAAATTGAACAAGTGTTCAATGGATGCACCTCGGTGCTGAAGATCTAACTGTTGCTAGTCCCACGTTGCCCTCTAAAGCCATTGTGTTGTTGAAGCTAATGCACTGTGCCTCTACGCACTGCTACCTCTCTGCTCTGCGCTTCTCAGATTCTGGCGTTGCTAACCACTGCATCGATCGCTCCATCACTCCTTGGCTACCACTGAAAACTCCTCCATCCCGCTACTACTAATCGTGGGTTCTCGTAGCAAGGTGATGATCCATGAGGTGGGTTCCTCAAGGATCCTGCCCAACTGAAGTTCAAGGTGAACTCATCCTCCTCGATTTTCTCGGTTGCAACCTTTGGATCGTGCTTCTCATCCTTGACCTTTTTCTTCAAAGGACACTGTGATGCGTAGTGGTCCATCTCGCCACATCTAAAACACTTCACCTTGGAGATGTCCTTCTTGCGCCTCAATTGCCCTTCCTACCCCTTCGATGCAAGGGCTGCATTCTCCTCCTCTGGATTCTTCGATCCACTCCCGTTGCTACCATCAAGTTTACACTTGACCAAATCTCTTCTCAACTCCTCCTGAAGAGTTGCCCACATCGTCTCCCAACTCAGTAGTGTTGCCTTGCCCAAGATACTTTGTACAAAAACTTGCCACACCTCAATGACTGCGTTAAGGGCCAATCTCACGATAATTGTAGCAAACAGGGTCGATCCCACGACGGCCAACTAATCACAGATATCCTGAAGTCTCGTTAGGAATGGAACAATGCACTCCCCCTTCTGCATTTGGATCATCCAAAGCTTTTGCTCCAAGTTACTTCATATAGTACAGACAAGGCCTCCCATATTTGCCTAGTTGTGTCCTTGCCATCTATATGAGAAACTATATGATACTTGACACCATCAAGGATTAGCCTCTTGGCCTTTGCCATATCGAACTTGTACTTTTTATTCTGATCTAGGTCTGTAGGTACAGCAACCACATTGTCTACGAACACCTTGAGATCATAGTCATCCAAAAGGAATCATATTCTTTCCTTCCAGATGACGTAGTTGGAGAATCCCTCCAACCGATCCTGATCTCTAAGTCTGTGAGTTGCCATCTGGGCCAAAAACTGTTGAACTGCTCCCTCTTTCTCCCTACTGCATAGCTTCTAGGCTGGCTTATGCACTCCTTGATGGAGTTGTTAAGTCTGTTGCTCCTCTGCTGCCCAGCAAATGAGAAAAACTGAATTTCTCGGCAAGGAACTCACTGAGGAAGAATTCCCTCACTATGTTCTCTTCTTCTTCGTCCGACGCTTCTCTACCAGCAACTGCTTCCCTCTGGCTCTGCGTGAAGGTTGTGTGTTACTCCCTCTGCCTCAGCAAGATCTCGATCTGGAAGTATTACTTCTCTGTCGACTCACTCAAAGAGAGACCACCACGAAAAATTCAGCCCTTCTGGCTAGAATTGCGCAATCCCTCTAGGGATTCAATCTGTTGTTGTTGCAGCCATTCGGCCTTCGCTTCAGTGATAGATCTGCTCTTCCTGTTTCACATCAAAAGCTCTTATACCATGTGAAAATTCCTAGATCTAAATGATCTCCAGAATCCTATTGCAACCAGCTAAATTTACATCTCCTATTTGTAAATTACATTACAGAATTATTTCAGATTTCTTCATGAAATATTGACGCAAATTACTGAAGCAACCTACACTTAATTACTTATGATTTTGAAACAAGGAAACTGAACAAAGAAAAGTATACACATATGACACTACTATTTTGGGACGAAAGTCCCCAGAAAAACCCAATGCGGGAAAATCAGTACAGCAAATCTGAGGGTTTTACTTAATTAAGCAATAGGAATTTCAGAATACATCTCTGAATACCACAAGGTTTATTCAGTTACAGAGAGAGAAATACTGGCAAAAAGATTGAGAGTTTTACCTCACTCAATCAATGGAAAATCCGGTTAATCCGAACACTAGATGAGATGCCCACGGAGGTCCCTATGTTGCCTCTACGCAGTGACTGTGTAGGCACTGCGTCACCTCCTCTTGGCACTGCGTCACCCAAGCAATAGATCGATCTGCCTCCCGAAATCTCAGAGCTCAGCCTCTCGATCTCACACCCAGGTTCCCGGCTTCTGAAACTGATCCGACAACAAAATCTTGAAAACCCTCTTGGCCTCTGTGTAGCCCTGCATGGCTTTGAGTTGGGTTTGCGTCAGCTTCTCTGGCTCTACACTGGCTATGATGGATCTCTCTCTGCCTCTCTCTGTTGATGATTCTCCGACTGAGTTAATCACTCTCTCTGAAAGCTATCTCTGCCCCTCTCTATGCTGGAATCACTTAGATCGATTTCTCGTCTTGAGCGTTGCTCACTTCAGAAATTTTGATCTCTAGATTCACTCGGTGTGTCTTTCCAAATGACCCTCAAGCCTTCCTTTATAGCCTTCTCATTGAGACTTCAACAGCCGAGATTAAATCACCAATCAACGGCTAAGATTATAACTTGACTTGATCCATGTTCTCTAGAAGATTTACATTGTTTTATTAATACCCTTCAATTATTTAATTTTCCTAAGCTTAACTTACGATCACATTAAAATAATTAATTATTTCAATAAAACACATTCCGAGTGGAATTATCACAAACGATTTCTGAGTTCTTTGGAATACATGTGCCTAAGCCTCTCCACAAATTTTGAGACTTAAGAGCACCTCTGATGCTGCCAAAAATCAACAGGCTCATCTCTATGATTTAATTTATATGGTAGTTCATGTATATATGCATTAGTGCATATGAAGATATATTGTGCAATGACTCTCTTTTCTTGAAGACCTTATATGGATTATTTCTTTAAGACCATAATTTATATATTAAAGCCATGCATTGAGTTCTCCTATTATGAATTACATATGTATGGTATAAATATATTATGAAGTGCACATAGTATGAACATATTATGAAATATGGTTCGAATGATATGGATTAAAAATATGTGCTATGGTGTGAGTAGTAGCAAGAGTTGGACCATATTTTTTTACTTTTGAGTTGAGGTCTTTTTGGTACATAATGCACTCCCTAATCTCTATTATGGGAGTAGTTCTCACTAGAAAAGAGAACTATCATGTGTGGTCCAGGAAGATAAAACACACCTTGATTTTCAATTAACTTTGGAAAGGAATTTGTGAAGGAGAAGGAGACAATGCACCTAAAAAACCCACTTTAGATAAGGAGCTTGACATTTGGGAAAACAAGAACAGCAAGGCCTGTGCCTTGATTGCAGCGTCAGTAAATGAAGAGGTAAGTCGACATATTTCTCCATTTTCAAAGGCCTTTGAAGCCTTAAAGAAGTTGAAGGAATTGTATGACTCATACTCTGAACTTGAAGTTGTTCAATTGATGATCAAGTTGTTCAATCTTGAGTTGAAAAATGATGACCCTCTTTCCTTAGCAACCGAAGTAAGACCCATTATGCATGACATAAAAGCCACCGGTGTTGAAATAGATATTCCTCTCATGGCTTGCTTATGTCAAGGCACTATATCCCACTTATTCACATTATCTTGATTCATTGCAAGCAAGTGGCAACCTTAAGGAGATTACCTTTGGCTTCCTTTAGAAGAAATTTGTTGAAAGAGAGAAGGCTTTTGGGAAGAAGACAACTCAATCTTCTAAAAAAGTTGTGTGCTTTGCACAAAAAGAGAATCATCATGCATAGGATTCTTCTAGAGGAAGAGGTGGCCGAAGAGGAAGAGGAATGTAATGTTCCCAAATGGGGAAAATCAGCAATATAGGCACCAAAAACACATTTTCCAGAAAATTATTCTATGACAGTCAAGAATAGCCCATGGATCCATTAGTTTATACATTATAACAACCAAATATGCAAGGAGATCAGAAACAAATCATTTTAGCTTAGTTAAGCAGGCCTCCCAAGCCCAGAAACCTTAAAAAGGCTGCTTATGACTCTGCCAGCAACACGAAGTGCAAACATTGACGAGCGCGAGTTTAATGAGAGTTTATACTAAAGAGAGAAACAAATGGATCTGCTGATATATTACTCAAGAGAGCTGAAAAACTGAGATCCAGTCTCTTTTACACAATTCCAAGATAACCCGGCAAGGGATTCTTGATAGGCATGAGATACAAAAAAGTATATACTGCAGATTTGTCGGTGAATCACGTTGTCTGACTGAAGCTCTGCATAAATATGGTTGATAAGGCAAAGAAATGGTTGTAGCTCCTCCTTACTAGCTCTCCGGGTGAAAGGTTGATCCTTTCACTAGGAAACTAGCTCATAATTAGGGATTTTGACCCTTCCACTGCAGCATCCTGAAAAATAACGCAGTTCCTCAAGGAGACTGCATTGTGGTTGTAGGTGACTGCTTGGCCCAATGTCGGATGGTGGAAATGAAGCCCAAAATCCTCCTATTAGATTTCTTCAACAAATCCTCCAAGAAAGAGTTGGGAATTCCCGCATGAGAATACCCTTCAACTAAACAGTACAACAAACCCAGCTAAACAGCTGAAGCATGCAATAAGTCATAAGACTCAAACATAAAATCATACTTTGAATATCCCATATCACTGCCATTCCCTCCATTGTATACTTGATGAGCTTCCTCACCTATAGGTCCCACCCATTTATGAGGTTTACTTCCATGCAAAGACTCCTCCAAAACTACGTTGTCTCCACTAGCTCCACTCTCTTATTTACAGCGTTGTTTGATTTGGTCAACCTTGACTTAGTCTCCATGCATTGTATCCTTTCACACCCAAGGTGGCTTTATTCTGACTATCTAAACTGATCCACATTCACACTAAGTTGTCTCTATTGATGATTCACTCCCTCCATACCAGCGCTATTGACTTGGTCAAACTTGACCTTGTCCACGTGCATTAGCCCCTGTTCACTCATGAGGGTGCTTTATCCAGCTATGGATATGATCCATTTTCACATTAAGAGGGATTTTATGCCTACTAAAGAGATTTATGCGCCTCCTTACCATTTATTCATCTAACTAGATATCAAGAGAAAAATTAATATTTCAATTAGTTGCATGCTAATTTAGGAATATTACAATCTTCCCCTCCCAAATGTTGCTTGTCCTCAAGCAACTGCAAGGGTACTACAAAATCTCCAATGGATATGTCTCCTCCCAAACATACAAGTTAGCCTTTGGTAAATAAACCAAATAGTTGTCATTATGAAAAAGTGGGAGATATATGGAAAGAGTTATATGATGTCCATTGGCCTCCTTAAGGCATAAGAGATGGTAAATGTTAGGTGCCCCAATCTCAATGAGAAGCTCCAATCTCCATGCTATCATCCAAACAAAATGAGCCATCCTTGGTAGCTCATTGAAACAATCATCAATTCCCTGGTTCTGCAATGTATAGGTGCTACATGGTTGAAAATGGGAGATGATTTTGTTCAACTCACGTTGTCTCTCTCTCCATTTATGATAGATATGGAAACTGTTGATCTTGGGTTGCAATGATATGGTCATTAAGGAGCCAAAATGCACTTGAACTCTCATGACCCCATTCTCTCGTTCCAAGAATCACACTTGCCCAATCCATCCTACATATAGTGAATAGAGTATCATCACCATATGGGACCTAAAATAAAAATGGACTATGTGTCATGTAGCATGTTGGATGGTGATCATAGTCCTTTAAGCGAGACCAACGTTGTTCTTCTTCTTGTTGTCTCAAAACATGATGTGATAAGTGGTCATCCAACCACTTGTTGCCATAAGCTTCTCAAAAGCTTGAAAATAGTAGAGGATATTAGGTGTTGGTTGAATATGATCCAAGCAAAACATGTCTTGCCCAAAATCCTCCATAAAGTGATCATCCCCATATCACTGAAAGTAGTCCCAAAGAGGTTTGCTCTCTTGTGGAGCAATGTGCTGCAAATGCATGGTAAAGGAGTGCACATATATTGTTAGTTGATAAATAAACATCAAAACACAATCTTTACCATATGTTGTAGACAAGTTGGTGAAGAGGTCCATAGATAAGCCTTCCCATCTCTCCATCAAAAGGGGAAGTGATTGAAACAACCTTGCAAGGTGGTTGCTCTCCTCCTCATACATTAAACAAGCTACATATCTTCTGATATGTTGGTGCACATCTTTGAGATTCTCCCAATAGAAACCCTCCATGATGGTGTGATAAGACTCAATGAAGTCTACATGTCCTGAAGAGAGTGCCTCATATGTTGCATGTAGAATCCCCTCCTTGAGCTTGGAGTCTCTAGTCAAGTAGATCTGATCATGGAGATAAATGACTCCATCAACCACTCTATATCTCCCATCTACCACTTGACCATCAAGAACCTTACATGTGAAGAGGTTCTTGGAATATTCCACCAACAATTGGGACTCCCAATATGGATCTAGGCTTCCCAATAAGGAAAGCGCAATAGAAATCTGAATTGAAGCTCTTGTCATATCATAGCTCTCCTCTTTGACATGCTCAGTGCCCAAGCCACATGTTGGGGTATTGTCACCCCACTTTTGATGCCTCCCTTGCAATTGATCTTGCTCAAGACAAGATTGAAGTACATGGAAGTCAACCTCCTCTTTGAAGGCATTTCCCCTCCAAAACTTCCATAGTTTGGCCAATGCATACAAGAGTGCCAATAGCCTCTTGTCATATTTAGAAATCTTTCTCATGTGTAGAGGTATCATTTGTTGCTCCAAGGTTATGGAATAGCCTTTTGACACCATGCTCATGCTATCATGGATTTTTGGATCATCCTTTTCCAGCGCAAATAGCTGAGTGGGAGATAGCAATGTCCATATCAGAAAATTGCTCACCCTTCCTTGGAACCCATCAAAGGTTCTCAGCGTTGTGCTAGCTCCTCCCAAGGCTCCTTCCTTAGCCAAATATGTCAATGTTGCACTATGTTGAGAGAACACTTTATTCATCTTCCAATCAGGGGGTCTCCCTAATGGAATGCCTCTGTAATGAAACATCAAGGCCTAGAGCAGGATGTGTATGTGTGTGGACTGATTTGTCCTTGTCCTCACTACACAAATCCTCCTGCCCCTTCTATGCGTCAACCTAAATTAGAGAGGGGTGTGTGCTCTCAATCATATGATGCAAATCATCCTCCCTATCTGCTTCTTTTATCTTCAAGATCTCACCATCTACATGTTGCTCATGGAATGTGCTCTGATCTCTGTATGTGAGATTCTTTGGAACTTCTTGTGTACATACAAGAACTCCTCTCATTGGAGCAAGTGCTCCATCTTCCTCTTCATGATGTGCTAGATATGCTCCTGATGTGACAGCATTGTTACCTCCAGCCTTCTCTTCCCCTTCAATGTTAATGAGAGTTACCTTATCATCAATAAGAGAATCCTCTTTTGAAAAAGACATCTCCATGTCCTCTTTTCCAAGAGAGTGTTTACTATGAAGTAGGGATCTTGCCTCTAGCAAGGTATTATGCATAACTTTATCCCCCTCAATAGTTTTCTGAAATGGAGTTGGGTTTTTAGATCCTTCCAAGCCATGCAAAGGTTTTGTTTGTTTTGGCCTGACTAGCTCCACCAAAGGTGTTTCAAATTGTCTTTCATCAAACCTTTCCACTACTCTCCTAGTGAACCTTGCATAAATAAATGTATTTGCATTTCTTAATGAAAAGGATTCAAATAACCGCCAAGCATAAGTCTTACCTTCAAGATGCAGCGCTGCTACTCTAATGGCTTCATCTTCTGAAACTTGGTGCTGCTGCGAATAAGTATCAAGCTCCTCCACCCAAACCCTAGTTAAGCTTTTAGGTGACCCATCAAAAGTAGATAGGAAGAATCTACCCTCATCATGCTGCTTGCACCTTGTGCTTCCATCATGGTTGCTAGGTATTTTATCCTCCTTGATCTTGCAAAACCCTTGGAAGTTTAGGTGATCTTTGAACCCCTTAGATTGAGATTCATACTCTTGCAAATAATCACCAAGAGTCTCCTTCTTTGGCACATCTCCTTCCTCCATCTCTCTTGCTATGAACATAGGCCTGGTAAAGCGTTGTAAATATGATTGTGTGGTTGAATGCTCACACCCATAATATGAGCTAGAGCTTTCCTCCTGTACAAATCTTGTTGAGGGCTTATACTATAGAAAGAGAGAAACAAATGGATCTGCTGATATATTACTCAAGAGAGCTGAAAAACTGAGATCCAGTCTCTTTTACACAATTCCAAGATAACCCGGCAAGGGATTCTTGATAGGCATGAGATACAAAAAAGTATATACTGCAGATTTGTCGGTGAATCACGTTGTCTGACTGAAGCTCTGCATAAATATGGCTAAAAAGGCAAAGAAATGGTTGTAGCTCCTCCTTACTAGCTCTCCGAGTGAAAGGTTGATCCTTTCACTAGGAAACTAGCTCACAATCAGGGATTTTGACCCTTCCACTGCAACATCCTGAAAATAACGCAGTTCCTCAAGGAGATTGCGTTGTGGTTGTAGGTGACTGCTTGGCCCAAAGCCAGATGCTTTTATGGCATGCTAGATTTGGACACTTTAACTATGACAGCCTCTGTTTGTTGAAAAAAAATGGTGTTACTGGTTTGCCTAACTATTCCTAGGAAACTTGAGCAATGTGATGCTTGTATCTTAGGAAAGCACAGCAAACAGTCTTTTCATGATTCTCATTCCAGAGCACATAACTTATTCATTCTGATTTCAGTGGCCCAATGCATGTTCTTTCTGCAAATAGTAATAAATACATGATGACATTTATTGATGACTACACCAGAATGTGTTGGGTTCATTTATTGAAGAATAATATGAAGCTTTTGAAGCATTCAAGAACTTTCATGCATGGATTGAAAACGATGCACAATCTCATATTGGATCTATTTGTACTGATAATGGAAAAGAATAAACATCAAATGAATTTGAAAATTATCTTCGCCAACATGGGATCAAACATCAAACAACCGTACCTTATAATCCCTAACAGAACGGAGTAGCTGAAAGAATGAACAGGACAATCTTTAATATGGTACATTCCATGATGTTTTTCAAGAATGTTAAATTGATGTTTTGGAAATGTGCAACCGAGAATTAATTTATAGCAAATGATCCAAGATGATGCAATGATGTTATTTGCAAAGGGGTAACAGGGAATTTATCAATAAATTCCATGAGAATTCAAGTAGTGAGAGTAAACGGACCATCACTACCACTAATTATTTCTCTAGGTGGTTTGAAGAATCCCGTACAAAGAAGGCAACCAACAAAATGATAATTGAATTGATAAAGAGCTGCATAGTTTTGAAAAGTTACAGATCTATACACATGTTCATCTCAGCGAAAAATATAACTAAATAGGAGAAATACAGTACTCGGCCTCTTCTATATTTTAACCAAAGCTGATCCTCTGTGAGGAAAAGATATGACATAGTCATAACTTTTGAGGACATATAAGACACAATGGTGAAATTCTATTTTTATTTTACCTCTAAGCCTCGGCCTTGTTTCCAAGGAGCCATCCTCAAAATCACAATAGACATCCAAAAGTTCGTAACAAAAAAGACGTTTTTGTTCTATTAATTGTAGATGGAGCTAAGTAAAACAAGATCGATAGATGCTTACAAATTTCACAATTAAATTCTGATAGAAGTGTACTTAAACATAGTGAACATCAAATTTGGGAAAAACTAAGAGGTCTTAAACATATATAGTTAAAATTTACAACTCATGAGGTAGGGAAAAACATTAAGCTCAATGAACGGTACTTAAACTGATAAAAATCCAAGAATGATTACCATGTCTGTTGCTTGCCTAGCTGGGATGGCCTCGATCCATTTGGTAAAGTAATTTGTCCCTGTCAATATCCATCGGTGTTGTGCTGAAGATGCGGATGGTGTTCATTTGATATAGATGCGTGAAAGTTACCCAAGGTATGGCGCGCCATCGCGCGTTATCATCCATGCATCATCAACGAACGATATCCATCAGATCATCTGATGTAAAACAGGGTTTCTTTTTCTTTGTTTACAATACATCTTTTTTCTGGCATATAATAGGCTTCGCATAATCTGATAAAGTCAGGAACAGAATGAGTGAGAGGCATCAAGGCCAGGAATAGCGATTCTGAGTTAGGATATAACCACACCTTCACCTATGATGGGTGGGTTGCCTCATCTTGGGTCATCTTGCTCACGGACGGTTGCGATTAAATAGGATCATGCCGCAACGCAGAAATCTCACTGGCTTTGGTCCCACTGCCCCAGCCTTCATCTGAGTGTGATAGTCCCACACCGTACTGATATATATATATATATATATATATATATATATATATATATATATATATATATATATATCAATGCAGTGTGGGGCCATCGCATCGGTGTGTATATATATATATATATATATATATATCAATGCAGTGTGGGGCCATCGCATCGGTGTGGAGGCAGAGCAATGGAACAAGCCATTGAAGTTTGCGATTGCGACAGTGCAATTTAATCGCAACCGCACTTGAATAATTGTATCATGGGGATCTCTTGTTGGGACTTATTAAATTGACACTTTTCTTGTTCTTAAGATTATATAATATTTGCGCATAAAAAAAAAGAACCTGTTAACTAGTTTTTTCTTTATCATTAATATTTTGATTATCAATTTGCTGCAACATAATTTCATAATTAAATTTTATCTCTTTAGGACTCCAATACATAAACAAGAGCTGGGGAAGATGGCTAAATTCTATCATTTCAAAACAGCCATTCCGCTTTTGAAGTATTCAGATGCAATATCCTTCTCATTTATTGTTCTTGTTGCCACTTTGATTTTTTATGTTTTTCCGAAAATATTTTTCCAAATAAGCCTCAACAAGGTGTGCAAGCAAAGGAGGTCGAGTTGGGCAAAGGGATTTCATGAAGAAATGTTACGCAGAAGTAGAAAACGCAGGATCCTGTAACATGGATACTACAGATGGAGCAATATTTTGATCCCCATAATGTGCAAAACACACAAAAGGTATTTTTCAAAGCGTTTTTGATAAAATCCTGGAACCCTCTCTAAATGCATGAGAGAGGTTTAAATAATATTACATAAGTATCAAAAATAGAATATTACAGGGAAAAGATGATGGTTTCTTCGACAGTTTCTTACATGAAATCAGACTGCAGAGCGAAAAGCTTGGTATTTTACCGACTGAACTTCCTCTGCCAAGTCAAAAAAGAGCTAGAAAAACACCTTTAGAGTCAGAAAGTGAGATTCTTTCAATATTTGGGGACGGTAGGTTTTAATTTTCAAGAAATTTTCTTCAAATGTTTTTCGGAAGGAGAAGAAGGGTCTAAAAATGACAATAGTTGAGGAGCCAATGGCTCAACTCATCATCAATGAAGAAGAAACACCTCAAGACTCTTATTTTGAGCTGGTTTGTATGGCATGTTGTGAAGCAACTTAGATATCAACCATTTTCTTCTTTGTCGTCCTATTTTATGTGCTGAATGCGTTCCATTTTTTTTTTTTCCTATTTGGTCTCATTTGAGTAGTATTGATGCTAGAATCTAATTTGCAAATGATATACTTCTATAATTACTGATGATACATTAGTTTTTTTAAGCATTTATCAAGTGCTTGGCTGAAGCACACGATGCACTATTACATTAAAAAGCAAATCAAACACTAGTTTTGAGCACAAGTATTTTTCCTTTTTTTCCATAATTAAGCCTTTTGCATATTAGAATTTCAAATTACCTTAAAATTAATCATTTAAAATTAAAAAATATTTGTCGTGCAGTGCACCCAAGTGTTGTCTCGCGCTGAGCTCCGGTAAAGGAAAGGTCCCAATAATGCAAACTATATTTTGGGCATGGAAATTAAGAGAGATCAGGCAAAGAGGATGCTCTGGTTAAAGTGAAAAAAATCATATTGATTTCTTCTAATGCATTTAGTGAAAAACTAGGAATGTGAAAGAGAACTTCATTTTTGGTTGGGATTATACACTTAAATAAGTGGTGAACAAATTATGTATCTTCTTGGAGAAGGGTTTGTTGTTCTGTTTTGTTTTCTGGTTTTCGCTTAATTTAACCCAAACGATACAATATATTCTAAAACTAATCTTCATTGTAATTTAACCCCATATAACCTTAAAATCCTATTCAAAAATTAGTTTTCTCTTAGCTAAACATTGAGCCTCTGATCAAAGGGAGGCCACATTACTTGAGGAAGTCTGGAGGGAGCCCAACGGACAGAAAGAGCACATCTGGAGGGATTTTCAGTATCGGGTCGACAGCAGTTTCTTGGTATAGCAGGAAGCAGAGATCCGTGGCACTTAGTTTAGCATACTTTGCAGTCGTTCAACGACTACAAAGATGCAATCCTTGCCCTGCATTGTGGGAAACCCTGTGATGAAATCCATTGAAATGCTCTCCCATTTTCCCTCTGAAATGCCATTTTGCTTGTATTTTAGCCAATCCCTCTGAGGATTGTGTATTGTATGTTTCCAGGGGTTGAGATCTTGCTCCCTCTTCTTATTTGAGCTATCCATTTTCATAGATATGCAACTTGGCGCGCTTTTTTGTTTGAAAAATCGCGCCAATTGGCGCTTGCTGCTTTTGAAGGTTTTCGGGCTCATTTCAAAGCTATCGGGATTTTATTTATGTAAAACAATTGTATAGAAGATGAAAAGGCAGTCAAAGTCTTTGGGCATACTAGATGATGGGACAATTTTGAAGTTTTGCCAAAATGCTTATATTTATACTTCCCTGACAATGGCGCCAAAATGTTTAGTCAAATTAATGTTATTAAATTTCTATCATAAATTATCGACTGGAGTTGGTTATCTTGGACTGTATATACTAGTGAAACTGAACACTGTGGATTCATATTTTACTGTTTATTTGGATGGTCACCAAATTCGCCCTGAAACCTTTGCATGCAACACTTCTCTAGTGACTAATCCAAAGGAGGTCTAACATGTTGATCTGGCCCCTTTTGTTCCCTTTGTTTGATTTATGGTGGATTCCTCCTAAAATTAGGATTTCTAATTTGATGAGGATCCAAAAAATGTAAGCCCTTCCTCCTGAATATGCTCTGAAAAAGAGCATAGCACCAGCTTCACACTGGAGAATTTGAAAGGTGATGTGATTGAGACACCCGTAAATGGGCAGTTCCTGAAGCCCTATTTCCAAAACTGATCTAGGTCCTGGAGACCGCTGGATTGTAGTGTGTATATATTTGTCATTTCTATTTATATGTTTATGTTTTTTGTTTCCTATGTTGTAACAAAAAATGTTGGCTCTTGAAGTAGTTTTATGAATATGAAACCTGCAAGTAGCTAGCTGCAAGACAACAAGTTAGAGAAAATCTACAATAACAAATGTGAGCTCAAAAAAAAAAACTCCCGTTCGGCTTAAAGAATGCTGGAGCCACTTTTCAGTGTGCGATGTCCTACGCTTTTCATGACATTCACCATATCGTTCAGCCTTATCTGGACGACTTGCCAGCCCATTCGGGTAAAGCAAAAAATCAGATCAGCCCATGATCGGAAAAATATAACTAAATAGGGAAAATACATATCGATGACACCATGCATGCGATGAGTGTAAAATCCAATACCAATTGTGAAGGAAGAGCTTCAATTGCCACTCCTCCTGGGTTATTCTTGTTGACCTTATTGTGTAGACACTTCGTGGCATAGTGTCCTAACTCGTGACAATGTAAAAATATTTCCTCAAGTTTTGCACTCAAAAAAGAGTTTTGCATGTGAAGAGATTTGATCCCTCTCAGCGCTTGATAAATCTAGAGTTAAGACCAAGATGTATATGGCATACTATCTTGTATCTCAGAAAATTTAGTAGGGAATTTTTGTTCTAGATGAGAAAGTTTGAGATCCTTGTTTCATTTTCCTCGTCACTGTCAATCTGAATGATTTCAAACTCTCTCTCAAACTCATGCTGATCTTCTTCTTCTTCTTTTACCTTTTCCTTGCCTTTATCTAGTGGCTTAGTGGATGGGGAAGAGCTGTCGACTTCCTGGTGTCTTGGGGCTGATGGGTTGGGATGGTGGACTTTCTCCACCACTTCTTGGAACTAGAAGCACCTTCATCTTGCAGCTCCTCCTGAAAAGAGATGGAAATGGTCGTCGTAATTCATGGTTTGACCATAGAGCTGGTGAAGTGAAATTGTGCTTCATTTCTTGCTGGAGGAGGGTGGCTACCTGTGTCATGGATGGAAATGGCCACATTCCTTCGATGAGGCATCTCACAGTTTTTGATACCCAAGGAACAGAGAAACAAACTCGATGCAAGTAGTTGCAAATGTATCTTCTGGGGGTACTCAAATACCTCCAAAGCATACCATCTCTATGATGAAGTGAATAAGAAGTTTATGATATCTAGAGATGTGATCTTTCTTGAATCTTCCAAGACTGACAATGTTGTTGAGCGGCAGCTTGATCCCTTGGATAGATTCGGACATGCAAAGTCTTTTCAAGAGTTTGATAATGAGATTACACATCTTGAAGGGGGGATTCCTATACTGGATCAATTTGTGGAACCTTCTTTTTAAGCACTCTCTCTCCCGCATGAAGCTCCAACCACTAATGACACTTTGAGTGATGTGATTGACAGAATTGGGAGACTAAATCTTGATTCAGCACCATCTCAGTCAACCGAGCAGCCTAGGCCATCTTCGAATGGTCCTCCAAAATGGCTGTCAAACACACTTGGAAGTGTTCGTCCTGATGAGGTTGGAAAGGCAGGAACAAGAAGCTCAACCAGACAGAATGGAGGTGATGTAGACGATTCTGATTCACCTATTGATATGGATGTTCTTATGACTGTGAACTGAGTTTAGCTACAGATTTCAAACCAACTTCCTTCAAAGAAATCGCTTCTCATGATGAATGGAAAGAAGCGATGCAGAAAGAATATGTGCTTTGGTAAAGGATGGCACCTGGAAGCTGGTTGATCCTCCATTTGGAACCAAACCAATAGGCTGCAAGTGGGTCTTCAAGAACAAGTATAAAGCAAATGGATCACTTGACAAGCATAAAGCCATGCTTATGGCAAAAGGTTTTGAACAGAAGGAAGGGGTCAACTATGAGGAGACTTTTCCCTTGGCAGCTCAGAACAGTTGGAAAGTCCATAAAATAGATGTAAAAACTGCTTTCTTGAATGGAGATCTAAAAGGGAATGTTTTTATGTCCCAACTAGAAGGATTTGTTATGAAGGATCAGAAACATAAGTATGCAAGCTTTTAAAATCCTTGTATGGCCTCAAGCAAGCACCGCGAACCTAGTACAAGAAATTGACTATGCATCTTCTGAAACTCAATTTCAAACATTATGATCTTGATGATGCAACTTTGTTTGTCAAGAAAGTTGGAAAAACAGTTGTATATCTTGTGGTGTATGTAGATGATCTTCTGATGACAGGGAACAATGAGAGCTACATTGCATCTATAAAGAAGGAACTCAGGAAAGGTTTTGAGATGACAAATTTGGGCTATGTTCACTACTATCTTGGTATTGAAGCAACCCAACATCCAAATTTTATATTCCTCTCTCAGAAGAAGTACATTAGAGATTTGTTGAACAAGTTTGGCAAGCTCACATCCACTGAAGGAAAAGAAATTGAGGATGCAACAAAGTACAGACAACTCGTAGGAAGTCTCAACTATCTGACTACTACCAAAACAGACATTTCATTTGTTGTTGGAATCCTCTCCAAGTTTATGCAAACGCCTTGTCAGGATCATTGGTCTGCTACAAAAAGAGTTCTAAAGTACTTGAAGGGAACTCAAGACTTTGGACTCAAGTATACACAGGTGGGTGACTTCACCATGATTGGATACCCTGATTCAGATTTCGATGGAGATAAAGAAACTGAGGTATCTACTTCAGGTTATGTTATGAGTCTGGGATCAAGAGCTATCTCTTGGAGGTCACGCAAATAATTAGTTCTAGCAAATTCCACAACTGAGGCAAAATATGTGGTAGCAGCTGAAGAAACGAAGGAAATTGTGTGGCTCAGGAAAATTCTAGAAGATTTGTAGGAGAAACAAGTGCATTCAACTCCTCTTTTGATTGACAACACTTCTGCAATAAAGTTGGCCAAGAACCCAAAGTTCCATGATCGAACCAAACACATCAATACAAAGTACCATCTGATTCGATATCATGTTGAGGCCAAAGCAATCCACTTACGGCATTGTTCCACAAATGAGCAAATTGCAAACATCTTTACCAAAGCGCTTGGAAGGGAAAAGTTTGAAAGATTCGGACTGATGCTTGGACTCACCAACATCCCTTCAGATTAAGGAGGAGAATGTTGACACCTAATCTTTGGGATTACGTAAACTGATGTAAATATTGTAAATAGTAAAAATAAAAGGAAGTTGGAAGACGAAGAGACATTGGGAGATGAAACCCAATAGTCTCCCTCTCCTTGTATATATTTGTATTCTCCCTTAATGCAAATCAATTCAAATTCGTGGAGTTACTCCTAGCCTGACAGCAATTATTACCCCCCTTAAGGTGGGGCAATTCATTGCCCACCAAGGGTTGGGACGTGTATGGGTTCCTTTGATGATGTGGGAGCACTCATGGACCCTAGGAGCTGGTTTGATGGCCATAATGATACGGGGAAGAGCTCATGTTTGGCTTTTGCCCACATGTTATATTAAATGTTCGGGCCATATTTTGCATTTTATGATTTTCTTTTTATTTTGTTTCTTGCTTGTGGCAATAATATGCTTTTAACTTTATTTTAGTTGCATCAACCTCTAAGGCAACATTTCCAAGCCCGACCCAGATATGTGGACAAGGGGAGGGGGAATGCCAGTGCCTTGTGGACCCAATGGTCACGTGGACCCAGAGAAGGAAAATGATGAATAGGGTTTTTAATGTGCGGAGGGAAGTGAAAAAAGTGGAACAGGAAAATGGGGCCACACTACCAAAATTGGGGTTTCCCAAGTAGTGCCCTTCCTAAATTCGTAGGCCAATAGGGGAGATCCCACGACACTAACATTGAAGATTAACCCCACATTTAAGGTGTGGTAACAAAACCACGGTCAAAGCCCTTCCTTCTTCCAAGTCTCCCAATAATCCATGCCCAAATGAAAAACAAGCATAAGCACCTGCTTGCACAATGAAAAACATACCTTTCGGATTGGATTGCCCACCTTCTAACATATGCTCTCGACAAATGGACAAGGAAACATACAACTGATGCAGGAAGCAGAGATAAAGTGGCATATCACATCGGCTATGGGTGGCTCTCGGGGTTGTTGGTTGTTGGTTAGAAGATGCATAGCAGGAGATCTCTCTCCAAGGGTACCCACTTTTGGTGGGCAACATGTGCTACATGAGCAGAGCTACACATGTTACTTAGCATGCTCTTGCACTTGGTCTCCATTGTATTTTTGACAATTATTCTCGGAGGGCACACATGTGGGAGGTTTATTCTTGTTATTCTTGGAGGATGCACTTGTGGAGACATTTCTTGCTATTCATGGAGAAATGGCATGGTCAAAACCCTGATTCACCCTTATACCTTTGGATTTGCTTTATGGAGATGGACCACTCTTTATTTTGGGTTTTTGACCACATCTTTTCTTGTGGAACACTCCATCCACTTGGAATCTTGCACATTCACCCACAGAGTTGGTTACCTTGGAATTCACATGTGGCATTGTTGCATGCATACACATACTTGCAGGGCATATTCCATGTGGACGCTTGGCATTTGACTTGGCTTGATGGACTTTTCTTGATGCTATATCCCCTTCATGCATTATTTGGTGCATATTACTATTTTTTGATGAAGGCGAATTGCTTTGGAGAGGCTACTTTCCACATGTAACGTGTGGAACCATGGATTTAGGAGAGATCTAGGTAATCCATTATAATATTTGTTTGACTCGTCATGGAGTTACTTAAAAGATAAATATTTTATTGTACGAGACATAAGACTCACTCTATAAGAATGAGTTCTCTCTCCATTGTAAATGGTTGGGAATTTGGGGATTGAGGAGCTCTCTCCTTGAGCTACATTGTATCCATTTGGGAAATCTTATTGGAAGCTTCAAGTACCATTCTATCATATGTGAGGCTTAATTTTTGCATGCTTTTAATATTTTTGGATAATTGTACAAATCTCTTGCAAAGAATGTTTTGTGAAGGCCTTGTAATGGACCATCCACCATTTGGATGGTAACTGTATGTAAATTCTCCTTATTTCCTTTTTCTGTTATATTTCTGCATATCTTAATTCTTCATCATCAATCAAACTTGCTGGTGTAATGAATCAAGTACCATTCTATCATATGTGAGGCTTAATTTTTGCATGCTTTTAATATTTTTGGATAATTGTACAAATCTCTTGCAAGGAATGTTTTGTGAAGGCCTTGTAATGGACCATCCACCATTTGGATAGTGACTGTATGTAAATTCTCCTTATTTCCTATTTCTGTTATATTTCTGCATATCTTAATTCTTCATCATCAATCAAACTTGCTGGTGTGATGAACATATCATTGAAGGACAGCACCTTATCAGCTTGTTCAAAAGTTGTACTAATATGGCTCTCCAAAACTCATTTCTATACTTATTTCCAACACTATTAAGGTGGATTATGACATGTTATTTGCAGCCCTATGTTCCTTAATCATTCACAAAACAGCCCTCCTTAGAGTGATCTTCCTTGACTCCATTTGCCTAGGTCTTGGGGTTTCTACCTTCATATTCCATTCCCACACCACTCTTCTGTTCCACTTTTATTACAACCACACATTTTGCTTAGGCTAACTCTTCAGAAAATCACCTTTAGTGTTCACTATATAGCCTAAGCCAACCAGGCCCTTGATGCTTAGGACTTTACATCATATGGGGCTGCTAGATTTTGTTGTAACAGATCTCATAGATTAGATCTACTTTTATAGGAGCTGCATTCGCACTTCCACTTGTTTTTTTTTTGTTCTCATCGACCTAGCAGTCCCCTCAGCCTGATTATGGTAATCTATTGGACATTACTGAAATTATCGTATCTTCTGCCATGCCTGAAATAAGTCTGTAAATATTCTTGCTGACTGGGGCACTTGTCTGAGGTATTTTGCTGAGTGTGGTATCCTTGTAAGCCTCTACTCTACTGAGATTTTTAATACATGCCTACATTTATGTATATAGCAAATCATAACATCTAATACCTACCACTCAGGGACTTTGAGGGGATACCATATGACTCTTGACACTAAAACTGGAGACAAATCGATAACTCTTGATGTTAATAAAATTAAAGCTTAATAGATTAATTCAATGACTGCAAATCGTTACATGTATTTATGTTGCATGCTTTATAAACCAACTCAATGTTCTCGAGATGCTAATAAAAACAAAAGTTCTGCAGATGCTTCCTTATTCTAAAGTGTCATGCCAAAATAAGAATATCACCAGCCCAACAAAAAAGCTATGACAGATAATATGTACTCAAAATCTAGAGATAAGATTGATATACAACTAACATTCAAAACAGAAGCAGGGAGACAGTGCATGCCAATAATAAGATATAACTACATCAGATTGCCCAAAATATGCTAACCAACTAGTTGCATGAAAATCATAATTTCATCACACAGATACACAGTAGGCACTTAATTGTTAGTATTATTCAGCCAATCATATAAGATGCAAATGTACCTGAAGATTGTTTATCAAAGCCTGTGGATCCTCATTATATTCCACAATCTGTGGATTTTGTATAGCCTTCAAAAGCTCTTCACCATCAGGTACATTTGGTTTGAATACTTCAGTGAGACAATCCCATAGCCTTGGTAGCATTTCAAATAGTGAGCTTCCAAACTTGTCACATAGTGACTTCAAAGCAAGTTCTGCCCCACGTCTACTAATGAAGCCTTCCAGTTTCACTCTTTCCTCCCCTGCTGATATTGTTAGTGACTTTGATCGCTGATTACTATTTCCTCTCCCAGGTAAAATCGACTCTTTGTCCTCAATAATCAACTCATTTGCATCCATATGTATTGCCTGGGGAGTTTCATTTGGATCCGCACACGTCAAAGCACACAAATTCTTGATTAGCTTATCATTTGGACCAGGTTTACGTCCAACGCACTGTGCAATGATTTCTGCTAGTGCGTCTGCAGCCATTTTTTGTAACACCTCTTCCTATAATAATTTATTAAATATTAGAGTGTAATCACAAGGATCAAAAGGATGACAACAAACAAATAATGTTAGGAGTCACAGATTTTGTAAGATCATAAATTTCATCAATACCTGTTCCCTTTTCAGAGCAGCCATCAGTGGTTGAATAACTGGATTTAACCTAGCAGGCAATTCCACCATCCAAACAACTGCACCTGACATGAGAGCCGAAACGCTAACATGCAAATTGCCCTGCAGGAGCAAATATCAAAATTTACCTTTCCACCATGAAAGAACCCAAGCAACCAATAGATAGCAAGGAAATCTAACAAATACTATATTAGATTAATCAATGAGAAGATCCATTGATTAAATTCTATAAATCCTAGAAACAAAAACTCAGTGAAGGAACACCAAATCAAACTAGAAATGTGTGTCCTATATTACAAGAAATGGTTTGAGGTTTGAAATTAAAATGGAATATATATGCAACATCAAAACAAATAAAGCATACTTGAACTCACATAAATATAGGATATCAGAGTCTATCTACCAGAACATTTAAAGAAACAAAACACCATTAGCAAGCAAATACATACTGAAACAATACACATACTCAAATTTGTGGTGAAAACCTGCACGAAACCTTGCAACAATATATGAATCTTCTACAAGAGAATGCTATTGCTAAAACTGTCATTTAATCCACCAGTACAACCTATAAAAAAGCATACAACTATCATACTACAGGACACATTCCTAAGCCCTAGTAAAGATCTATACAACACTCAAGAAAACAAGATATACTCCTAGGATATGAAAGCTTAACAAGTTAATTAAAGTAACATAATAAAATCGAAAAAAACAAAAAAAAAATTACCACTATAATCATGGGGGTACTCGCTCAAAGTTCCACAATTTCACTCTACTTTAACTGATAAAAGGCATATATATAACACTTTTCGCTATAAGTCAGGTAAATATTTTGAAAACACCTAGACAGACCCACTTGGTTAAAATCATCATAAAGATAAAGCAAAATAAAGTCAGCAATTAAAAATACAATCAATACTTATAGTTGCTTTAATTCAGCAGTACTAGTAGATATACACCTGAACAGTTTTCAAATAACCTGCAGTGGCCAAAACTCGTTGCCTTGATGTCTCCAAACTCTCAAGAGTTTGTTTCTCCTTCCCATCTCCTGATAATGCATCCTTGGACACTGAAAGCTTTGTGCCAAGATCAATCACGGCATCTATACCTAGCTCATCTGCTGGAGGAATTCCAGCAGCGAACACATTTTGAAAGGAACCCGAGGCATCTGCAATTCGGATCAGTGAAGCAACCTCTGCTCTCATCTTTGCATAGGTTCGTGAAAGTTCAGCATATGGAAAGGATGAATCTCGATTAGGCAGTGCAGGATCAGTGCAAGCCAGGAGATCTAAAAGCCGTTGCCTAAGAGTTTTCACAGCATCAATTGCAAAGTCCATTCTTTCCATAGGGATAGATCCACGAAGCTCTTTAAACCATGACACAACAACAATAGATGCAACCTGTTCAGGAAATACAGGGACCACTTTCAGTTCTTTCATATTCCAGGATAAAGAGCACTTGGAAGCAGAACCATCCACTGATAAAAATTTATATAACGAAAGATATGTCTAATTTACCTGCCGCTGAACAGCAGATAATGATGTTAAATGCTCCATCAATGAATCTACAACTTTTTGATATAGTGTTTGTGGTAAATTTGCTACAAGGACTCCCAGTGCTGATCCTGTAACAACTCTCATACAAGTCACCGATTGTTCCACATCTGCGCCGACATATATCTTTATGAAATTTGAGTGATCAAAACTTTTGTCAATTATAGGAACTTGTTTCTCAGCATTTATAGCAAGGTTTCCAAGGCTAAGACTTTCTCCTTTTGCAGCTCTCAACTTAGCAGCTGCCTTATATTGACTTTTTCTTGGAAGAGACATGGGTGAGAACATTTTGGATGTGTCCAATGGAGACCCACTAGGGGTGGTTGAAAGCTTTAACCATGAATCAAAATAACAATTTGCAGCCAATGCCAGCTCCTCCTGTGGACACTGAAGAAAGGCATAAAAAGACATTAGCATTTAAGTAACAATACAACTTACCATACAAAATTGTGAAATATAATGGTTAATGTAAGAAGCACCTTCAAATCATCCAAATAAATGAAAAAAGCTGGTTTTACCTGAAGCAAAAGCAGCCAAACCTGCTCAGAGCACTGGACAATAGCTTCATTAGATTCCAAAAGCAGATTCTGGAAGACAATTCTTAATGTGTTCCCTAAGATAGGAATTGGCCAGAAGCTGTCAATCCTGCCAGTAAGTGAATTCCCTTTACTTCCGGCCTCAAGAAGTCGCTCCTATATTTAATAACAAAAATTGTTGCAAACAAAAACAAAATGGTAAGGTGTTAACATTGCACAGAAACCAAAAAAGTAATCTCAAATTTCAGAAGAAACAACCACTCCCCCCCCCCCCCAATTCTACCAGAAATTACAATACAGAAGCATTTACTAAAGAGAGTTGAGGAAGTGAACAAACCAAATTTAAAAATCTTAAAGTATCATGCAATTGACTTAACGTTACTTTGTTCTCTCCTGCACCTTGACTATTTAGAAAATAAATATTTCAAAAACCAATACTAACTAGGCATTATAACCCTTTGCAAATGGTATTACATGAAACAAATGACGCCAACAATCAATGGGCTGACAAATATACCAAAGTACGTATCGCAGCATGGCGGACTGATGAAATACTGTGCCTCATAAAGGGCCATAGGCGAGGAGCCAAACTTGATAGTAAGTATGGGTTATCATCAGCTTTTGCACCATCTCCCTGGTCATCAAGCTGAATCGCTTCATTCAGGTCAATCATCTGCCTCTGCACTGGCAGTATGGCTCCTAAAGTTTTTGGCACCACTTCTGATTGGGAATACAACTCTGCCAGCAAATGCATCACACTACAGAGGAATGCAACAGAGATATTAACAAAAATTCTTTAAAATGTGCAAATAGTAAAATATAAAATTTCAAAATTACCAATTCAGAGCGAAACCTATATTCATTATGATTACAAGGGGATTGAACAAAATCTAAAGTCACTACCAGGTTAGAACTCTAACACAGAAACTTATATCCATATACTTGAAGAAAAGAGCTGGAAATGTTTCGCAAGAACTAAATGGATAATAACAGCGCAGCTATACCTGCTAGTGGAGGGACTCAGATCATCAAGATCAAGCAGAATATCCCATAGCTTCATAAGAATGGTATTGACCATCCCACCAGCGAAGGAGACCACAGCTGACGCAGCAGGTGTCAAGGCCTCTGCTGCAACTGCCCTCACATCATCATCTCGATCTTCTAAGCCAAAATTGATGGCAGGCAGAATACGAAAAAGCAATTCTTTAAGCATATCCTGGTAAAATAATACAAGAAGCTTCAGCAACTTTTACTAATGTCGAGATGTATTAACAGTAAGAATGAGGAACAAATCTCACACAAGTGTCTAAAAACACATTATTTGAACTAACCAATAGAATTTGACAAATATCTCACAGAGCACTTCGAGGAAATTATGGTTGGGACTCTTACAAGATGAAAAATGGGAAAAAACCTAAGTTGCACGAAACGGGGAAACGGAAACGAGTTTTCGAAACAGGAAGCGATACGAAACGCGACCTCTCCAAATTTTGGAAACGGGGAAACGTGATATATATTATAATTTAAATTTATATTAGAATTTAGGACATTTAAGAAATGTTATGTGAAATCATAAAACATACATGATAAATTCAAAGCATAAACTATTACAAGTTACAAAACATTTACTCATGAATGATAACAGAGACAATAAAAATAGCAATATCCAAATATCCAAAACCAGCCTTTATTATATATCAAAATCTCAAAATCAGCCTTTATTATATATATGAGGCTGCAAGTACAATAAAGACTATGAGGCTGCAAGTACAATAAAGACTATGAGCATGTCAAGTCAATATTTTGTTTGAGTGATGGGTACATTTTTAGTAGGGTCATGATAGAGGAGTTTGACAACCAATGTCACTAACATCAAGGTACATAAAGAATTGGTGCTCTTGACTAAATACGAGTTCCATACCCTAATACATGACAAAATCCGATGGAAACATTGCAATCACCCAATCCTAAAATCTTGAAAAACTGATAAGTCAGCTAGATTTTGAATGAGATCTAAAATTCTACTTTCTCCATATGAAATCCAATGAAGTCGGAACCACTCTCAAACATCCTAAGTCATTTCATAGTAATGTTAAAAATTTAAGTAAATGGATGAATATATAATTTAAATTTATATTAGAATTTAAGACATTTAAGGAATATTATGTGAAATCATATAAGTTTAAAACATACATGATACATGATAAATTCAAAGCATAAACTATTACAAGTTACAACACATTTACTCATGAATGATAACGGACACAATGAAAATAGCAATATCGGAATATCAGATTGGTGCTCTTGATTAAATACGAGTTCCATACCCTACTACATGACAAAATACGATGGAAACATTGCAATCTCCCAATCCTGAAATCCTGAAAAACTAATAAGTCTGCTGGATTTTGAATGAGATCTAAAATTCTACTTTCTCCATATGAAATCCAATGAGGTCGGAACCACTCTCAAACATCCTGAGTCATTTCATGGTAATGTTAAAAATTTAAGTAAAGGTGACATTCTCCTTAATGTCCTTTTACTTTAAGAATTTAACATTACCATGAATCGCATATAAATACTAGGGCCATAGGCTTTAAAAAGCCATCTAGAAGCATCCATAAACGATTAGAATAATATTAAAAAGCACGAAAACCGAACAAACAAACAAACAAACAAAAACCAAGTAAAACTCGCTTCCGAACAAACAAACAAACAAACAAAAACCAAGTAAAACTCGCTTTAAAGGGAAGGAAACGCTATTGTACGGCCGGGAAACGTGTTTCCGGTCGTACTGGTACCGTTTCCCGTACAAGAAACGTACCAGTATGGCCGGAAACGCGTTTTCCGGCAGTACGGTACGCGTTTCTTCATTTCAGTTTCGTTTCCTGGGTGAAACGGGCCTAGGGCCAACGTTTCTTGCAACATAGATTAAAAATAATTGAATGATGATTACAAATGTGGGAGGCCCCTGGCTTAAATACTGCCTTGGGTGCCTCTTGGTGAATGGGCATAACCAGCATAGATCCATCTTAAGCATGGATCTAACATGAGCCGAGAGGGATCAAATTTCTTTAGGTGGAAACTTATTTTAGAGTGCAAAAAACAATGTTATAGAGAATTGAGTCATTTTATCAATGCACATTAAACTCGTTTTTTAATTATTAATATATTTTTAAATATATGTCAATATTAATTCATATTAAAATATTAAAATATTTTACTCATATCTCACATTGGATAATTTATTATATGTAACATTAAAATACTTTCTTTTAACATTTTTTTCTATATATAAATATATATGAAGTTGACATCACGCTTTGAAGATCTTACTCACATATTTGTTTTTACTTCTAATTACTTTACATGAAATTATATTAGTTCATATGGACAACTAATTAAATATGCATAGCGTAATTTTTTCCTTCTTTATTATAGCTGACAGAGGGATGGACATATTTACACAGCGCCTTCACACTGGGCTGTAGAATGAGCCTCTCATCTCAATAAATATGCAGAGCATATTTTTTTCCTTTTTTATTATAGCCGACAGAGGGACGGACATACTTACACATCGCCTTCACAATGAGCTGTAGCATGAGCCTCTCGGCTCAATCATCAATCATATCATATATTCCATACATTCTTTTATTCCATATGGATTCCTCCATATTATCATATTTATTTTGGATATTCATCTTTTGAACCAATTTGGTTCATTACAAAGACAATCCATATACCCATTATCAAAATACTTTGTTTCCTAACAGTTTGGACAATCTCTAGCAACTGAACATAACAGTGGATAACTTTGGGAGAAATGAACCAGAGCACAGAATCCAAAAAGATCGCAATTTTTAGAACTTCGGTTTTAAGCATTGTCTCTACAGGTTTGAGATGTAAAATTATATATGCATTCACTTGCAATCCTGTCACTCTGTACATGCACCAAATGCAGCAAACATAAAACATCTTGCATGAGAAGCCCTTATTATTGTATAACTAAGAGAAAGGTCACATCTTCTATAGCAAGAAATTCTTACAGAGCTACTCAAGATATAGATACATGTTGAAATTCTCCAAAATCGGAAATTTCACCTCTTTCCTAGAGGTTTCCTGGATATTAACCCTGTGACCTTTCAGACTTTGGGCTGTTATGGAATATGAAAACACAGCAGCAATAACCTACAATATTTCACTTGTTAACAACCCGAATCTACAAGGAAATCAAAGAGAAAAGATACCAAAAATATGCCCACAAGTTTCAGCCCTCTAAGGCGATCTTGTCATGCATTAAAAAGATCTGAAATTCTCTTTATGATGGCAGAAACTAGAGCAGTAAATTTTTCCTATTCTCTTTAAGATTAGCATTAAATCACTTAACAATTTTAGCCTTAAGTCCAATCAACAAGACATACATGCGCTGGTAATTATCAAACCATGAAGATATAATACCTGGAAATTCAAATCTGTCATAAGAGCATTTTGGACAGCTAGAAACTTCATATATATATATATATATATATATATATAAAATTCATGCAGATACCATAGTATCATCCTAGGCCTAGAACAATCCTCTAGCTCTCCAAAGCCCTAGGTAGGGAATACCATAAGAAACCCTAGAAAACACCAAAAAGCTCCAACAAACAGGCATTACACCTAAGTTGCAGGAAACGTCCTCCCCACCCTCGTTTCAGGGAAAAAACGAAACGGAAATGGCGAAACCCGTACCAGTACGGCTGGGAAACACGTAGGGAATACCATAAGAAACACTAGAAAACACCAAGAAGCTCCAACAAACAGGCATTACACCTAAGTTGCAGGAAACGTCCTCCCCACCCTTGTTCCAGGCAAAAAACAAAACGGAAACGGGGAAACCCGTACCGTACGGCCAAAAAACGTGTTTCCGGATGTACTGGAAACGTTTGCCAGTACGGTCGGAAATGCATTTCCCGGCCGTACAGCTGTGTTTCCTCATAAAATAGCATTATTTTTATATTTTTGTTATTTTTTTGAGATTCATGCAATGTATTTTTTTTTTCCACAGAAAAAAATCAGTAACTTTTTATTATAAAAATGAAAAGTTACATAGAGCATATGCAGAGCATTTCAGTCAGCTGCCCAAAGGGCACATGTGCTTTAGCACACAAAGCAACGTAGCAAAGCTACCAAAGAAGAGTCAAGAGAGAGAAATAGAGAAAAACGGTTGGCTCAAAAAAGAACCTCAACGTCTAGAGCGTGGAAAGCTGTCCCACAGCTCAGGTTTTCCTCCCCTTCTTCTTCTCGACCTTGCGCCACCCACTCTCGGGTGGCGCAGTAGTTACAAGGACTAACTGATTTTCTGAGATTTGAGGTCCTGTATCCTTGTCTGAATCTGAAGTGTCCGAGGAGTGATGACGTTTGACTCCTCCGGCACCTGTATCCTCGATTGTCCTTTCTGAGTGGTTCTGATGATGCTGGGGGTCCTTCTGATCTGATGTTTCTTTCCTTTGATCTTCTTGTCCTTGGGTAGTCTCATTATTTCCAGTGGGAATGGGATCCTCCTCTGCTTCAGATTCCTCATCCTCGGAGACCGGAGGAGGGAAATGCCATCCTTTTCTCTATTTCTCTTTCTGTTTCTTTTTATTGTTTCCTTTCTTTGCGTCTGGGCATGAACTTTGAAGGTGTCCTGGCTGCCGACAAATTCTGCATTTGAAAGCCGTATTTTCATAATCCAGTCCCTGCAACCAGTTCTGTTGCTTGTAAGACAGCATAATGTTCTCCGGCAGTCCTTTACTCAGGTCCACTTCGACGCGGATTCGAGCAAAGGTATAGATTCTGTCCTCAAGTCTTTCTGTATCAGTTTTGATGTATTTCCCTATACTGTTGCCGATTCCCTCCAGTGCCTGGTCACTCCAAAAATGGAGAGGGAGATTATGTAAACACACCCATACCGGCATTCTGGCCACTGTCATGGTATTTGGGTCGAAATCAGGAAACCAAGGGGTCAGGAAGAGGCCTGTAGAACCCCAAAACCAAGGTCCTGATGTGAGGACAAGATCTCTGATCTCCGTAGATTTAAACTTAACAATGAAGAAACCTTTGGAACAGAGGTGAATGTCACATTCCATGGTCCATCGAGTGAAAATCCAATGGAACAGATCCATGGGCTTGGGCCAAAAACAATTAAAACGACAGATGAGTGCCTGGGTTTCATATGTCTTAACATAGTCCTCTGTTCCTGAAGAATCGATTTTGTAAGTAGGTGTTTGTCCTAACTGTTCCACAATGTAAGGCCTTGGAACAGCTCCTTCTTGAACCGGCGGTGGCCCTGCAGACTTGGTACCCTGTAGAATGTTTTTATAGGAGAGGCCACCAGGTGGTTGCTGCTGAGGAATGGCTTTTTTCCCCTTTTCGCCTCCTGCAGATCTTGATCTCCCTTGCTGTACAGCGCCCCCTCTCAGCCGAAAGTTCAGTGAAATGGTCGAGTTAGCTTTAATTCCATATTCCATCATTGATCTATTATCCTGTAGGGAGTGTCTACCGCTCACTAGGTGTTGGATCGGGACCGGATATCCCATCAAATCCCAGATCTGGTGTTTCAGGTACAGAACAGAGTTTTCTGCTCGGATCCAGATTAAATAAGATTTACCCATAGGAGATTTGACAAAAATCTGGAAAAAATTTGAGGTTACCTGATGGGAAGAGGAGAAAAGATCCATATTCTGATTCGCCCGGCTCGTGGTTAGGGTAAATCGAGGAACATGGATGCAATCAGAATGTAAGCCAAGCGTTGATACCTTTGCATGCCGATCCGGCTGATGCGATGGGCAGATCCGCTGTTTACGTGCGCCCAAGAAAATAGTGATGGGGTTTTCTTTGTTTCTTCTACTTGAGCAGTGATCCACTGCAAATCCGGCAACTTCAGGGCCGTTTAGGGCTTTTTCCATGCAGTCCGTCCTCCAAACGGCGGCATCCTTTAAGCCAAAAGTCGGCCTGACAGTAGGCACACAGATCTGGTGGTTAACAACCCATACGAAATGGTTTACCTTCGCAGGAAGCCCTGTACGCCAATATGTCGGGTTGATTCGTGCAATGTATTATTAATTTATTCATTTTATTTGTGTCTTGGATGCTTCGCTTCTAATGATCAAGCCTATGGCCCTAGTATTTATATGCGATTCATAGTACTGTTAAATTTTTAAAGTAAAGGGATACTTAAATTTTTAACATTACCATGAAATGACTCAAGATGTTTGAGAGTGGTTCAGACCTCATTGAATTTCATATGGAGAAAGTAGACTTTTAGATCTCATTCAAAATCAAGCAGACTTATCTGTTTTTCAGGATTTCAGGATTGGGTGATTGCAATGTTTCAATCGGATTTTGTCATGTATTATGGTATGGAAATCATATTTAATCAAGAGCACCAATCCCTCTATGTACCTTGATGTTAGTGACATTAGTTGTCAAACTCCTCTATCATGACCCTACTAAAAATGTAACCATCACTCAAACAAAACCTTGACTTGACATGCTCATAGTCTTTATTGTACTTGAAGCCTCATAGTCTTTACTGTACTCGCAGCCTCATATATATAATAAAGGCTGATTTTGAGATTTCAATATATAATAAAGGTTGGTTTTGGATATTTCGATATTGCTATTTTTATTGTCTCTGTTTAATGTTATCATTCATGAGTAAATGTCTTGTAACTTGTAATAGTTTATGCTTTGAATTTATCATGTATGTTTTATGATTTCACATAACATTTCTTAAATGTCCTAAATTCTAATATAAATTTAAATTATAATATATATATAGATACCCTAGATTATACTTGTTGATTAGTGGGAAAGAGAAGATATCTTTCCTTGGATGACTTGTTAGTGTAATGCTAAGTTGCACGAAACGGGGAAACGGAAATGAGTTTCCAAAACAGGAAGCGATACGAAACACGACCTCCCCAAATTTTGGAAACAGGGAAACGCAATATCTTCTCTTCCCCACTACTCAAAAAGTATAATCTAGGGTTTAATCATAAAACCCTAGCTCCAATGTACCCAATAGATGAAACCCTAACCCTAGTAGTCAAAATGATCTAAAAGCTCCAAAAAGTCCTAGGGCCTCCAAGACAAGAGAGAGAAAATACAAAAATAAAGAACACACAGGGATAAAGAGACTAGTGTGCTCCTATACTCACATCTCTAACACAGGATGATGATGAACAAGAATTCACAATGAGATCAACTTCAACATCTAGCTCACAAGAACAAACCCAAGCATCTCACAAAAACAATTTCCCAACAAAGGCATCCTCTCTAGAACTTCTCCTAGAGTTTCCTCGTAAACCCTATCTCCTTACTCGAAGAAAACAAGGACAAAATGTACAACAATGATGATATGAAAAGACCTTTCCCACTATATAGATGAGAGGTAACAGAGGCCAACAATATATGCAGGCCTAAACCCTCACAAGCAACCTACAGAGCCACAAGTAGGCATAAACATGTGAAATGCTCCACTCCCAACGTACGCATCATGCTCCACAGTCACCATACAAAAGAAAGGTTGTAATGTCAGGGAAGACTTGTAATATTCCAAATTGAAATTTACAACAAATAATAGGTACATGAACTAGGTTATAGCTACGTTGCAGGAAACGTTGGGCAAGAGGTCGTTTCCACCAAAAAACGAACTGAACTGTCGAAATGCGTATGGTACGGCTTGAAACGTGTTTCAAGGTCGTACGACTGCGTTTCCAGTAAAGTAAAAAAAAAAAAAAATCATTTTCTTTTTTTCCTTTTTCCTTTTTTCTTTTTTTTTTGGCGATTAAAATATTGTGTAGATGTTTCTAGATGTCTCTCGCAAGTTATAAAAAGACTCTTGACTCTGTGAAGCGCAACAGGTTGGGTTCACAAAACGCAGAGGATCTTGTTTATATGCACTCCAACCTTCGCCTTGCATATCGTACAGATCCATAATATAGCAGTGGTCCTTCTAAAGAATGGGGGATGTGGATCCATAAACTCCTGATTTGGAGCTCTCTCTCGCTGCCCTGAATATTAAGGACCAGAAGCCTAGAAGTGGAATTGGCCAATCATCTTGCTTCTATTTTTTACGAGGATTGTGATGATGAGGATGAATATTGAAGACTATTAGTCTTTAGTCTTTATAGTACTTGCAACCTCAAATTTGTTATTGTACTTGCAACCTCATATATATAATAAAGGTTGATTTTCAATACATATTTATAATAAACCTCATTTATCAAGGTTGTTTTAGATATTGTTCCTTTCATTATGTGATCAATCATGAGTAAATGTGATGTTAGTATGTTTCATCATCATGTGTGTATAAATGATAGACTTATAGTTTATGCATTGACATTGGACAATTTAATCATAATGTAATAATGTATCATGTATAATTTATGATTACACATAACATGTCTTAAATGTCCTAACACACACTCACACACACACACTCACACACACACACACACACACACACACACACACACATATATATATATATTGCTTTTCCGCATTTCCAAAATTTCCACCAAAAAAAGAAACTGAAATGTCGAAATGCGTATGGTACGGCTTGAAACGCGTTTCAAGGCCATACGACTGCGTTTCTAGCAAAGTAAAAAAAAAAAAAAATCATTTTCTTTTTTTCTTTTTTCGTTTTTTCTTTTTTTATTTGGCGATTAAAATATTGTGTACATGTTTCTAGATGTCTCTCGCAAGTTATAAAAAGACTCTTGACTCTGTGAAGTGCAACAGGTTGGGTTCACAAAACGCAGAGGATCTTGTTTATGTGCACTCCAACCTTCGCCTTGCATCTCGTACGGATCCATAATATAGCAGTGGTCCTTCTAAAAAATGGGGGATGTGGATCCATAAACTCCTGATTTGGAGCTCTCTCTCGGTGCCCTGAATTTTGAGGACCGGGAGCCTAGAAGTGGAATTGGCCAATCATCTTGCTTCTATTTTTTACGAGGATTGTGATGATGAGGATGAATATTGAAGACTATTAGTCTTTAGTCTTTATAGTACTTGCAACCTCAAAGTTTTTATTGTACTTGCAACCTCGTATATATAATAAAGGTTGATTTTCGATATATATTTATAATAAACCTCATTTATCAAGGTTGTTTTAGATATTGTTCCTTTCATTATGTGATCAATCATGAGTAAATGTGATGTTAGTATGTTTCATCATCATGTGTGTATAATTGATAGACTTATAGTTTATGCATTGACATTGTACAATTTAATCATAATGTAATAATGTATCATGTATGCTTTATGATTGCACATAAAGCATACATGATATATATTGCATTTCCGCATTTCCAAAATTTGGGGGGTCACGTTTTGTACCCGTACCCGTTTCGGAAACTCATACATGTTTCCCTATATCGTGCAACTTAGGGCAGTAAAAATAAATTTCACCACACATGCAGCTGTCAATAAAACACAAGAAATAGAGCGAATAACTGAGACATTTTATTAATGTGGAGAACTGAGTACCTTAGATGATAAGAAAGATAGAACCTAGGCTTGCCACTATCCCCATAAAACATTGTCTGGTTATTGAATAGAACTATGATATTTTTCCTCATAAATGCTCAAAAAAAATTGCAAAATTAATCCTAGCCTCCTCTCACTAAAACCACAAAAACCAAAAAAATGCTTGAACTTTGGGCTAGATCCACAAGTCATCGGTGACCCCAAAGTGTTGCTCCCACCAATCTGCCAAAGAATCTACAGGAATCGAACTATTGCCAAAGTGCCCAAAACTCCCTCAATGAAGCCCAAGTGCGCAGAAGCTGCCATTCAGACTGACTGAAGACTATTAATCTTTAGTCTTTATAGTACTTGGAACCTCATAGTTTTTATTGTACTTGTAGCCTCATATATATAATAAAATATACATTTATAATAAACATCATTTATCAAGGTTGTTTTTGGATATTGTTGCTTGCATTACGTGATCGTTCATGAGTAAAAGTGATGTTAGTATGTTTCATCATCATGTGTGTATAATTGATAGACTTATAGTTTATGCATTAACATTGGACAATTTAATCATAATGTAATAATGTATCATGTATGCTTTATGATTGCACATAACATGTCTTAAATGTCCTAACATATATATATATATATATATATATATATATATATATATTGCATTTCCCCATTTCCAAAATTTGGGAGGTTCACGTTGTGTACCCGTACCTATTTCGAAAACTCATACATGTTTCCCCATATCGTGCAACTTAGGGCTATAGCAAATAAATTTCACCACACAAGCACCTGTCAATGAAATACAAAAAATAGAACGAATAACTAAGCGATTTTATTGATGTGGAGAACTGAGTACCTCAGATGATAAGAAAGATAGAACCTAGGCTTGCTACTGGAAGCTACGCAAAACTTAGGTAAGAGTACAATGCTCAAGTACTGGAGAGGCTCTCCACCAAAAACTTCGCTCTACCCAAAAAACATTGTCTGGTTGTAGAATAGAATTATGATACTTGCCTTCATAAATGCTCAAAAAAATTGCAAAATTAATCCTAGCCTCCTCTCACTAAAACCACAAAAACCCAAAAAGTGCTTGAACTTTGGGCTAGATCCACAAGTCATTGGTGACCCCAAAACTGCGTGTTGCTCCCACCAATCTACCAAAGAATCTACAGGAATCGAACTGTTGCAAAAGTGCCCAAACCTCCCTCAATGAAGTCCTCCCTAACTCCAGCGAATTTCTCCTCCCAAGCACCAAGTGATTCCCAGCGCTAATGGCTCCCCAAAATCTGAGTCTCTACAACTGCGCAGAAGTTGTCTGTAAACCCCTGCGTAGGCCCAAATAGGAGCAATTTAGCTCTCCACACCCTCATCCATGAAAATCACCTAAGGAAAATCCCCTCTACTTGTGGAAAAATCACGAGACCCTCTACACTGGCTCCCTCAGCCCCACGAATTTGGCTTCTGCATCCCTGGAAAAAACACGCCCTTGTTGATGAAAGGCGTGCAAATTAGCTCCCTGAATGCCTGGAACAAACTCCCAAATGCTCTCCTAGGGTGACACTCGAAGTTCACTAAAGGTAGAGTTGGAATTTCCGCGTCGAAATCCTCTTGTGCTAAAGGGCACTAGTTGACTTGACTAAACAGCTCAGGAAAACTTGTGTTCAAAAGTAAAATTGTCAAAAGATACCAAATGGAGGAATCCCTGGCTTATTTATAGAATTTGGTCCTCTCTCCTTGGTGAACCCCACTTTCCACTAACTCACACCCCCTTCTTTCTGCCTCTTCCTCCATGAGTGCGAATTATCTCTAGAAGTCGAATTGTCTCCTTTTTGTGGTCCCCACATTCCACCAAGATTGTAATTTCTCCCATTCTCCTAAGTCCTCATGTCTCCCATAAAAAAATTGCCTCCAATGCCCGAATTGCAAAATTGTGCTATGCTTAGCACCACCCCAAGGATCCCCGCTAACCTCCTCAGATGAAAAATCAAAATTGGGGATATTACAGTCCTCCCCGCCAAAAATTGCTTGTCCTCGAGCAATGCTCGAACAAGTGTTCTCCCTATTTGCTAACCCAAATTGACACTGCAAGCAATACCGGCGTCCCAATTGTGCGATTGATCCACTCCTAATCCATGCACTATCCTGTCATAAAGAGGTCCCCCAATACTAGGGAGCTAAATCATCCTACTCAATGTGAAACACCCCTCGCTCCATGCGTAGACCCAAGTTGTAGGGGTGCCAGAGTCCTCCCACCTCCTGTCGATGAGTAGAGCACATTGATGTTGCCAAGCCCCCGTCAACTCCTCAGAAGGTTGTCCCGTCGGAAAATCGATCCTAGGTACCACAAAAGGGAACTCTTGAAGGTACACCGTACAACCCAAGTCTCATAAAATAGATCCCTCATCCCGGAGGGTCAATCACAACCATCTCCTACCAGTCATATAGCCACCCAAGTAAGGCGCTATCCCATCTCAATTGGTCCCTGGGGAGTAAAGTGCCTGCTACAGAGCAGAGTCCCAATGGTAGATCTAGGTGACTTCCCCCCTGTGAGAACCCACTCTCCCCAATCTGTAACCCAACTACTCAGCCCTCTAGCTCCCAAGTCCCAAAGTAATCTCAAAGTGAGTCTACCAAGTGGATGTTGCAATAGCCTAGTCATAATTGCAACCCTCTCGTGCTCCTACAGAGTCATTCACTCCAGTAGTCCTCTGCCACAAATCCAATAAAGGGTAACATTATTGCGTCGAGATCTATCCTGCCAGGGCACCCCGCCAAGGTCACAATCTACCAATCCACGTCCAATCTCTTGTCGAAACAATAGTGAGGAAGGCCTTCCTCAACCCGTAGTGATAATCCTGACAACACCCGACCTGTCATCCAAAGGAAGATGTCGTCATGTCTCTGTCATCCCCATGATCCTTCCAACACAAGGTAGTCCTCTGACCCAATGGATCCCTGGATCCCATAGCCAGATTAGAAGCCCACCACTCCCAATTCCTGCTGTCTGCAATTTAGTAGCACCCTTGGCCGCCAAAAACCACACGTGCCACTTGTTCTGCCATACTAGCACAGTGCCCCAAGTCATCAGTGAATCACTAGGGGGCGAACTTGTATGGTCTTCCCTTGTAGAAAGCAAGTCATCCCTTAAGGTGGTTGAACTGCCAAGTCTTAATATGTTGAGACCCCGCGCTAATCGCAAAAATAAACTACCATGTTGACATTGTGACTCTCCAGTCATAATCAATTGTCCATCATGATCAAAATGGGCCCTCCTCTCCTATAACTCTCGAACACCATACAAGTAATGATCGAAGTTATCCCAACCTACAAGGACAACTCAGCGATGTTGATCCAGGTGGATATTGGTGGTCACCCGCCTATTCCACTTGGGGCCCCACCATTGTCTATTTCAGTTTTTCAGTTTCGGCACAGTTTACTATTTTTAGCAGTTTTTCGGGTCCTAAACTTCCGGAGCCGCTTTGAGGCCCTAAACGACGTTTTTTGGGAAAACGGAGGGCAACATGGGTCCATGGACCAATGTTGCCCGTTCCAAATTTGTAGTCCTCGGATAGATCTTTCTAACGAGGTATGGTACGCGTTAAACGGAGATCGTATGCCAAAGTTACGCCCCTGGGAAGTTGAAACACCAATTTACCCAAACGGGGCCCATAGTTTTGGCGCTTCATCTCCTAGGGTTAGGGTTTTGGCTGTTTAGGATTTCCCATTGTTTCTGAATGATAAATAGGCCCTCGAGCCTCATTGTAACTCAGTTCAGAGGCCTGTAGCCGCCACATCTCTTCTCAGAGATAGCTACCAGCGCCCTAGCTAGTTTTATTTCCATTCTGTTTGTAAGCAAATTTCAGTTCTTTGATATTAATGAAATGAAGTGTTATTTCCGCCGCATCTCTGTATTTATGGTTATATGTTTATTCTGTTGCGTTCCTGCATAAATCCGGATCAGTGGTATCAGAGCGGTCTGCTTTTTCTCGATCCTTCTTTGCATGTCCCCAACGAGGTCGGGGTATAAGGAGCTAGGGCTCGATCTCGTGGAACCTTTGCAAGATCAGCCTCGCAAACCTCGACGGACGCCCATGGGGGACGAAAAGAAAGATGAGGGAGCAGGAGATCCTATCAAAATATTGCTCGAGGAGGCCCTCGAAAGACAAAGGAACGTGATGATGGATAACTTTGCTCAGATCCTTCAACGGCTACCCACCGGCTGCGCATCTGCATCCAGCAGCCACTCTGGAGGCGCGACTCCTTTTAAGGTACAAGTAAATTTTGACATTCCCATATTTGAGGGTCAAATAGACGCAGATGTCATAGATAGATGGTTGAATCTGTTAGAAGGATATTTCTCGGTTCATGACTTTTCAGACCGGGAGAAGATTATTTTTGCACTCCTCAAAGCTACCCCCCATGTTAAGGACTGGTGGGAAACCTACTGTGAGAACAAAGACCAGACAGAACCCTCTCTATTCTCGGCCGTACCAACTTGGAATTCTTTCCGAGACGCCGTCAAGGAACAGTACTATCCTGTGGGGAGCTATGAGGACAAGTACATACAATGGACCACGCCGCGACAACAAAGGGATCAAGATGTGCATGAGCTGACGAATCTGTTCCATACCCTGCGCACAAAGTTGGGTATCAAAGATTCAGAGAAACATCTGGTGCTAAAGTATCGCAGCTGTCTGCACAAATACATTCAGGAGGAAATGGAGTTCCTGGACATCTCCTCGCTTGGTACGGCATACCGGTATGCTGCCAAGATTGAGCAGAAATTCAAGTAGAAGAAGCGAGACTTTGGATCTGCGAATCAAAAGCAAGGGAAAGGTGCTTCCAAACCGCAGAACAAAGGACCGAGCCAAGGCATGGTGGCTAAAGACAACTCATCAAAGCCACAAGAAAAGAACAGCACTGCAAAGCCAAAGAAGGACACAGGAAAGTGGTGTGAGTTCCATAAGAGCTCCACTCACAACACAAGTGAGTGTCGGGCCAAGCAGTCGCTAGTGGCCGAGATGAGGGCCTCTGAGTCAGATGCATGCTCTGACTCCGAATCAGAACCTGAAAAGGTGAATGAAAAAGGGAAACAGATTATTGATGCGGAGCCCAACGCCACTGTTGCCACTGCAAAGATCCAAAAGGAGGAACCGGAAGATCCAGAGGAGGAGGAACGTCTCTTCCACTCCCAGATGTGGGTAAAGGGCTCCCCGGTACAGTTCATTGTCGACAATGGGAGCCAAAAGAACCTCATTTCAGCATACGCCGTGAAGCGGTTGGGCTTGCCGACCACAGCTCACCCACATCCATACACCATCGGGTGGCTTCACCAAGGACGAGATCTCCGCGTCAGCCGGCAGTGTCGCCTTCCCTATAGCATCAAGCCCTTCACGGATGAGGTATTATGTGACGCTGCTCCTATTGATGTTTCTGATGTATTATTAGGACAACCATACTTGTGGAAGCGTCATGCTGTGTATGAGTCTCGACCTCGTGCTGTTATTATTACTTTGGGAAATAAGTTGTACAGGATACCAGAGGTACCACCTCCTACGACTATCTCTTTGGTTACCGCAAAACAATGTAGTAAGCTCATTTCCCAAACCAGGAAATTCGTTTTCCTGATGATCCGCCCCCAGGGCAAGAAGAAGACTGTGGCCACGACCTCTAGACAGGGCTCCTCTGCACAACAACAACAAATGGATAAGGTTGTGGAGGAGTACGAAGACATATTCACCTCACCCACAGGGGTTCCTCTGCACTGTCAGGTCAAGCACCCGATTGATCTGACCCCAGGTGCGCCGCTACCCAATGGACCGATCTATCGGCGCTCTGTTCTGGAGAATGATGAAATCAAGAGACAGATTCAAGAGCTGTTGCAGAAAGGTCACATCAGACCAAGTTCATCGCCCTGTGGGAGCCCGATCGTGTTGGTACAGAAGAAGGATGGGACATGGAGACTCTGTATTGACTATCGGGCGCTGAACAAGATCACTGTCCGGAATAGGTACCCAATCCCACGGATCGATGACCTTCTGGACCAACTCAAAGGTGCAAAATATTTCAGCAAGATCGACCTGAAGTCTGGGTATCACCAGGTACCGATTGAACCCTCCGATGTGTGGAAGATTGCCTTCAAAGCTAAGGAAGGCCTTTTCGAATGGCTGGTCATGCCTTTCGGGTTGACGAATGCTCCCGCAACCTTCATGAGGATGATGGATGACATCTTGTGGCCATTCACCAACTCATTTGTAGTGGTGTACTTGGATGACATTCTGATCTTCAGCCAGACTTGGGAAGAACACCTTCACCACATCCGACAAGTCCTCCAAACATTGCGGCAACACAAGTTGTGTGCCAATTTGGAGAAGTGCACTTTTGGCATAACCCAGGTTCAATATCTGGGATACATTATTGATGAAAGGGGGGTGCATGTGGATCCAGCCAAGATCCAAGTCATTCGGGATTGGCCAGCCCCAACCACTATAACAGAGCTTCGCAGCTTTCTGGGTCTTGCTAATTTCTATCGTAGATTCGTGTTGGGATTCTCTCATATCACTTGGCCCTTGAGTCAAGTCACCAAGGGAGGAGCGAGAGCAAAATTCTTTTGGTCGGAACCTCAACAGAAGGCGTTCACAGAATTGAAAAATCGCCTCTGTTCTGCCCCAGTGCTCACATTACCATACTTGCAACAGCCATTTGAGATCGAGACAGATGCCTCTGACTATGCTATTGGGGCAGTTCTTACTCAACAGGGACATCCAGTGGCATTTCACAGTGAGACATTGTCTGACACAGTTCGCAAGTACCCCACATATGACAAAGAAATGTACTCCATTGTGCAAGCTTGTCGACAATGGAAGCATTAAATTTTGGGGAAGGAAACAATCATCCATATAGACCACAGGCCCCTGCAGTTCATACAGACACAAGGGAAGTTGCAGAATGATCGCCATCAGAAGTGGTCTACATATCTGCAATAGTTTCATTTGAACATCAAGTATAAGAAGGGTAGCACCAATCATGTTGCAGATTGCCTCAGCCGACCACCGATCGTGGCACTCACCACTGTACTCAACGCTTGTGGGCATGAGACTTCTGATTGGCCGCTTCTCTATGAGAGTGACCCAGAATTCGGCCAAACTTACAAGGCACTCCTGGGGGGTACGCAAGTTCCAAATTTTCACCTCCAAGATGCACTTTTATGTCACATGGGACACCTTTGTGTTCCTTCAAGCGAGCGGGCCAAGATGATATGGGAAGCACACTACAGTCGAGTCGCTGGGCATTTCGGGGTCGAGAAAACAGTAGCAATCCTGCAGAAGTATTTCTATTGGCCGAACCTTCGAAAGATGTCGAGAAGCACATCAGATCCTGCACTGCTTGTGCCATTGCCAAACCGACCATCAAGAAGCAAGGCCTATATACTCCTCTACCTACCCCTAGTCGACCTTGGGAATCCATCTCCATGGATTACATGTCGGGCCTGCCTTCTACTAAGCAGTGAAATGACTGTGTTTTTGTGGTCGTCGACAGATTCTCGAAGATGGCCATTATGGCGGCCTGCAAGAAGAATATCACAGCAGAAGCCACTGCTAAACTCTTCCTTGAACGAGTGTGGGTGCACTTTGGGATCCCACAGTCTATCATATCAGATCGGGATAGCAGGTTCCTCAGCACATTTTGGTCCAGCCTCTGGTCGATGTTGGATACCAAGCTCACCAAGTCCACAGCTTTCCATCCCCAAACAGATGGCCAGACAGAGGTCGTCAACAGAATGATTGTACAATGTACAATTCAAAGCATCCACGCACATGGGATGAGAGCCTCCCTTATGTACAACATAGTTATAATTGGGCTCTCCACAGTTCAATCGGCCATAGCCCCTTTCAGGTGGGCTTGGGATTCCAGCCACTATGTCCCATTGACGTAGCCATGCCATTTGCAGCTGCTCAGGCCGATTCAGCTCATGTCCAGTCTGAATTTGAAAAAGCAAGTAGCTTCATCGAGTGCATTCAACACATCCGCCAACAGGTTCATGATATATTGGACAAAGCCAATGCCAAGTACAAGCAACGCCATGATCAACACCGGGTGCCACACAACTTCCAGGTGGGTGACAAAGTATGGCTACATTTGCAGAAGGAGCGCCTCACTGGACCCCACCGCAAGCTTCGCTCGCTCCGATACGGGCCGTACACCATCACCAAGGCTGTAGGGAACAATGCATTCGAGCTCAGTATTCCACCATTCCTTGGTCTGCACCCAGTCTTCAATGTGGATCGCCTTCGTCCTTACTTCCCACCTCTACCGGACACCTCGGACATTGCAGAACAACTCACACCAACTGAGTTAAATCCAGACTGCATGGAACAGGCCACCACAGATTGCATCATGGACATGCAAATCAAGAACACTCACCAGCAGCAGATCCAACTATATCGGGTTGTCAAAGCTGGCCAACTCCTGCACCAAGGAAAGTGGTTCACCAGGGACCAAGTTCAGCAGAAATTTCCTCATCTCATGGAGGAACTTAACGCAATGGGGACCATTGCTTCCTAAGGGGAGAGGAATGATCCAGGTGGATATTGGTGGCCACCCGCCTATTCCACTTGGGCCCCCACCATTGTCTCTTTCAGTTTTTCAGTTTTGGCATAACTTACTATTTTTAGCAGCTTTTCGGGTCCTGAACTTCCGGAGCCGTTTTGAGGCCCTAAACGACGTTTTTTGGGAAACGGAGGGCAACATGGGTCCATGGACCGATGTTGCCCATTCCAAATTTGTAGTCCTCGGATAGATCTTTCTAACGAGGTATGGTACGCGTCAAACGGAGATCGTATGCCAAAGTTACGCCCCTGGGAAGTTGAAACACCAATTTACCCAAACTGGGCCCATAGTTTTGGCGCTTCATCTCCTAGGGTTAGGGTTTTGGCTGTTTAGGATTTCCCATTGTTTCTAAATGATAAATAGGCCCTCGAGCCTCATTGTAACACAGTTCAGAGGCCTGTAGCCGCCACATCTCTTGTCAGAGATAGCTACCAGCGCCCTAGCTAGTTTTATTTCCATTTGTCTGTAAGCAAATTTCAGTTCTTTGATATTAATGAAATGAAGTGTTATTTCCGCTGCATCTCTGTATTTATGGTTATATGTTTATTCTGTTGCGTTCCTGCATAAATCCGGATCAGATGTCGAAGCCTCCCACCCCATGGCCATCCTCAATCCCGAGCAACAATAGGGAACACTAGCCTCACCACATGTCAAAAGTTTTCGTAACCTCCCATGTGTTAACCCAAGAATGAGCTAGATCACTCTTTGTCAGGATCCTGCTCATCTCGAAGTAGAGTGATCCACTCATCAACTGAACCCTTGGATCCCAGAGCCAAATATGCGATGGCATAGTTCTGACAATTGTTGGGACCTATCCGCGCCTCCTCTCTGATCCTTGTGGGTACAAGCTCCATATATCATGGAGCATTCTAGCATGTACCCCACAGCCCTGCTCCTGCCTAGTCACACGACGAACTCTACAATCCCATCTCTGGATGGTGCACCCAAAAACTGTCATGAGCCTACGTGCCCTCCTGTAGAAAAAGGTCTATCATCCCCTCTATTGCATGCTCTCGCAATGATTTGGAATGCCCTGTCAAAGGTGTGTGATACAGATGCCGCATAATCATCTCCTGAAGTGTGGACTCAAGGGCAAAGCATATGCTACCTCTGTAGTAGACCATGGCATCCCTGTCCCTGCACATGCCAACTTGCGCATAGTCCATCTTCCCCAACGAGAAAACTCCTCTCTTGTATATGATACTCTGGGTCACATCCAACCGCCTTAGGTGAGCCTCTTGTGCCCTACTGCTCGTGATGGGGGCATCAAGGGACAACAACAAACTCCTTTCTGACTGTATGCGAGTCCCGATGGATATAATCAAGAGATGCTCATTGTTGCATATCTCACGGGTTCAAAACCAGCTTGAGTAGGCCTAATGGTTAAGAGCATGTGTTTTCTCTTAAGAGGTCACAGGTTCAAAACCAGAGGGGGGTAGAGTATGTATGACTTCGTAGATTTAGAAATCAAATCGTTGCGCAAAGGTGGGTTCCTTGTCCCACAAATAAGGGGATCTCATACACCAATTTGGTGTCTGACTTGGACGTGACCTTAAAATTGCATAATAATAATAATAATACACCATAGAATGCCAAGGTCTGAGGTTGGGTCAGTGTTCAGCATCCTGCATCATGTCAGTATCGCCATCTCTACAACCACATGATGAGTGGACCTCCCCTCTTGATCCTCCCCAAGAGATCTAACAAGCAAACATCACTTCATGCCAGTGGCGGTGTCACTAAGGTGTTGCTGCTTAGTGACCTTTGCGCCTCACATATCCGCAAAAAATCATCATCATCCTCGTACAAGGCTTTGTCTAATAGCATGCCAATGCCACCGCCTCCGATCAGCCACTGCCAAAGTAGGTTGATCATCCTGCAACTCCATGTCTAACCCACATGCCAAGACAACTCACAGGGTCTACCTGCTCCCTTGTCGATCGAACCAGCCACTAGTGTTGCTTGAAACTCTAAAGGAAATTTGTGGGTGTGTGCGCTCAGTCCCCAAATCCATTGCACAGCTACTACCATCATTGACTGACTCCATGATGTGATAGGGAATCCCAACAATAGTCTGGCCCTCGATCCCCTCTGGTAACCCACGACCCCTACCGAACTATAGCCATGGATACATCTTGACACCTAAATCTCAATAGCCATCCAACCCCGTGAGAGGGATTGAACGCAAGAACACTTGTACACTTAACAAGTCCACCATCCAAGTGTTGGCCTGCGCAACTCATGTCACCTAGTCTCACTGCCTTCAACACATAAGACCTGTCTAGATAACTTTGCCTCTCTCTCCAATGAGCAGAGGTGACCTAACTGTATCCCGTCTATGTATTCCTAAAGAGGGTCATTGTTTGAAATTCGTACAGCTTTGTTGGTTGTCGATGCATCTGTCTGCTCCTCATCAACGGCTAACTCCAAAGGTGGTTGCTCATCCTCTCTAACATGGGCTCCACATGAGCCTACAATTGCCCCTCCATAGACAACCCATCATGCAAAACATCCTCACCGATCAATTGTAGGTGGTTGTCATTCGGCAACTCTGTCATGGATTTGGATGCCTCTGTGCCTATTGGTACCTCGTCAATGGATGGCCACATGGGTGTGTGCTCCACTCTCCCTACCATTGTCTCAATCAGAGCTATCAAAGGGATCTCCAACAAGGGTGACTCCTGTGTCACACTAGGTATATCCATGTGCTCCTCACAATCATGTGTGCCATCAGCCTCATGCTCAACCTCTTCCTCAAGCAATGATATCTACAACCAGGTCTCCACCGACAGAATCACCTCCTAGTATCACCCTAACTGCCCCTGTCCTATCCACTCCCTTTGAGAAGTTATGGTGCCTTGATCATGTCGACTTTCCCCACACGGTGTAGACAACTCGTGGCATATGCACCCCTGGAGTAGTAGTCCATCATCTCCATCAACTGGGCCAACATCATCGTTCCTCCGGATCTCGACCGAAATCCCCTGCATACTTGCTCTCCCCTGTGCCATTTGTTTTTCAATAATTCCACCTGTTATTATGCATCCATGCCCATCACCTCCATGATCTTACTACCCCCACCCCCACAGGTGGCCAAGATCATGCTCTGCCAACACCGTAATATTCCAAATTGAAATTTACAGCAAATAATAGGTACATGAACTAGGCTATAGCAAATAAATTTCACTACACATGCACCAGCCAATAAAACACAAGAAATAGAGCAAATTACTGAGCCATTTCATTAATGTGGAGAACTGAGTACATTAGATGATAAGAAAGATCTAACATGGGCTTGCTACTACAAGCTACGCAAAACCCAGGTGAAAGTAAAATGCTCAAGTGTCGGAGAGGTTCTCCACCAAAAACTGCGACCTGCCCAGAAAATGTTGCTACTGGCTGCTGAATAGAACTAGGGTATTTTCCCTCAGAAAATTCTACAAAATTAATCCTAGCATCCTCTAACTAAACCCACAAAAACCCAGAAAGGGTTTGTGTTAGATCCACAAATCACCGGTGACCCCAAAATTGTGTTGCTCCACTAGCATGCCAGAGAAGCTACAGAAATCAAACTACCCAAATCTCCCTCAATGAAGTCCTACCCAACTCCAGTGAATTTATCTTACCAAGCACCAAGTGATTCCCAGCTCCAATGGCTCCCCAAACTATGAGTCTTAGCAAGTGCGCAAAAGTTGTTGGTAAACCACTGCGCAGGCCCATATATGAGCAATTTAGCCCTCCAAAATGCCACACCCTCAGCCTTGCAAATCACCGAAGGAAAATCCGCTCTACTCGTGGCAAAATCACTGCAAAAACTCCAAGCAAAGAGCCCCTCTACACTGGCTCGCTCAGCCCCACAAATTTGGCTTTTGCATCCCTGGAAAAACCAGGGCCTTGCTAATGAGAGGCCTGCAAATTAGCTCCCCAAATGCTCTCCTGGGGTGGTACTTGAAGTTCACCGAAGGTAGAGTTGGAATTTCCGCCTCGAAATCCTCTTGCGCTAAACAACAATGGTTGATTTGGCTAAACAACTCAAAAAAACTTGTGTTCAAAAGTAAAATTGTCAAAAGATACCAAATAGAGGCCTCCTTAGCTTATTTATAGAATTTGGTCCTCTCTCCCTTGGTGGACCCCACTTTCCACTAACGTGCACCCCCTTCTTTCTCCCTCTTCCTCCACAAGTACGAATTATATCTAGAGGTCGAATTGCCTGCTTTTTGTGGTCCCCACATTCCACCAAGGCTGTAATTTCTCATATTCTCCTAAGTCCTCATTTCTCCCGTAAAAAAATTGCCTCCAATGCCCAAATTGCAAAATTGTGCTATTCTTAAGACCACCCCAAGGGTCCCCGCTGACCTCCTCAAATGAAAAATCAAAATTGGGGATATTACAAGTCCACAGGATGTGTCCAATGCTCCTCCTACAAACCTCCAATGACTCCAATGCTCCTCCTAATCCATGTGCTCCACTAGGTCCACCCCTGCTACATGAACTTTGTCTAGGTCTCAAGACCCTCCTCCCAAATGCCAAGCACTCCTCCAATACAAGGCATTCTCCAAGCAAGCAACCTCTTCCATGTTGCCAACATGTTGTATGTCAACAAGTTGTTGAAAGATTTCCAGCGCTCCAGGAAGAATGCATGCACGCATTCAACTAACATCAAGCAATCATAAAGTAAAGTGTAAATCCAACATGGACCATACAAGGGCTAATCATACACTATGTGCCCTAAATCTGAAGCATTCCCAAACATTGTGCAAACAATTTCGAAGTAACCTTGAAAGCTAATGTGAAATTTGGTTACCATACGACAGGTGGTTCCTTAAGGCTTTTTTTATCTTTGGCCTACGGAAAAGTGTCCAAAAGAATTTAATTTTTCTCCTAAAGTGACTTTATAAAGTTATAAAGTCAAATCTAATTTAAAAGTGACTTTAAGTGATAAAGTTACTAAAGTCTAATTTTAAAGTGACTTTAATAAAGTCAATGTGAAAATTAGAAAGGAAAAGTGACTTTGGAAATAAATGACTAAGTGAGACTTTATTAAAGTAGGGTGAATTCAAAAATATAAAGTGACATTTTAATGAGCATTTAATCTCAGCCCTAGATCTAAAGCTATCTCAGCCATTAGATTTAGGGATTCCCCAAAATTCACTTAGGGTTAGGTTAAAGGAGGAAAAGGAAGGAAAAGGTCATTCATTCTTTCATGAGCAGATTGAGAGAGGAGAGAAAGTTGAAGAGAAATTTCTGAGCGGAGGGAGAGCAGCAAAAGACACACAACAATCCGTACAGCAGGAGGGCACACTTCCCAAGGCTGAAAATCCGTACAGCAGTATTTATTGGCACAGTTATCCATACAGCAGTTTGCACGCATTTTGAGGAAAGGATAGCTCTGTTTTCGAGGATCAGAATCAATAGCAAAGGAGCACGATTTTCGAGACATAATTTTTGGGCACGAAAATCGAGGAAGGGGCTTCTATCCTTTCCGTACAGGCAGTTCTGGCATGTTTTTCGAGGCAGCAAGGACAGCATTTAATGCTGTAATTTTTCTGTAATTTTTCTATTTGTTGTTTGGCACGATTTTCAAGGTGGAAGGTGGCACGAAAATCGAGATAAGTGGTTTTTAGTGTTTGTTGTAATTTTTACTGTGTATTGATGTTCATTGTAAAAGCATTTATCAGAAATAAGAAGAAGCTTCCAGGGTCACATTGACCAAAAATCAACGTGTCTAAAATCTGTGTGCCTGATTTATTTTCTTGGTTTTTATTTATGCATTTCAGCATTGTGAAATTTCCAGAATTAGTGTTTTCAAGAAATATTTATTTTTCTAGCTTGTTGAATGTATGGCTATGGGAATGGGCATTTAACTTTATGGGAGAAATAAGGAGAAACTGAAAACCGGGGTTTATATTAAATATTTTACATGGTATCAGAGCTATTTTACTAAAAAAGGCAGTTTAGGACAGCAAGAGGAAAAATTACAGCAAGCTGATTTTTCACACAGAAATCATTACCTTTACTACAGCAGTTATTTTTAGCTTATTTAAGACAACAAGCATGTCTTTGGGCTTGAGGGTGGAGGATAGGTTGGATGGGCATAGTAACTACAGTGTTTGGAAGGAGAGAATGCAGAGCATCTTTGAGGAGGTAGAAGTCTGGGATATCATGGTGCATACCGCACAGAACCCTGTTAATGTGCCTACTGATGTTGTTCAGTTGGCAGTCTTTAATAGAAAGAATAACAAGGGTAAGAGACTGATTCTAGATGGAATCAAAGACCATTGCATTCTTCATGTGAGAGGAAAGAGATATGCTCATGAGATGTGGACAGCATTGAACAATCTCTACCAGAGTACCGATGAGAACAGGAAAATGGTGCTAAGGGAGAAGCTGAAGACCATTAAAATGGGTAAGACTGATAGTGCAGCTGGATATCTCACAAAGATTACTAATGCAAGAGATGCATTGGCAGCAGTTGGAGAGGTCATTCCACCCACTTAGTTGGTGCGGATTGCAGTGAATGGTCTTCCCAGTTCATGGCTGAACTTTGCTCATGGGGTTTGTGCACGTGAGACCCTTCCCACTTGGGAGAGGTTCTAGGATGATTGCATACAGACAGAAATCAGAAAGACCCAACTTGGGGCAGCCAAACCAGTTGAGCAGGATGAGGATATAGCACTGTTAGCAGGTGGTAAGAAAGGCAAGGGAAAGAAGCAAGCTTCCACAAGTAATGGTGCGGGCAAAGGCAAAGGTAAAGGTAAACAGGGGAACACGCAGAAGGACTATTCTAAGGTGAAGTGTTGGAATTGTCAAAAGCTGGGACACTATGCAGTTGTGTGTCCAGAGAAGAAGACGAAGGGGAAGAACCCGAGCATGGCAGCATCAGCAGAGATAGAGGACTTTACTGATAGCTTTGACCGAGATTTTGGGTTCATTGCTTGTAAGTCCACTAGTACAGGATCACCTGCCACAGAGGTTGAGAGGGAGTGTGCATTTCTCTCCACTAACAGAGCATCTTCAGGTATCTGGTATGTTGACAGTGGGGCTTCACGTCATATGACAGGAGTCCATGAGTACTTCTCAGAGCTTTCAGAGAGTGGCACTAATATAGAGGTAGTACTCGGAGATGACAGCGTTGTTAGAGTAGTCGATGTGGGGACATTGACATTTAACAGGGAACCCAAACCTCCCTTGAAGGTGTCAGATGTTCTATATGTGCCAAGGATGAGGAAGAACCTCATATCCGTCTCAGCATTGGAGGTCAGAGGGTATGAGATATTGTTCAGGAGAGGACAGGTATTGATATATCCCAGGGGCGCTCCAGCTAATTCAGCTAGAGTGATTGGTGTACGCCATGCAAAGGTGTACAAGTTTGTATTTCTGCCCCTTTTGGCATTAAGCAGTAGTACCGACAGCAGATCTAGCAATTCAAACCTGTGTGAAATTTGGCACCGCAAGAGGGGACACATGTATCATGGAGCCTTAAGGACATTGCGGGAGATCACTACAGGTGTGCCACATTTCAGTACTGATCGCTTTGATACATGCAGAGGATGTGCTATGGGCAAGTTTGCCAAATCCCCTTTTCCCAGCAGTGACAGCAGATCGACTGGGATACTTGATTTGATTCATTCCGATGTGAGCGTTCGAATGTCTCATGTTTCCTTGAGTGGATATGAGTATTATGTATTATTCATTAATGATCACTCCAGGAGGACCTGGATTTATTTCTTGCAGACCAAGAGTGAGGTCTTCAAGCGGTTTCAGGAGTTCAGAGCTCTTGTGGAGACTCAGACAGGTTGAAAGATCGAGTCCCTGAGGTTGGACAATGGATGAGAGTACACCCTTGGTGAATTTGTTGATTATTGTGCAGAGGTAGGCATTAGGAGGGAGTTCACAGTTCCTTACAACCCCCAGCGGAACGGGGTTGCGGAGAGGAAGAACAGATCCATCGGAGGGGCTGCCAAAGCCATGCTACATGATCAGGTGTTACCATTTTTTTTGTGGGCAGAGGCCTGCAACACAGCTATATATTTCCAGAACAGGAGTCCGCATCATGCCTTGGGGCATGTGACTCCGGAGGAGGCTTTTTCTGGGAAGAAGCCTGATGTTGGTCATCTTCGTATCTTTGGGTGTATTGCATACTCCTACGTACCCAAGGAGAAGAGGACCAAGCTAGAGCCCACCGCATAGAAGGGTGTCTTTGTGGGCTACAGTGAGACCTCGAAGGCCTTTCGGATTTATATTCCCGCATAGAGGAGAGTTGTTGTCAGACTAGATGTGAAATTCGAGGAGGACAGGGCTTTCAGGAGGTCACGGGAGTTAGAGTATCTGGATCAACCAGACCCTCAGGAGCAGCTGAGTCAGTCGCAGGGATCCAGTGGGCAGGGATCAGGAGGATCCGGAGGTACATCGATTACGGTGTCAGATCCATCAGTGAGCAATGGCTCACAGAGTCAGAGGGGTGGTGCTTTGGGCAGCATGCAGAGTAGTTCACTAGGGAGTCCACTGATGGACAGTTCACACGGTACTTCAACGTCTACAGGTTCAAGTTCGGGCAAGAGGATAGCAGACAGACAGTCAGGAGTTCAAGCTCCTGATGATGAGGAGGAGTTTCATTCTTCAGTGGGAGAAGTGTGCTCAGGGAAGAGAAAGCCCTAGTGGCTTAAGGATACCTTGAGAGAGGCCACATCTGTTGCTGGGCCTAAGAGGCCGGTCATAGAGAGCAGACCACCTGATAGGTTTTGTAGCTATATGGCAATGGTTGCCAACATCGTTCACTCTGATCCTTCTAGCTATGAGGAGGCAGCTAGCCAACAAGTCTGGAGAGAGGCCATGCAAGAGGAGTAGTCTTCTATCATGAAGAATGATATTTGGGAGGTGGTGCCGAGGCCTGAGGGCAAATCCGTGGTTACTTCCAGATGGCTTTACAAGGTAAAGCATGTTGTAGATGGCAGCATTGAAAAATTCAAAGCAAGGTTTGTGGCTAGAGGGTTTTCTCGGGTAGAGGGAGTTGATTATGAGGAGACCTTCGCTCCCGTGGCTTCGATACTTCGATCCACTCCATTATATCGATAGCAAGAGAGATGGGTTGGAAGATCCACCAGATGGATGTGAAGACCGCATTTCTCAATGGCTTCATACAGGAGGAGGTGTACATTGAGCAGCCACAGGGCTTTGAGGTGCATGGGAAGGAGTCCCATGTGTGCAGACTGAAGAAAGCCCTTTATGGCCTGAAGCAAGCTCCCAGAGCTTGGTACTCCAGGATAGATACATACTTGCAGGAGATTGGTTTCACAAAGAATGATGCAGATCCGAATCTTTACTTTATTGTGATAGGTGAGGAGCCTCTCATTCTGGTGTTGTATGTGGATGACTTGATCATTATGGGTGCAGAGAGACTCAAAGAGCACTGCAAGAGAGATCTTGCGCCAGAGTTTGAGATGAAGGACATTGACTTGATGCATTACTTGTTGCGTTTGGAGGTGTGGCAAGAGGAGGGGCATTTCTTCCTGGGGCAGGGGAAGTATATTGTGGACAACCTTAGTAGATTCCACATGGAAGATTGTAGACCCATGTCGACACCAATGATCACCAACTAGAAGAAGCTTCACGCGTCAGATTCCAAGTTGGTGGACCCCACTTTATACAGATAGTTGATTGGTTCCTTGATGTATTTGGTCAACACTAGACCAGATATATGTTTTGCAGTCAACACGATGAGCCAGTTCATGTGTGAGCCCACGAGGGTGCACTAGTTTGCTGCAAAACACATTTTGCAGTACCTGCAAGGGACAGTGGATTATGGTCTGGATTATAGGCAGGGGGATGGAGTGAGATTGGCAGGTTACACTAATTCTGATTGGGCAAGTTGTGCTTCTGATAGAAAGAGCACTTCAAGGTGTCGTTTTGGATTGGGTTCGACAGTGGCATCGTGGTTCAGCCGAAAGCAGCAGTCAGTAGCATTGAGTTCAGTGGAAGCAGAGTACATGGCAGCCAGCCTAAATAGTTGTGAGGCCATTTGGCTTCGCAAGATGTTGTTTGGCTTATTTGGTAAGTCATTGAGACCTTCAGTGATTTACTGAGATAATCAGAGTTGCATTAAACTCACGGAGAATCCAGTGTTTCATGACAGGTCAAAGCATATCGGCATCAGATATCATTTTATCAGACACTATGTTCAAAAGGAAGCTGTGAAGCTTGAGTATATTCCCACTGATGAGCAGGTTGCAGATATTCTTACCAAAGCCTTACCACGGGGCAAGCATGTCTATTTCAGAGACAAGATGGGTGTGGTGAGGAACACCTTCCTCGGTAAGAGAGAGTGTTGAAATTTGGTTACCGGAAGGCATGTGGTTCCTTAAGGACATAATCTCTGGGCACGGAAATCGAGGAAGGGGATGTTGTCCTGACTATACAGGCAGTTCTGGCATGTTTTTCGAGGCAGCAAGGACATCATTTAATTCTGTAATTTTGTTTGGCATGGTTTTCAAGGTGGAAGGTGGCACAGAAATCGAGACATGTTTTTTAGTGTTTGCTGTAATTTTCACTATGTATTGATGTTCACTCTAAAAGCATTTATCAGAAATAAAAAGAAGCTTTCGAACTGGTTTTCCCCAAGAGTTGTAGGAGGTTTTTCCAGGGTCACATTGACCAAAAATCAGCGTGTCTAAAATCTGTGTGTGGCTGATTTATTTTCCTGGTTTTTATTTCTCCATTTCAGCATTGTGAAATTTCCAGAATTAGTGTTTTCAGAAAATATTTATTTTTCCAGCATGTTGAATGTATGACTATGGGAATGGACATTTAACTTTATGGGAGAAATAAGGAGAAACTGAAAACCGGGGTTGGTATTAAAATTTCTACAGCTAACAGTGCATAAAATATAAACAAGCCAACATGCTATGCAGAGCATTCCCCAGTTGTTTTAAGGACCATCTTGTCTAGTAAAATGATTTTATGGGGATTGAAACTGTAGAGAGTGCTTGGAAAACCCCACCTGCTAAACCATTAGACCACTATCACTTTCTCCCAAGTATGTTTAAGACAGTTCTAGATGGCTGAATGGTAGTTTGCATTCTGCAGGAACAGTTTTCATAACAATGATGTTCAGCTCAGAACCAACAGAATGAACAAACTCAAAACAAAGTCAGGCCTTGAAAATTTTGACTTTCACATTATCATCGGTTAAAAGTATCTTTACAATAATTTGCCATCACCTAATTACTGTCAATAAAATTAGAATACCACTAAAAAGCATAGTAATAGTATTATCAACCACATGTAATTATTATTATCTGCTGAAAAAATCACATCTTGTTTTTTTCCTAATGACAAATCTCTAATAAAGAGAAAACAAATATGATTGTCATACCTGGCGCACTGCAACTAAATACTTGATACCCAAAAGACTTCCATGCCGAATTTCCCATTCCTGACGATTCTGGAATAGAGATTCAAATATAAGATGGTAAAACACTTTAAAAGTCAAACTTCCAATTCTTTAAGGAAGATTCAACAATCGGTTCCAAAGTGTTCAAAAGAATTAGTCATATCTAACCTGCATTTGAAGAAGAATGCTCAATGTCTCATAAACCAAGGAAGGGTGCATATGCTTAAGCACAGCACCAAGGGCCTGGGCACAAGTCTCCCTAACAGGAGCCACAACCTGATCTGAAACATAATCTCCAAAGCTGCAGATATAAAACAAGCATATGATCATTAATTTTTTCAATCTTTGGGGCCCTATGATTGTTAAATGACAATCAGAAGTCAATGCATGGAGACAATGTCAATACTAGTTACTACACAGAACTCATGTTTTATGAAAACACCCACTGAGCAACAATCTCCATTTAGTTATAGCCCATTCACTTCATCTCTTTACTTGAAGAAGAATGCATATAATCAAAAACAAAGATATTGCAGAGCAAGCCTTCAGGCAACCAAGAAACCAAATTTGCAATCAACATATAGGCCCAGATATGAATAATCATAAGAAGGCAAAAATTACAGTTTTTACACAAGAAATAAATAAGCAAAATTACCTAAAGAACACTGATATACTTTAGAAAACAAAACTTAATCTAGAAAAATTCTAAATAGTAACCTACACGAGTCTAATATGAAGAAAAATGCAGCATGGCCTACCGGTCCAAAGATAACACACAAAGAAACCGGACGGCACAATCCTGAAGAAACTCCCAATTTTTTGCCGATACATGTTTTGTGAGTCTCAGCATTTTCAGCGCTGTGCTATCTTCAGGAAGTTTGGGTAGTATGTCGAAATCCATACACAGGCTTTTTTGCTTGTGGACAGAAATTTCTTCTTCCTTGTCTGACACTGGGGGAGGTAATACATCTGCATTTAAATCTAACTCTGGCTTAGCAAAACCTAAGCTTAGTCCAGTATGACTATCAGATGTGCTACAATTCCATGTGCCATTTTCATGTTTCAAAAGTATTCCAGGATTTAGTTCCTTGGCTTCCTTTTCCCCAGAAATTTCACTTGAAATACATTCAGTTTTTATTTTCTTTGCTTCTGATGCGTACTCCTCGAAGTTTAAACCAACATTCAAATCAAAATCAATCTCCCTTTCCCGTTTCAGTGAATGGTTCATTTTGTTCTCTTCCATTTCATGACACCATGCACCTTTAGTGTTTAAATCAGGCAATGACACTCCGGCAGATGCTGCCTGGTAACTCAAAATTTCTCTCAAAGCCATTATGCTTCCATGACGTATCTCCCAAACTGGCACAAGGCAAAATATACAATCAGTTAACAAATTACACAAGACTTTATCATATGATCAAACTATTTTTAATCTTCAACCATTGACACAAATAAAACAAGCAAAAATTAACAGAAAATGTGGAGTTACTTGGATCAAACATATCGTGAACAAGCTGCTCTACGAAGTATATAAATGGCCATCTCCCATCACTGGGTTGCTCCAGACTCTCTTCTTCAACCATAGGCTCCATTAAAACCTGTGAAGAATCATGTGAGAAATATAGTAATAAATCTCACAATGGTGGACAAGGCCTATGAGCCAAAAACTGATTTCTTCAAAGGAATTGGAATAAAATAACAGATTCAACACCAGCAAGAAAGACTATATGTAAATACCTTGTTATTTTTGGGGGGTTGTTCCATAGATACAGGTTTTACAGTCACTTTATGTTTTGGAACTGGCTCGTCAATGTCATCATCATCACACCAACCTTTTGAGTGATTAACATTGACCTTGGCTTTGCGTTTCAACAAATTACGTTCCCTTGCACTTAATTTCCTAGGAAAATATCCTGGAACCATATTTGTGACAAGTTTCTGAATATGCTGGGCGCCAGATTGAGCTGCACAGTATTTATGCTGTGCTCCATTTCCATGGGAAGACATTTTATGCACCATGAGATCCTCATCTCGTATCATGTCATTAACATCCATGTAATCCTCACAGACATCTAATCCTGGATCATGCATGTCAAAACAGCCATAAATATCCAGCTAAAATCCCATCTCTATTTGATCATTGAGCTAATATGAAATATCATGTTATCTGTCTCCTGGATCTAGACATATCTAAAAAATATCTGTAGATAATCAGATATGATTAAATATTGTATATCTTCTATGCATCAATAAATATTCAGCTAAAACCCAATCTATATTTGCTCATTCAACTTGTATAAAATATGCTGTTATCTGTCCACTGGGTCTAGATATATCTTAAAATATATCTTTAGATGATCATATGTGAACAAGTAATGTATGTCTAATATTAATCAACTGTGAGCATTTCAGGAAGACAAACTGCAGAATGCCTAACTAACATGACGATCTAACAGTCAACATACAGATATTGGATGGGCAGCAAAAATGCATTTTGTGTCCTGTTGATATGCCTAACAGGTCACTCGGGTGATGAACATGCCAACTTCACTAATTATATTATCTATAAACCATTGGTATGGTTCTTGAATCAAGACATATGATGATTGCCAGAGGAAATAAACCTAAATATCTAAACAGATTACGTGAGCTGTTCAGCTATCAATTTAGAAGAAAGTTGTTAATTTAACAATTTAGAAGATGAAAACAAGACTGAAGTATTCAAGTACATGAGTCTCTAGTAAGGGATGAAGAATACAGCCCATTAGCTAAAAAAATAGGACATGTTCACATGTATGACATGTGACATGCTGCCCTAGCATGCTGGACATATATTTGGCACGTATCCTATTTTAGGATGCATGACAAATGCATGTCTGACATACTGGCACTGTATGTGCATTGTGTAGATAGGTTTCATGACATGTCAATAGTTTATCTCTGTACTTTTAATTATTCTTTAAAATCACACACACATTCCCCTGTACATTTCCAGGCTCTGTGTCCCCCTTGTCACATTTCTGGGTCCATGTATCCAGTACCAGACAATTATATCCACATGTCCCAACGTCATCTGACTCGGGCCAAATACCAAATGAAGCTTTATAAAATGATATAGCAAAGTAACCAAACAACAAAAGATATTGTAAACAAATTGCCATGAAGAATGCCATACCCAGTAAAATTATCCATATCTTCAAAGAAAAGAGAAACAAATGGTATGCAAACTGTTATGATGAGATGTAAGCCATGAAAGATTTTCTAGATCTTCCTCATGTTAGTATGGCCATGTTTCGAAATAGAGGAAACATGATACATGGGAATCTAAGTGCAATACAAGGACCAAAAGAAACCCAATGATGCAAAAGTGTGTTTACAAGATACCTAATCCTTCTGCTGGCAATGGCAATCTATGACAGCAAGACCAAAAGAATTTGTGAAAATGAAAATTAAACGTGTAAAGAAGGCATCACAGATGACTTGGAGTGACTCATAAAATGCACTGAAGTGGGGACATTAAACCAAAAAGATTGACTGCAGAAGAAAGATCCCTTGTAGTGTGCTCCACGCAGTTAACAGAACCATGGCAAAGTCTTCAATTCAGAGACAACCTGGTAACACAGATGACTTAGAGTGATTTGTTATACAGGGCTTATCTTGTCAAAAAGGACGCATTGTGCCAAAGATTGACTGCAGAAGAAACATCCCCTGCAGTGTAATAGACACTCGGCAAGGCCTTCAACTTGAAGTCAACCTGGCAAAATTTGAAAATACATAAAATATTCAAAATATAAGAAAAAAAAAGCATATGCAATCACATCAATGTAAACATTAACATTGAGACACCAAATATGCAAGTTTGTTGATTTACGTTGCATGTATGATGTTGATGTAGGCATACAAATAATAGGTAAAATCGCATCAAGATACATAAACTATAATTTCCAATATACATAAATAATAACTTAATTTTCTGAAAAGGTAATCGACAGGCTGGTACATTATGGTAAATGACCTCCAGAGTCCAAAACATTTGGCAGCAAGCCAACAGGCAAGATATTCTTCAGCTCCAAATATTCCAAATGAGAAGTTGATTTAAGTAGAAAGGTGAGGGGCTCTATTTGTGAGCCCCAAGAAAGCTTTAACTAGGTTAGGATTTCTGGTTTCTTTTCAAGCCTGGGAGCCATCGGCTGGCTGACACATCACCTGAAGAAGACTCTACCTGACTTGGCTGAATGACTAGTTTGGGGTCTGGTTCAGCCAAGAAGATGGCGCAAAGCGAACAGGCTGCACCCCAAACTCCAACTGAACAATGTGGTAGGGAAAAGCCCACTAAAATTGGATGCTAATTTCTACCCCATTCTATTTATTCTCCTCACAGCATCCGCTCACATCATCTCAAAGCTTTTATGTCCCTGATGATGGGTGCAGAGTCCATCCGAAACATTGGACAAACTAAATTCGAAAACACATTTCTTTTCCAAAAATTCATCTTACAATATGAATAACTGTGAAATATGCATAAGATAATTGAGTTCCTCTTGAAAACCTTTGTCATTATATCCCTCAACCAAGTAATGAGAATTAAAACTTAAAAAATAAATACAAAAAACAAAAAAATATTACCAAATAAGGCTTGAAAACTTGGGAGCCAAAAGACAACAGTCTATGATCATCAGATTGGTATCAAACATCTTAAGCAACTAGAAAGTGCATCCTGCAAACAATAATTTGCCTAAACAATATTATCCCAGTCCCGCAACATATTTCACTGACATTTTTCATATCTTCACAAGCTAGGGCATAAAAACCTACAATTTGATCTTCAGTGGAAAAGACAAATCAAATTCAGAGTATAAGAGGGCACGTAAGAATGAACATTGTTACTTGTCACTATAAGAACAGGTGCACAATGATTGGCACACTATTTCAAGTCAACATTTTATACAATGTTGTAGCCCCAAGCTCTTGTTAATTGGGTTCTTCTTGGAAACTTTCACCATTATCTCCGTCAACCAAGTTATGAGAAAAGAGAACATTACCAATTAAAGCTGGCAAATTTGGGAGCTACAAGAGTCAATACAACAGTCTATGAACATCATTTTTGGTATTGAAACATCTTAAACCACCATTAAGTACATCTTGTAAAAAATAGTTTGCTTCAACAATATCATTACATCCCAGATTATAATTTAAGACATGTTTCGTATCTTCACAACCTGGGACATCAAAAACCTACAATTAGGGTGAAAAAGATGAATATCTGATTCAGAGTATACAATAATCCATTTAAATCAATTGAATTTAACAAAACTATTCTCGCATTTCAGCGTTTTATTCCTTTACAAATTCTATTAATAAATTCAGAAAGAAATCCACGAACAAGGAATATAGCCTTCTAGATGATTATCCACGAAAATTTGGCTAAATATTTTTCACTATGCCCTAGATTATCAAAATCTTTACAGCGGCTACTTAAAATAATGTTTCACAGGATGGCTGAAATCCATATAGACCTTTCACATGTTGTCTATGATTTGGAAAAGCTTTTTTGTATGGAAACTGCCTTTATAGAATACAGAAAACCCTAAAATTTTGTTTTAAGCATTTGTAACAAAAATGAATGTCAAGGTATAGAAAGCCTATGATGTTATAGATTTTCATGTACATTCTAATCAGCAAAAATAGAAAAAAATTTAAAAAATCATTCATGTCAATTCTATATAGAATCTACCAAATCCACAAAGCATTTGATTTTCAAAACCACACAACAGTTGTTTTCAGCTAACCTAATCGACGGCTAAGATTTTCCTTCTGACGAGCCAAGCGCTCAGCACTATTCTTACTGTTATCTATCGCAATATCGTATTCCTGCAACCATAGAGTGCAGATAAACATCAGTATTTGCATTACATATTATTTAGATAATATCTTAACACAAAGGATGTACTTAAAATGGAATGAAATGTAATTTATATTAACATCCACAAAAGTCCAAATTATGTCAACAGGACAAGAAATACAGCTATTTTTTGCTAAGAAAGGTGATGCAGGAGCATCTACAAGCCAAGACCATTTTTGACCTCTTGGGTCAAACCTCATTTACTAAGGGAGTTGGTTCCCTAATTTGTTTACCAGGGGAAGCTGTGTTCCCTATGTCATTTAATTTGTAATATTTTACCTATAGTCTAGAAAGATTTTAATTTGTTAGGAAATTAGCTGAGTGTCACTTAATTTCTATGTAAAAGGTATAAATTAGCTAAATCAGGGATTTGTTAGACAATTTAGGAACAGATTGAGTTTTGTTTAATTGTACAAGAACTCTATGGAAGAGAGTTTTTTCATATGTAATGAGAGATCAGATTAGGAAGAGGGAGAGACTCAAGAGAACAAGAGTGATTCTGTCTTCGGAGGAAATCTGTGCAGAACTGTGTAATTGTTAATTTCCTTCCATTTCAGAAATAATATTGAAATGTTTTGCCTCATGGTATCTAAAGATCTATGTGTATGCATGAGGTTGTGCTGAACAACCACATCAGCTTTATTTGCAGGTTAGCCGGGCAGAAGCAAAGTGGTGAGGTTCGAGTCACAGTAGCAAAGGCTCAGCAAAAGAAATAACCAATTGCAGACTTTTCCAGCACTCTGTGAGTTGACAGGCGATGGAAGTATTCCCGTCAGTCTTTTCCCATCAATTTAGTAAATTTGAAGAGGAGAAGGCTAGGAAAAAGCAACTTGCACTTGCACTTATGATAGCAAGTGCTAGTGGTGATTTTGAACTTTAAGACTCTTCCTCTATCCCTTCTACCAATGTCCATGGCTCCTTCCATTATGTTCCTCCCCTTCCTAAGTCTCACAATCAACCCAAAAAGAACATTAAGAGCTATTTCATACCTTACCCCAACTCTGACTCTGCTAGTGCCTCTCAAGTTCCAAGGGGATATCTTTTGCAAAGAGAGGTTATGTCCATATGTGAATATTTGGAGTATAAAGAGTCATGGGCCAGCACAGGTTGTTCCATAATGTCAAATGGATGGATTGATAGAAAGAATCATAGTAGCATAAATTTCCTTGATGCTTCCACTCAAGGAACCATGTTTTTGAAATCAATTGATGCATCTAATAAGGTGAATGATGCAAACCAATTATTAGAGCTTTTGGATGAGATGGTTAGGACAATCGCAGAGCAAAATATTGTTCAGGTCATCACAAATAATGCCCCAAACTATGCTCTTGCTGCTAAGATGCTAGAGTCCAAATATAGGACCATATTTTGGACCCCATGTGTTGCACAATGCACAGACCTCATGCTTGAGGACATAAGAAAAGTGGATTGGATAAAGAACATTATAGAGCATGTCAAGTGTATCACAGAGTACATCTACAACCATTCATGGGTATTGAGCCTAATGAGGAAAAACACCAAGTACAAGGAGCTCAACTCACTTTCTCACATTGCAATCTCTCCTTTCCCAATCATAGAACTTGCAAAAAATATTTTCCAATGATGATTGGAATGTATCTCGATGGGCTCGCAAACAAGATGCAAACACCAAAACGAAAGTTTCTGACAACACTCTTTTGGGAAAAAGAATCAAAGAATGTGAAAATTGGTGAGCCACTTGTAAAGGAGTCATTGTTGGTGGAAGGGGAAAAATTGACTAAGGGTTACATCAATGAGGCTATGGATTAAGCAAAGGAGCAGATACAAGCAACCTATAAAGACAAAGTAGAGATCACTGATAACAGATGGAACAATCAACTCCATCACCCTATATCATTACAAAGCTTGGTTAGGAGAAGATCAAAGTGGGGGGGGTCAAAGATGGGTTGTACAAGTGCTTGGAGCACATGGTACCTGATGAGTCTGAGCAGCTGGATATACGTAAAGTTGTAAACCAATCAAAACTTTCACTAGGGCCACCAGTACCTTCGGCAACCTAGCAAAGATTGCAAGAGATGTGGACCAACAAGGTAAGCAATCCAAAAGTTTTTTTAAAGTTCAAATGTTAAAAATTCTAGTAAATACTTGATTATTTAGCCGAACTCACAATCTAATTTGTTGAACTAACTTTAGTCCTCGTCTTTACAGCACATTGGTGGGAGTCATTTAGCAGCCAATGTCCTCAATTGCAACAGTGTGCAGTTAGAGTTTTCAACAAAACTTGCAATGCTTCTGGTTTGAGCAAAATTGATCTGTTTTTTATTGGATTCACACACAGAAATCATTTGGAACAATAACAATTAAATCATCTAGACTTTTGCAATACACCCTCCAACTAAGATGCCACTAATTGCATAACAAAGACCTAATACAAATCCCATTGTGTTGGATGATACTAATCCAACTTCAAAATCGGTAGAGGAACCTCGGCCAACACAGTTTGATGTTGATTTTGATATTGCTACCACAAAGTTGGAGGGGGGGGGTTGATCCCAATGCAGATCCAGTGGTCAAGCTAGGAGTTGAAGGAAGTGAAGTAGCAAGCATGGCACATGCAAGCACTCCAGCAGCTCAACCAACTCATACTTCTACTAGCTTAGTACCACTACTAGTAATGAGGTTGCAGATGTCCCCAAGGAGTCTGAAGACTCTGAGCTAGATGAAGTTTTTGTAGCTCTCGCTAATGATCGCCTTTCTAGTATTGGTGATGAGTTTGATGAGCGATCATGTTGATCAATGATTTATACTATGTAGAAGGCCAGTAGCTTGTAGCATGGTTTCTGGACTCTAGAGGCCATTTATAGCCGCATTGATTATGTATTTTGTTGTTGATATGTATTGCACTCGGTGCCATTTAGATATATTCACCCTTACACGGTATATATATAAGCAAATTTCGGATATTTTGTGACTAATGGTTTGGAATCATGGTTTGGGAAGTTAAAAATACTTTTCTTCATTAAAATTTAATTATTGAATGTATTTTTTTGAAAACCAAGTCATTGAGTCTAAGTCAAAACCTAATTTGATAGGTGGCCAAGTTGAAGTCCAAGTACGTGTTTAGAATTAAAACTCTGCTACCAAGTATCGCTTTGTCCATGGAGGATTGGGATGGCGATATCTCACTGGGATCATCTTGTGATGTGTGGATTTAGAGGAATCCAAGGTTATCTTATAGGACTTGGATGCAAGAGTTTGTAGTGAACATTATTCAGCTAGAAGTACAACACGCAAGGTCATGCAAGCTGGGTATTATTGCCACACTCTACTTATTTATGTGCATGCCTTTGTGCAATCTTAGGAGGCTTATCAATCAAGGGCAATCAAAAGTTGCCTAATTTGTCATTCAATCCAGTCACAGTGTAACCCCCTTTCAGTAGTGGGGGTCGTATTTCATTGGCCAATTTCAACTATACTAAAGCAATGGTTATATTTAGATCCTTGTCACCACAGATTACTTCACCAAATTGGCGGAAGCAGTAACTTTGAGGACATCTTCTAGTGCTAGCATTATAAAATTTCTGAAAGAGAACATCATCATCAGATTCAGGACCCAAGTAGGATCACAACGAACAAAGTCAATGTTTTTCAACCGTTGAGCTTATTAATTTTTTTATCCTAGAGGCTAGTACCAATCACGTTATCCCATTCAATCAACTCATATCCGCAGCAGAACAAATTGGCAGAATCTAGTAACCAAAGTCTTATCAGAATTATCAGGGAAACAGTGGATGACAATAAGCAAGCATGGGATAGATACCTGAAGTATGTGCCATCGACAGATCAAAATTTGAATTTCTAGAAAATGTGCTACTAGTAAGATCCATTTTGACTAGTTTATGGTTTATCTGTAGTTCAACTGATTAACTTGAGAGTGTCAATGTGCAAGCTTTTGGGGCAATTCACTACCAACCAGGAAGCTTTGCAACATCATATTTATAAGTTGGTACAGTTGGAAGAAGATAGAAAGGTAACATACACCGTCTTTCAGAGTATAAGAACAAGTCAAAAGGGTGTTTGACAGAAAGGAGACTTGGTTCTACTATGGGACAGCAGAGTGAGAAACAAGGACACCATCCAAAATTTGATAGTCTCTGGCTGGGTCCATGTCGTATTGAGTGGACCTAACACATATCAGCTTCAAAACATGGAAGGAGACAAAGAACCGTTGCCAGTAAATGGGAAAATAGTTTAATTTCATTCCAATAATTTAGAAAAAAATAATGAAATTTGGTGTTTTACTGATAGTAATCTTTTCTCTTATTGTTCGATAGTTGTCTTCCTATCCCTCTTGTGGCATTTTGACATTGATAGTTTCAGTTTGCAAATTTCTTTTCACTCAACTAATTTTTTGTGTATTGTTCTTTCAGTTTAGTACATTGTCTATTTTCCTTGAATAAAAATACCTTACAGGTCTTCAAATGTCATGGCCTTGATCAAACTTCTTGGCATTGTAACATTAATACTTCATGTAGTATTGTGTGGTTATGTTTACGTGTAGCGTAGATGAGGATCATTTTTTTGCCATTTCCAGAGCATTGGGTTTGTTACGATGGGTAGAGTTGAAGAGACAATTGGAGAAGTCTTAAGTTACCTTACATTTTATCTCTTCAATGATATTTATTGAGTCATCTGTTCTAAATCAGTCATCTCCCTCGTCTAGCATTAGGGACATGATGCCACAGCATTTTTACATTTCCTACTTTTTGCTTCATGCTAAGGGAAAGGAGTTAATCATTGTCTTTCCCCTTAGAAGGTCCTTCCTCATCAACTCAGACACATCATCTGAGTGATCAGATCCAAAAGCTTGAGCACCTTGGTGGCCATTGGCCTCATTAGCGGTCATCTCTCATTCAACAATGCTAACCACCATTAGGCCTTGATTGGATGATCCCTGACAGTATTAAACTCCAACACATTATTCACATTGGAAAGTTGTGCTCGTGCATTAAGGTCCACTAGCTTTACTGTTTGGTCCTTCATGCCTACAAATGTTTTATTTATTGACATTTGAGGCACCATACCTATTTGTCTCGATTACCCACGGGCCACAAGACAGGCACAGTGGTTTGAAAATTGTTTTACATAGATCATCATTTACAAATAAAGATGCAGAGATCTTGAGATTGTCAATATCGCTCATGAGGGATCTCGTCCCCTTGGGCCTTAAGTCACCATTCTTAACCCCTAGGTTTTCTCCTTTGCAAACTGGGGGGTTAAGAGCCAACCTACTTCATCAAGCTGGCGTTTAGAGTTGATTTCCAAAGACAACTTTCATGAGTCAGAGGTGGTTCCCACAAGGTTCAGATGCAAGATGGTTCACTAATATGATCCTGATTTAGAGTCAAAGATATTACACAGGCTCGTTCATCAGTTTTTGAGAGGATTGTTCTTTTTAGCAATTCTCCTATATTTTGGGAGACAGAGCTAGGAGGTCTGTGTGGCAATGATGATTACATATTTGGAATCCTTATGACCTCACGATTCCAGAGAGCGTTTCTAGGGTGACATGCATGCTATTGCTATTTTTCACAGTCATGGTTCCAGGGCTTGCATGTCAATTCTAAATACATATTCAAATTCCTTGCATGGCAATAATAGGGCCTGGACAAATCCACATCCCAACACTTGGAATCCCTTCTAACATTGCTTAACTTCCCTTAGCGGCACTCCAAAACCTCTGAGAACTCCAAACCTATGATTGAATTGCATGAGAATGAAGCAAAAAATGGATTTTAAGAAGTCATCGGTTGCTTTTTGATCGAACACGTGTCCAAATTTCAAGACACAAGTAGGGCTCGTGTCCGACACAAGTCAAACTCATGTCTTGTGAACGAGCCTCAAGTCAAACTCGTCGAACACATGTCATGCATGTGTCATGTTCGACACGTTAAATACATAATGGGGGGGAGTAAGGATGTGTTGGGTAAACTTAGACTAGAAATGATTGGGGCACATACATTAGTGAAATAGAGGGGAGTAGGACGCATGCATTGGTCTAGGAGTGAGGTAGTGCATTGAGGGGTTAAGGAAGAACAGTTTCAATTGGCCAAGTGCATGCTTCAGTCCTCTAGGACATATGCATCAATTGAGAAGATAACTTCACATGTCAGGTGATTGTTAAGTTAACTAGGTGCATGCCTAGGTTAACTAGGAGGCCACTTGAGTGCATTAAGAAGAGAACTAAACACTTCCCCTAGTAGACTTTTGTGCATTGCCACATTATGTCATCAAGTTAACAAAGGGTATCTCCACTTAGACGAAGTGCATGCCATACTTCACTATACTCCTTCAACAAGTAAACTAAGTGCATGGCTACTTCACTCCACTTAGACTAGGCGTATGAGAAAAGAAGACTTCAGTGCATTTGAACATATGGCCACTTCACCTCGGCCCATCATTAATTTGGCAAAGAATATCTCCACTTAGCCAATGCACAGTTATTTCCACTCTACTCCTTCATTGAGTTAACCACAGGCATCTATAGTGGACTAAGTGCATGAGGGGGAGAAATACATTTAGCCATCAATGCACATAGGCTAAGAAGGACTTCTTACATGACTAGTGCACATTCTAAGATAGATAAAAGAAGGAAGGCACTAAGAGTAGAGGGTTGAAATTTCTTCGAAGCAACAGCAATCGCACACATCCTGAATCACTTATTGAGGATGTTGTAATTTTTACCTACTCCTAAAGAATGTTCACACCCCAAAGAAATCATTAATCTCTAAAATGATTAAACAATCAAATGAATCTTCCCTAAAAGCAACCACCGTCCCATAGAAGTTGCTCTCTATAACTGACCCAAGCCAGAGCTTAATCCAATAAATTTTATCCAACCCATAATTGGTGTCCTTGCAAGGTAATATTATAGGCTAAGGTTCAAAAATTCAAATGATCACCTATCCGTTATTGTTAAAATCCCATAAAAGCTTTGAACTAATAGCTTGCTCAATATCTAGAATGTGATTATCCTAACTCGCATCATGATCTTTCCCATAATATTAAATGCAAAATGCATGCACATACCTCCAATGGCATCAAAGCATATTGAGATAAACCTTTCAAAATTTACAGTCCAAGTTGTAGGGGAGACAGGAGAAATACAAGATTTGAACAACCTTTACCCTTTTTAATTACACTGGCATAAACATCTTTCAATGATTTCACTCAAACAATATTGAGATTATAACAATGGACACACCTACAAAACATCTATTCTGATACAATTTAGGACTTTATTACATTATTTGCCTGGGCTGTAATTTATAGAAATATTATGATGATAAATACAAAGAAGCCTCTGCATAGCTCTGTGTATCCCCAAATTGGGAAACATGTGCTCAAACAAGACCTTTCCATGAAGCTTGAATAAATAAAACAAATACCACATCCATTTGTAAGTACAAAGAAAAGCTGATCAGAGGCCAACTTCATAAAAGTCAAAATAATATTAGATTGATTGTGACCTGTCCTCCTGATGCAAGCAATGGACCTCCAAATTCCAGGACTTTATTTATGTCCAAGCTGTAAGGGCATCCCAAAAATATTAGAACATGAATTTAAGCTAGATATCGCTACCTTCAATAATAACATAATTCAATATAGCATTGCCAGTTATTTGTTCTATAATGTCATAAATAGCATATTGCCATGATATTGTGGATGTTGATATACCTGCTAAAAGAAAGACCTGTTGTAGAATTTGAGACCAAATTCCAACTTGCTACCATAAGGTCTTTAATATTCTGTTCGATACCCAATTTTAACAACTCAGATTCAGCATTGTCACTGATTTCATTAATGGATATATGTTTGACATTTTCTGCAATGGCACCAATAGCCTGAGCTGCAGCAACCCTTGTATCCCAATTCTTGCTTCGAAGATACTGAGAAACCTGTGCCACGGAGAAAAGGCATTGTATCAACCAAATTTCAAAAGTGAAACAGGAAAGGCATAGCATCTACATCCTTGTTTTTTTTAACAAATTTACCCACTAGTGTCAAAAAGCAGGAATTGTCTCCTAGATATTAGCATCAATCCACAACCTATAAATCTTTTTCTTATGATAAAATTATAGTGTTGCAATCCCAGTTCGAGTTTATCACTGAACTGTAGTGTATCTTATCGAGAATTATATTATGTAGTTGATATTATGATATAATTAGCCATTATGTTTCATCGTGTAGGGATGCATTTATTTATCAAAAGACATGAGAATAGCATATGTTCTTGGCACCATTTCTATATCATTTTTGGACAGTATGGAAAGAATATATGTTTTTCCCGCAGGCTTACAACAATTAACATCAGAACAAATATCCACTCTCTATCTCCGTTTTCACTACAAAGCTTCTATTGCAAGTTCCTCAATCTATCATGTTCTCGTTCTATATATAGTATATACTATATACTATATATTCAAATACACAGTTTTGTCCTATTATATTCTCTATGCAAATCTCTATCAATCTCACAATTATTGCCCATACCTATTCACAGCATTAATTATCTTTGTTATATTATAATCCATTTACTGTCCCATTTTTTGCCATCTTTTTCAGTTGTCTCCTATATTCCAGATATCAACACTTGATACATTCATGTTGATGTCCATAATAATACATGGTATGTACTATGAACCACTTAAGAGACAGCTAAGTCTATTTTTCCTGACTTCATATTAATTATAAAGTGATGGACCTACTTAGAATCTGAGACTCATTCCACTTGTAAAGAATAACAATGAGAAACTGAAGATAGTGGACATGTGAGGTCATTTACATGAGACTGGAGGATACAGTAAAACTGTAAAAGAGACCACAGATTTATTGCTACTCGCATGCCAGTCACCTCTTCTGAGCTAACAGTCAGAATTGTGGCACTTTATTATCAGAAAAAGATTCTTATTAAATATATGCACTCATACCTCAGACAGATATTCAACACCATTCCCCATTAGTTATTGGTTGTATCATTCTCATCTGCTATCTGTTGTACCATCCTTTATCAATTATCATCAGCCAATTTAAATGGCCTTATTATACTTGTAATCATAATATTGCATGAATTTCGAATAATTGTGTAGTTGATGCATTAGTAACTTGTGCACATTTTTCATAAGATAAGAAAAATTGTCCAACAAATGACCACAAAAGTAGGTCAATGGGACTGAAGAGTAAAACCAGTATAAAATTTAAATACAATGTGTGAGTGCCAGCGCAACTCCTAGAAAAAGCTAAAACTAATACAAAGAAAGAAACCTGCGTACGTATAACATCAGAACATATGTATAAAACCATGGGATAGGTACGGTGATACAAAACACTGAGTGATTTTGTCCAAGATTCTTTATCATACAATGACAAAGAGTGCATTGATCTGAATGGATAATCTGAAGAAGAAGAAATGGTTAAATATTTGGCTCAGAAATTCTCTAAAGAGGCAGTTACATATTTGGCTCAGAGCTGGTATTCCTAAAGTCACCTCAGTGAATTGTGACAAGGAGAAAACTGCAAGAAAGTGGAGAGTTGGTTCCAAAAATTCTTGAGATTGGCATAAGAAGAAGAAAGAAACAGTCTCAGGATCAAGCCATGAGAGATTATCAAGAAAATAATGAGCCAGAAGCCAGAGTATCAAATCTGAAGACATAGAAGACCCAGATATCTCCGAATGTGTCACACTCAATCGAATGTAAGTCAGAATGTTATCCCCTTGCTTGCAGCAGGTATGCCTTAGAAGAAAATGCATAAACTACCTCATGAGTCACGTTCGAGTTTTGAAGAAGATGAATGAGAGGATAAGACAAAGATGAACAAGGGCAGCACCAGCAAGGTCCAAGCACCCTTCAAGTCGAAACAAAGATCAAAATTGGGGGATTAACAGCCTTAATCTAAATCAATGGTTATAACAACTTGAAGTTTATTTTAGTGAGTGCATGAAGCTTATTTTAGTGTGCATGAAACTGGTGAAAAGCAATTGATCTCTTTTGCCCCATTGAAGTTAGAAAGTGATGCATTAAGCTGGTGAGAAAGTTATGTGACTGCTCGGAGACTCAAGCAGGAACCACCAGTAACTGGATGCAAAATATCCAACAATTTCATTAACTCATAGTTCTATCACGTTGGAATGAGAAAGAACAAAAGATTCAATGGCATTTCTTTCAACAAAAACAGAAGATGTGAAAGTAGAGAGCTGGTCCTTGAATTGTGCAAACAAATGATATGGCTATCCTATTCGTAGTTCCCAATATTTTGTTGGAATAAATCAAGGGCAGTCTTGGAAGTTAGCTACCAACCTTTTTTGCATATTGAATTTGAGGGCAGAAGAAACAAACAGCCAAAGGCACGAATGTGAAAACGAAGAGCAAATTTTGACAGATGTGTGAACAAACATGAATGTCAGTTGAAATAGATGTACAGAAAAAAACAGATATGTGTGCCCTAGACATGGCAAAGGAAGTTAATCGATACACAAGAGGTGGTAAAGGAGGCATGACGTTTTACAATGAGGGTACTTGGATATTTAGTATCAAGTTAGTTGATTTTCAATCAGATTGCATGGGTGTAAAATGAATTCTATATTTTTTGGATAAATAAAAGCTTTTAGATTACAAACAAGGTTTCCCTTGGTAATAAATTACAAAAAGGATCGATCTCTTCAACTCTAATTATTGTTTAGGAAGCATGAAGCATGTCGCTCCAAACAAGAAACGTTAGAAAGCAATATGCATGTAGTCCAACACTCATGTCAAGGTTGTGGTCAGGAATACCCTTTCTCAAATTAACATTAATTTAGATTCAGGGATTGACAAAGACTGGCAAATCCTCAATTACTAGTACCAGGGTAATAAACTTACCTAGAATGTTATAAATAAGCATGAGAAATGTTTTGTTTCAACATTCCAAAGGGAGACTGAGCATTCTTACCCCAATTGAGACCAATGATAAAAAAAATTATGTGTGAAAAATTCTGAATCTTACACTTATGCAGAAATTTTTACTGTTAATCTGGTTATGCTCCTCCTACTTAGATAAGTTATTAACTAAATAAATTCAGATTAAAATCGAAGCAAAACATATAATAGATCTTCACCAATTCAGATCTAGAACAAGTACATGCACACATAGACAAAGTGACCCAGATATTTTCCTAGACAAATAGTCCTCGGAAAAACCCAATGCTGGAAAACTGGTCTTCTGGCTGTTGGAGGGTTTTATTATTAAGAATTTTCTGAATACAACAAATCAAGGTTCCAGATCTGGAAAACCCGTCAGAGAAATAATATATCTACAGCTCACTGGTTGTTCTAAAGCCAAAATAATGACTGATCCACACCCTCAAACAGGATTTACAAGACTCAGCCAAAATTAGGGCCTTGAAACCCCAGTGTTGTCACTGAAGCCTCTGCGTCAGCCTCTAAAGCCTTTGTGTCCCTTAGCGCTGCTCCAGAAAGGGCTGCGTTACCCCAGACTGGGTGACGCAGTCCTTACACTGCCCCATAGGGTCTCTGCGTAACCCCTGAGGGCTTCCAGTAGAAAATCACGTTGTCCTTGAGGGACTGCACTGTCCTTGCTGTTGCTACTCTCCTGCTTCTTTGCGCTGTCTCTCTGAGTTGATCTCTGCCTATTGTTGATTCTAGACCCAGGGATCAGATCATCCCCTTGGCCTAAATTCCCCCCTCTGCTGCTGAAACACTTCTGAGAATTCTTATCAAACCCGCCCTAGAATCTCAGCTTAGTTTCAGTGCTCTGCCTCTGTGTGTCTTTACAAATGACCCCAAGCCTTTCCTTTATACTTTTCTCGTTGGGAAACCAACGGCCATGATCAAATCTTGAATCAATGGCTAAGATTAAAAGAAAGCTTGATCTGTGTGACTTTAATTAAATAGTAATCCATTGTAAATATTAATCCTTAGCTAATTTTTACTAATTTCTTCATTTTTCACTAATGGTCCTACAAAATGACCCAACCAAATTGTAGTTTTCGGGATCACGGTAATTTGTTCCAATTCCTTATTTTAAAAGAAATTACCAAACCTGAAATATCAAAAACACAAAGTGCCTGTAGTTCATTTTGTAGAATTTTTCCACTCCAAGTAGACCCCACTTTACTTTATCTTTATTTTATACATAGCACCCGAGACCAAGAATTATTCATAGGCTTTAAGCCTTAATTATTAAACAGTGTGGCATGTATAATAAACCATCAATCGGAGCTTTTGGGGAACTTGGTCATCAGAAGAATCCTTTTAATAATCTCTGATATCCATCTCCACCTCCGAACCCAATATGGATATCAAACTGGTTTAATTTTAACATCGGCTTCGTTATTTATCGCAACTTTTATATTGTGCACATTTTAAAACCCTCAATTTAAAAAACTCCGATTTTTAAAAATCTATGATACCGCAATATCGAAGTTTTTTGTGCGCTCATTTTAAAATTTGCGATGGTCGATCGTCGATTTTAGTTTTTATGTTGTGACTAAATATTTTAACCTAAGGTTTTGTTTCCCTTATGACCCCTGCCTTTGTCACCGTGACCACACCCTCCACCTTATCCCTCCACCTCACATATCTCTCCTCCCTCCTCCATTAACTCCCATGGGACGTAAGTTTGTTTTTTTTTGTTTTTAAGTTTTGAATTTATATGGTTTAAAATTAATGTATAATATATTTTTATATTAAATTATATTATAATTTTAATATACTTTAATTAACTTATATTATATTTTAATTAACTTTTAAATCATTTTTTTAATGAATTAAATTTTGTTTATACTTAATTTCTAATTAATTAATTTAAGTATGCAATTACAATTAAATTAGTATTATTTATTTAATAATTGTAATTTAATTTAAAATTAGATTTCAATTTAAAAATTCCATTTTTGGCCCAGGCAACAAATTTAATTTTCCAGAATTCTGGTAGTTTTCATTCTTCAACTTTGGAAGCTCATAAATTGAGTTTTACTTGGCCAAATGAGGCCCAGGACGGCTCGTTGGATAGATAAAATCATGGAGAGTATTTGTGAAGTGGTTTCATAATCAGATTTGATCATTTAATAAGTCTAAATTTCAGCCGAAGATCAAGCTTCGAATTTTTAAACAAATTAATTTTCTGAATTTAATTTTCTGCATTTCCATTTGCTCATAGCCTCTACTAAGATAAAATCATGGAGAGTATTTGTGAAGTGGTTTCATAATCAGATTTGATCATTTAATAAGTCTAAATTTCAGCCGAAGATCAAGCTTCGAATTTTTAAACAAATTAATTTTCTGAATTTAATTTTCTGCATTTCCATTTGCTCATAGCCTCTACTAAGATAAAATCATGGAGAGTATTTGTGAAGTGGTTTCATAATCAGATTTGATCATTTAATAAGTCTAAATTTCAGCCGAAGATCAAGCTTCGAATTTTTAAACAAATTAATTTTCTGAATTTAATTTTCTGCATTTCCATTTGCTCATAGCCTCTACTAAGCGTAGATCCATTCATCAATGTTTTCCCTAACCAATTAAATCTTTACAGGGGTCAATGAAAAGCTCAGATTTCCTTTTCATTTTTTTATTTAATTAAGTTTTGATTGGAAGATATTTTATTTTCAGATTTGATATTTTTTATTTTAATTTGTATTTTGATTGGTTTTGACAGGAAAATAGTGGAAGAGATAGGGAAAAGAAAATTTCAATCAATGGGATGGCTCCAGCAATAGAAGAAAAGGAATTTGGTCCGATGAAAATGGTTGGAGCAGAATTACTCTTCAAAGGCTCTCCTATTTTAGATTCATTTTGTAAATTATAAATATGGGTTTGTAGAATGAAGAAAGGGGTTTCTCTTCTCTGCAATTTTGGAATTCTTAAAAGCACTATTGTAATGGAGATTTAGAGTTGTAGGTGAAAGGAATCCAGGAGAAGAAGCAGAATAATTTAGGAGCTTTCAATTCTGTTTGTAGGGGAGTTTCAGCGCTCATTTGCAATATTGTAGTGGGATTGAAGTCTTCTTTGCAGACAGAGATAGAGTTTCTGGCAGCGAGAGATTTGCACTATTGTAACCTTTTGAGGCTCTATAACTTGATTCATATTCATAATAAATTTTATTTTGTAATTGTTGTATGGCACTATTGTTTGCATCTATTATTGAAATAAATGTTTTCAGTTTTCAATTACATTTCTGTTGTACGAGTTATTTGTTGGCTTTAGCACTATTGTTAAAAGATAATTCTTAGCCCATTTAAAATTTTGATCAAGCTACCTTGCAAAATTAATTAGAAATGCATCTTGAAAAATGGAAATTGTATAAGAACAAACATTCATTTCTTTACGTTGGCTAGCTATCCAACAATTTAATTTTATAGATGTTTTGTTTTTCTACACGCCATTTTGTTTGAACTACTTCAGTACTATGACATGAATTTCTCGTTCTTATACATATTTTTATTAGGAGTTGGAGCTATTTACAATTAAATGTCTAGTAACTATTTATTAGACATTTAGTTGTTTATATCTGCTTTAACAAAGATTAGATCTTGTGAACTATTTCCCTGGTCTTTATCTAATTCCAATTCCTACATGCTTATTTTCCAGTCATTTTAGCTTTCTCTCGAGTGAGAAAAAGATTATTCTTTCCTTCAAACGAGATAGGATAAGTGCATCATAGCTTAAGTTTTGCATTTTAATTCTTGTTTTTGCATCTTAGAAGTCCTCTTCCCAAAGAGACAAACTCTAGTTGTGGCTAGGATGAGCCCTAGATCAGTTTAACGATCACTCTTTTGCCTGATCAGCAAGAGGACTAATCTGATATCTCTTCTCTATTAGTAGGTGAAAGTCATATTTTAAGCCAGTGGAGATAGAGAGAAGGTAACTGGACGTAGTTTAACTACTCCTCAACAGGGTAGGAGCTAGAGAACCCCACCCACAAGATCAACAACTAAGGAGGCATCCACCCATTTCAAAGACCTGCCACACTGGTGTACCAAAAACTACTTGACAAAGGAGAAAAGGTAGTTATTATTTGCAGCTCCTCTATGTCAACTATGCCCCCATATTAATATATGTCAAGTTGTCAGCCCTGACTAGATTAGGCCAAATATCCTATCAATCTAACTGGATCCCAACCATCTAATTGGAAAATTGGTGGCAAGGTTTGCACCTTGAGAGAATTCAAAATGTTTACATAACAAGACATTACACCATCTCTTCCATACCAGGTTGGAGAGTGTCTCTCGGCGCAATCAATCTAATTAGATCCCAACCATCTAATTGGAAAATTGGTGGCAATGTCATACTCAAGTCTACTGAAAATAGAGATTGTGCTGCCAACTACATGATGGAAGCACAGTCGATACAGTGAGATTAGCGGGGCAACAAATGTTAGGCTTGGTTAGACATTGGGCCTTGAGACCCTAAAAAAATTTACAAACCTTCACAAAATTTTATTCCACTTCAGATCTTCAAATTTTGCTCAATTTCACTGAAAAATCTTCAATGTCGACCCTGCAAACAAAATGGAGACTAGATCTTACCCTCAACGGCCTAGATCTAGCTCAAAACCCCAGCAGATCTTCTTGAATAGCTTGAATCTCACTTGCACAAATTAAAATTAAAATACCCAAAACCCCAATATAAACAAAAATTCAAAATAAAACCCCAAACCCCAATTTTTGCAAAACAAGGGTTAGAAAAATTATTTTACAAAATTTATTCTACAAAAAATAATTTACACAATATATACAAATATATAATGCTTGTGAAATAAATATTTTTGAAAAACAATTTTGTTTAAATGATGAGCAATGACAATAGATCAAATGTGTTTCGAAAGTTATGGTGTTTCCCACAACCTTAGCGAAGTAAGAAAATCAAACAAAATTCCTGAAGCCCAAACAAGGTTAGCTCTTCTCCAAAGCCTATAAACTTGGAGCACAAGGGTCGAGGTACTTGCAAACTCTATATATTTCTTCAAGAAAACTTGTTAGACATATGGTGAATCAAATCACCTAAGATAGACCCAAAATCTACCAATAGAATGTTCTTATCACCATCTAATGAATAAACAAGCTTATAAAATTTTAAGCACAATATAAAAAGCCACATACCACAGATCATCAGACAAAGAACACAAGGAACTGAACCCCAAAGTTTTTTATTATGATATTTCGAACGTTCCCAGCAGATCGGTGGAATAACATCAGTGTTACAAAATTACATAGACCAGAGTCAGAGATTTCATCACGACTTGAGAAGAAAATGGCTAAAAATTTATAGATAAATCCTCCGAGTGGAAAATAACGGCTGGTTGGCTAGATCCTCGTCAAAGTAATCTCGACCGTTGATAAATATTTGATCATTTTTTAATCTTTGTTGTCGAAAATATTTATTTTTGAGGAATTTTCGAATTTCTTATAAAAACTATTTTTTATTAATCCAAAAATAAATATTTTGGATTAATTTCCTCAAAAATTTGACTTTGACCTAACCACAAAAGTCCAAGGGCTCATTTTTCCTTAAAATAACCATTTTGCCTTGGTGGGGGACCTCTAAAAATTAACTTCTTTTTGACCCACGATTTTTTTGGTCATTTTCCACTTGGAGAAATTAATTTCTCTAGAATTTATTTTGACTCTAAATTAATTAATTTTTTGGCTTAAGATTTAATTTTATTTTTGTCAGAAAAATTAATTAATTGACACGAGGAAATTAATTATTTGTCGACCCTCAAATACTTTAGCCATTGTGTCTGATTAGGAGAGACCATGCACTAAAATATTTTTGCATCAGATAATCACAAATTCAACCCTCAAAGGGGGAATACCATTTGTTATAGACCCTCGAATAACTTACCCAATCCTGCGACACAATCTGATCTAGTAGACCAAGTGGTCTGTAGTAAAATAATCTAGCCAAATAGCTTAAATTATTCCCAAATCACTTTTACACTAAGACTTCATTAATAAATTCCACCCTAACTTTGGGGTTTAAGTTGGAGGGAAAAACTATGTTGATTATCCGTGTTTAAAACACACATAATGCGGTGAGACGAAAAACCTCCTAGGATGAATTTGTTGTCAAAATCGTAGGCCTGCCTAGGTTGTTACATAATAAAAACGGTCATACTAGCATCATTTACATTACAACTTGCACAAATTGGGTTTACAATGACATGAGAATTGGTCGGCAGATGATTCTAAACTTTGAAACAAATTGTACAACTGCTTCCTTGGACTTCTGACATAATGGGTGCAACAGGGCAAATTATGACATTGGGCTCAACTAGATTGACGCCAAAGATTTGTATGTAGCAGATATTTTGATGGGTAAAACCAAATTGGGAATTCTCCCCCAAAAAGCAACGAGGTTGAAATGTTTCCCTTGGATAAACAGTGAAGGGAAAATAAATGATTCCCAATAATGTTGAAGACAAAAAACACTTGGCAATCATTATAGCTATCATAATGACGTGGTAGTTGCTTAAAGGTAACCTGCATGGCACCACCCTTTAATTGGGGAGAACCATAGGAGAAGATGCTCGAGATGGGTGATCGTTTATGTGAGTGTATGGCATAAATGTCATGATTTCAAGCTTCAATATGAGGGTGATTTCAACCTCGCGACATTGTATATGGTTCTTTAACATGTTCTTGACCAATTCAGAAACAAACTACGAATTTCCTAGAAGGTTATCTAGGTCGACTATTTCTTCAATGTAAGGATGCATGAGGATGATAGCAACTTCATTGTTAGTCCCAAATGTGTCAGGGGAGACTAGAGAAGTAACAAATATGTAATGTAATTTTTTTTTGTAAAAGGTATCATTTATGAATTAATGGGCGTTGAATGATGTGTCAAAGCATGTGTATTAAGGGGTGGTAATCAAATTATATCTACACACAAATATATGTATGCAATAAAGTTTGATGTCAACACATGTAAATAAATAAAAGTAGCAATAGATAGGTATGCAAGATGCCACATGGAACAGTTAATAAATAGTAATAGGGTAAACAAACAATCATGGGGATTGGGGTGTGAGTTATAATTTGATATACCCTTTAGGCAATTAGAATCACTACAGTTAATGCAAATCTCTACCCCTGATAACATGGACCCCTGATTTTTGACAATTTGTAGAAATCCTCCAAAAAATATTTGTTGACTTAGCACCCAAGAAACCAAATCATATACCCACATGCTAGCACCTCTTTTACATTGCTCACAACAAACTCAAACTCAAAATAGCCAATATTAACACACTCCAACACTTTGCATCTATTGATGCATGTTCTCCTACTCAGACACATCACAATAGAATCCTTATCAATAAAGGGTCCAAATATTCCACAAACAATGAGAGAACGGAAGAGAGAGAAAAGAGCTTGTAATTTATACGTCAAAGGGGGCAACATATACACATATTTTAGATTGTAGAATGCAAGCAATAAGTCTTGATGACAATGCCCTTAAACTAGGTATGACCATGAGGAGTCTCATATGAGTGAGTCTAGCATCACCTCATTCACAATTTCCACTGCTCGACCAACTTAATGCCTTCTTTTTGGACATCAAGTGTGTTACCTATCCATATTCATGGTTAACGCTAGGAGAAAAATTTTCTCCTATGATGCAGCTTGCCAACCAACAGCCCCTACCATGATCCATAGGTAGCCAACCTCAAATGCCTTTCACCCATTCTTCGATCAATGCATTCATTGGTCTAGAATACTCATATGATGAAGGTGGGTCATCTATTATGAGGTACCTTAACCATTTTTGCATTCAAGTGTTTTCCTTTAATGTTTAAGACATTCCAATAAGGATCACAGGTTGAAATTGGATTATAGACCATTGTTGGTTGTGTACTTGTTCCCTTATTTCACATCGGTGATCATCATTTTCCCCTAGTCTGCAGTGACCTTCGTTAGGGTCTTTCTTTCATTGTCTAGGAGGGGCACAAATAGGAGGTTTTGATGATGGTAGCATTCCATGTCATTCACATTTAACATCCTTATTTTTTTATCCCATCTTTTGATTGATTGTTGTTAGTCACTTGTACCCATTCAATATATACCTCATTCTATGACAAGAAGGGGTTGGAAATACCCGAGGTTGATGCAATTGTAAGAAAAGAAAAAGCATGAGCCAAATATCAAAACATAGAGAAATGGAAGGGATATAAAGCAATCAAAAGCTAATTACAACTTGAACTCTACCCCCTCTTATACAACCACTTGTTCCTAAGAGTATTCATGCAAGTAAAAAGAACTCTCAAAGCACATTTTGGCCTCGATGAAGTGATAAATTGCTCATCATTAAAGGGGATTATATTATCATTATTACATGATAAATCAATGAAGCTTGTTAAACAACCCAATCAAATGAAGAAATGGGCAATAAGGGGGGAGTTGGAAAAACAAAGGTGAGGGAAGGTAGTCCAAGCAACTAAGTGCTCCCACTACAAAGGCACGCTCATGGACAATGATATGACATGTTTCACGAACCCCAAGCCATAACACCTATCACTTGCACCTACAATTTTAAAGGGGCAACCTAGGAACTCCTCCCCTTAGGGTTGGAAGCACCTAATAAGGTCATGTAATAACCCTCCCATACCTAAGTATGGTAACTTATATACAATCACAAGCTAGTAAGACACTTGAAGATGATACTTGTGTAAAGTAATTTGATGGATTTGACATTAAATATGGCCCACATTGATGCTCTTATGGTTCTCATACCCATGATGCTGATCTCACTTAATTCCTTGAGTATTTGCTAGGTGCAGCCAAGATCCCTAGGGGGATGATATGATGCTTCTCTAGCTCTTCAAAGATGATGTCCAAGCACTTTTAATGATTACGCAGTCGCAAATCGTTTTGACAAAGGATGTTAGACACGTTATGATGGACATTGACCTTGAGGTTGACTTGGCACAATCGATGAGACCCTCCCTAAGCCGCAAGACCTTGAACATTGATTATCTAGGCTTGGACGTTGCTAAGAGATCAGATGTATCCAAGAGATGAAAGGAAACCCCCACGCTAAAAATGTACCTTCTTGTTGGATGTTTCTCTTCTTTCGATGATGGTTGATGATGATGATGATGATGACTTGGGACCCCTTTAGAGGGGATTTTACACCTTCTACCATAGTAACATCATGCCCTAGCATGATGAAATCAATTCTATGATGTAGGCTTTCTAGAGGATGGTGTTGAGTTTTCCATGGTGATGGGCACATTTTGATGAAGAAACATAAATTTTAGGATGAGACAAACCCTTTAGGTCATCCCTACACCTTTTCGTGGACACACATGCATTTGGATGATGAGATCACCCTTGGAGGCCTTTCTAGTCACACATGTGGGCTAATTGAGGCTTATTTTCAAGTTATTTCATTATTTTGGCTACCTGTTGGGATCGACTTGATGACTTATCCGCCTTGTATCCTCGATAACTTGTTTTTAGGGGCACTTATAGAAAATTAGAGCTAAATCAACTTGGCTACCCTCATATATGGGGATTCAATTTGTCTCTTGGATTACCCACTGTTGAATTCAATGGTGGCTACCAGGGATGATTGTTATAGGGTGGTTCTCCACAAAGTCTTTATTGTACATCGTGATAGATTGGATAGCAACTTTTCAAGGGACAAGTTTTCCATAGCTTTATGCTCAATGAAAAACAAAAAATCCACTAGGATTAATAGTTTCCCTTGTGAACTTTACAAAGCCATGTGCGATATTGTAGAGGTTGATTTCTATTGTCTAGTCTCTAAAGCCATTCCCATAGGTTATTTGATAAAGTTCCTTAATTAGAATGTGATTAAGCTTATACCAATGAATGTTACCAAAGACTCTATAATAAGCATGTAACATCCAATAATAACCTTGTTTAGGGTCAATTATAAATTACGGCCAAGGTTGTATTGTTGCAAGTGAGAGATGTAAACAAAAAGATTGCAGTTGGTCCACAGGAATAGCTTCCTCTCCCTTTGTTTGGTAGATATACACGTTGAGGTCTTCACTGTTTCAAACCAGGCTCCCGAAACCTTCAACGACTTGACTTTTTCCCTAAGATGGGGCTTTGTTTGGCTCAAAGAACTTCGGTGCTTATCCAAAATATAATTGGGATGCTCCAAAATTCGACTTTGTGCCTTAGGATGGGTTACATTTCGTCATAAAGCCACAGGAAGATTACCACAGCTTGAAACAAAGAAATTACCCATAGAAACTTTGATTAGCTAGGGTGCAATCACCTCCACCAAAACTAATTAGAATAATGGAGTCTTAACCATCAAAACCTCAGGCTCAAGAGAACAGATACAATTCCAATCCAAAATGATGATGATAAAATGATTCCAACTATCTTTATTTATACATTTCCCAATGGGGGCTTTCTCCTCCTTAATCAAATGTGAGAGGTTCATGTGCAATCCCCCAATTTGGGCTTTTTGCCCTAGCTACTCCAAAATTTACCCAATGTTGCCCCAAAACACTAGATAATTGGGTTTCTCCCTTTATCAAAGACTATAGCCTACAGGGTTGGATAAGTTATTCCATCCTCCCACGGACAATTAATCCATATGGGACATTACAAGTGTCTAGAGCAGTTGTAGCATAAGCTTCTCTTCTACAAATACACAGATATTTCATTTGCTAGTAAGTTGAATGTACTATGTAGGATTCACTGCAGGTCTGAAATTTTGAAGTTGGGGCCGAAATTCTAACGCTGGAGCTGGTTTGGAAGGTTTTGACTTGAGTTGACTTTGACTTGCTGGAAGAGCTTAGGAGGAGGGTTGACTTGGGTATTGTTGGAGGTCTTGGTCATATTGTTTGGGTCTTGGATTCCTCATTTGATCTGATTCTATAAGAATAGAAGAATTTTTTGGGTTTTCCCCTAGGGTTTTGTCCTGGCTTGGAGTCTATATCTTGTGTCCATTGTTTATTTGTGGGCTTCATAGTTTATGGTTTTGGCAATTGTTTGATGAACACAACATAATAAAAGTAATAAGAAGCCAAACATAACTTCACAAGCAATTGCCAAGTAAAGAGAAATCATCTTAACTGTTGCCCCTATTGATTTCTCAACATGGTATCAGAGCTAAGGTGAAGAAAAAGCCAGCTTGAAGATCACTCTTGTTGGCACAAGAAGAAGACTTTCATCAAAGATACCTTAAAGGACATCATTTGCAAGAAGGATGTAAGGAAAGCCACAAGGATATGAGGAAGGACATAGAGAAGAACATAAGGAGGGATACAAGAAAGAGGACTCAAAAAGGTTAATCTTGAAGGAAGGCTACTACTCCATTGAAGATATTTTTATCTTAAAGAAGAATATTGATCTCTCTCTTTTGGAAGATTATCATTTTGAAGGTTCATTGGAAGACAAGGAAGCATCAAGAATCCTGGAAACATCATCTACACTCTTTGAAGCAGCTCTAAGACACTTTTTTTAAGGCATCCTAGAAGTCATCACTATAGGGCATCTTTGAAGTTTCTTGGAAGTCTTAGAAACATCGAGGTATTCGAAAATCTCTTTATCAAGCTAAGACACTCTTATATCAAGTAAGTACTAAATTATTCTTTATGGAGCAATCTTCAAATCAAATGACTTCATTTTGTAAGGAAGGACGCAATAAGCTTAATGGGTCAACAAACTTTCGAGCATGGAAGAAAATAATAGATTTGATACTTGTAGAAAATGAAGTCATAGACAATGTTCTAGGAAAAGTTGCAAAACCAAAGAAGGTTAAGTCTCAAGAATGGGCAAAGTACATGAAAGGAGAAGTGAGAGCTCAAAGGATTCTCATTGAATCCATTAAGGATCATCTTATTCCTTTTGTCGCATATTTGGGCACATCTAAAGCTATATATGACAAGTTGGTAAAATTGTATTCGATAAGCACTATAGGTCAAAAGATATCTCTCAGGAATAAGCTTTATAAGACAAGGTTATCAAAGGATGAAGACTTGACATCATATCTCTTGAAGGTCTCACAATTAAGGGATCAATTACAGGACTTGGAGAAGTCCAACAAACTAATAACTTGTATACTCAATGTATTACCTCCCGAATGGAGTAGCTTTATAACAAGCATTTACTCAAGATAGGACACTCCGAATTTTGATGAAATGGGGCCTTCGTGTATGATAGAAGAAACAAGAATAAAGGCAAAAGATGACACCGAACCAAATGAAAAGTTTCAAGCTTTTGTTGCTAAAGTAAAGAAGAATAAAGGGAAGTTTGGAAATGTTGAGCCTCGTCAAAGAAACATCAATCAGCCACAAAGAAATCTTGATAGTCCAAGGTGCAACGATTTGGATGCAATGAATATGGACATTTTAAAAGAGATTGTCCCAAAGGCCCACAAAACAAGAAGAACAACAAGAGCAAGGAAATAAGTGGATCACATACAACTGAATAAAAATGAAGAACCCGTAAGAAACCAAAGAATGAAGACACCAAGGATCTATATTATTGAAGGACTCCCCCACTATCAGCTCTGCTTACAATATGTTTTCTTTTTCCTTAGAAGATTGCAATTATAGTAGCATGTACAGTTGCATTTGTAGAAGAAGTTTGGTTTTTGAAGCATGGCATTATGGAAAGAAGCATAAGGCATTGGAAGGATTAGAATCTACACCGTCAGTTGCATCTCATCAGTGGCAGTCATCAAGCAAAGAGAGAATATTTTGGACCATCAAGCACTCCACCATTCATGTAGTCACTTTTTGAAATTCACGTCACTATAAAGGCAATCTACTAGCTATCCTTGATAATGATTAAGAAGGTTCTTAACTATGTGAAAGAATCTTTGTAACGTGACAAAAAACATACTTCTACTAAAATTATGGAAACTAGCATCAAAGAAGCTCGCAGGTACGAAGATAATTGGGTTGCGGCATGAAGATATAATAGAGTACTTCTCATCCTATAGAACGAATCTCATCTTGAATTTCATTCTAGGCATCATCCTCAAGAAAAGAAACGCAGCTAGTTCAAAAGAAAGAATACTAGATGGAAAGCATAAAGGAAGAGGTATGTATATATTTAAGAGCTTCTCATTAGAAAGTAGAATTCATGTCTTTAATAATATTGCAGAAAGAGGTTGTTGCAAAAATATGCTTGGTAGTACAAGCATGGTATGTTTTGGACAAAATTGGATAGGACAGAACTCTTCCCTTTGATGTCGAAGCATGATGGATAAGAAAGAACTCTTCCATATACATAAAGGCATGATAGATAAGCATGATGAGATGTTTTGGAACTCTTCCATATGATTCTTCGGTATATAGAAATATGATGAATGGGCAGAACACATGATGATATTGATCAACATCGGATTTGGTCTCCGAAGAAAAAAAGATGAGCAACTTCAAGGGGAGTTGCAAAAACTCTACTAAACATGATTTTGAAGCTTGATTAGTTCACTCCACAAACACATTGACTGGTACTTGAAAGATAGAAAGCATGAAGAAAAATTCTAGTATGAAGATAAAACCATACAATGGGGTGTTGATCTCAAAGGGAGCTACTAGCAGAACATGACAACTTGAAGACTATCACAACTGGGTAACTCTGATTTTGATACTGTAGTATTGATGATTTGTTTGAAATATGACCTGACTACCCGTAAGGACATGTTGCAGAAGTATAGATTGGAAAGATAGTAGTTGAAGATTATATCTATAATTATTTGATTTAATCTCACTTCCAACCACATGGATTGAGTAAACAACATTGATTTTGGCTTGAAAATATTGATGGCACAAATGTGCACACCATGAAGGCAGGAAAGGTAGCCAGTCACGACTCACAAGATAGCATGTTGGTCATGTTGGATCCGATGATATTCACTTTCCTGATGGACAGAAGGAGCAATGACTAACTCTACATTAATTGGTTTGGTGAGATACTTTTGAAGATGAAGATAATGATTGATTGAAAGTGATGTAAAAGGTTGATGGCAAGAACAACCCTATCACGAAGGAAGATCGAGAAAGAGTTTGGCTCCACAACATCCAAGAAGGTCGAAGCTCAGATATGATATGATGATAAGAGAAAGGAGCTTTTGCAGCTACTACTATGATCTTCGCAGAAGAACAAGTAGCCAAAGAAAGAAACAAAGAATGAAGCATATGATTATGATGAAGTCTCCCTAATTGAGAGGGATCAAGAAATCTCCTTCATATTTGATAAGGAGCAAGGACCTCCTCCTTGGTTGAGCAGGAGTGATAGTGGACACTATATTCTCCATAGGTATCATGCACTAGGCCAAGACTAATCGTTATACGTCTAGTGTATCATACTGGGAGGGAGAATGGAGGATTGGTTAAGCATCTGGGAATTGGTACTCCTTGAGGATTGGAAATCCAGGATAGGAAGTAGTTTTGTTGATCGACACTCAAAGGATCTAACAGGGTATCCAAAATAAGAGTGGTCAAAGAGGATAGATATTCTTTGAGGATTGGGAATCCAAGATAAGAGGAAGTCCTAGAAGGACATAGCTTGTGAACATCTAGATGGGGTATGTCCCTTGAGAGGTTGAGGTGTCCATATATGTGTGCCTCCCAGCATTGTGCTCTAATCTTGTGGAGAGTTAGAACTCGTTAGTCAAAAGGCCTCACTATGTTGGTATCTGACAATGATGGTCAAGTTGATAATGCTTAAAAGATGGCTTAACAATCCAACTCTTCTTATGAGAACATTTCAGTTTGAGAATATCCTTGTACCTGTTATGGGATTATGAATACCTCCCTATTTAAGAGGGAGTGTTAGAGAATGTAACTAGGTTTGGTCTTCATAATCGTTATTGTACTTATATTATTGCACATTTCATGAAAATATCAAAAGAAGAAAAAGAAATATTATTTTCAACCATGTATTTCATGCTCAAATTATTTGGTCATCTAGGTCAAGCATGTTCTTCATGTTTCTAGGGTTTATTGAGTCAAAAGAATATTTGTTATAAGTCCCATTTGGACTTTGAAAAGAAAGTGGAAAAAGAATTTTATTTGAGTCAAAAATGTAATTTTTGTAACTACAAGACCAAGTCGGCCCTACCTCATCAAGTCGGCCTAGAAGGGGTAATTCAACCTCCTGGATGTGTATAAATAGAGACAGATTCAACCTCATTTGAAGCACCAAGAAAGCAAGTTCGATCTCAAAGAAAAGAAGAGTGAAATTCAAGAGAAGAAGAAGGAAGCAAGAGAGAGAAAGAAGGAAGAAAATCGAAGTATCTGCCCTAAAATATGCCCTAGATTCCTCACACTTGCGAAACTTTGAAGTTGTTGCAAGGGCCGAAGTTATAGATTCACTGCAAGTCTAAGATTCTGAAGCTGGGGGCTGGAGCTAGTTAGGAAGGTTTTGACGAGTTGACTTTGACTTGCTAGAAAAGCTTAGGAGGAGGGCTAACTTGGGCCTTGTTGGAGGTCTTTTCTTGTTGTTTGGGTCTTGGATTCCTAATTTGATCTGATTCTATAAGAAGAGAAGAATTTTCTAGGTTTTCCCCATGGAGGGATTTTTCCCTAGCTTGGGGCCTACATCTTGTGTTCATTGTCTATTTGTGATCTTCATAGTTTATGGTTTTCGTAATTGTTTGATGAACAGAACATAATAAAAGTTAGAAGAAGCAAACATAACTTCACAAGAAATTATCAAGTAAAGAGAAATCATCATAACTGTTGTCCCTATTGATTTCTCAACATCCCATACCTATTACATGTCCAACTAGCTTCCTAGTAAGACTCAATTTCATTGATTAGAGCAATGTATGTGCTCATACTTATGGGCCAAGTTTAGTGGGGCATGGAGTATGCCTATGGTTCCATGGGATGTTTTTATCAGACCCAAGAAAGCGAAAGGTATTAGGTTGATTAATATGACGACTCAGGGGAGTATTCTAATTACTAAGTGGGTGATTCAATGTTTGGCAATGTCCTCTCCCTAGCAAGTCATGTTGAGAATCGATTGCTTTCAACATAACATGTTTATAGAATCAGGGCAGCCTTCTGGCTTTGAGATATCATCTCCACTCATCGTTTTCAGATAGCTCGATCTTTCATTTTCAAATGTATCCTAGTCAGCATAGGTTTGGTGAGGTAGTAGTCGTCAAGCAATCAAGTGGGGTGGGATTTGGATACAAGACTTATTTGGAGATGGAAGATGACGAGATTTGTATCATTGACCTCCCATGCTTTTAGGATCGACAGTTAAGTAAGAAAAAAGATTCATTTGTGGAGGTATTTAAATGATTCCAATTCTCATTCTTGGAAGGTTAGCATTACTAGCTTGCGAGTATGCCTTTTCCTCTTCTGATTGGCCCACTATTATGGAGATTGTCAGTCTCATTTTGCAAGGAAGATATATTCAAAATGAAAATAGATATGCCAAGTCCCTTTTAGGAGTGGATTTTTGGTAACCCCTTGGTTAAGTATTATTCTCACAAAAACACTCTATCCTTCATCAGCACCATCAACTTGGTCTGATGTTTAATGTGTTGTGGGTTTATCTTAACACTAAGAGATTTTGGTTCTGAAATTTTGATGGTATGAAGTTGGTGCAAATGTCCTACAAGCTCAAAGTGTTTGCTTGTTTGTTGCTATGTCGAGAACTCCCTTCTAAGTATTGCTTGGCTAAAAGAAGATTCTGAAACGAGCTTTACCCTTCATGTCTCAGGGCATAAACAATGAAGCATTTATTTTGGTATTGTCATTTGGCCAAGTCATGTTCGGAGCATGTTTAGACGTATTTGTCCACTATTCTTCAGGGGTGATTATATTAGCGTGTAATGTTGTTGGGCTATAGTGAATCTGTGATTTGTCCTTCTTTTAGTGGTGTTAGGCACTGCTTGAGAATTTATACCTTGTTTGTTCTCTAGAAGCTTCGACGCAAATACATTTTTGAGAACAAGGTTAGTTATTTGTCCACCTTTTGTCTTATGTGGAGAGGGAAGGTACTAATGCAGTTACCTGCAAACCGACTTTTGTTAATCGAGAACACCAAATTGTCAAACTCTGGTGCCAATTTAGGTTTTATTGGTGTTCTTGTTGCTTTAAGAAAGACAATGTAAATACTATTGTATATATACCCTTCAGCTTTTTTGTTCTCTTAATGCATTGTCACGGGGTTTGTTGAACTTCAACCCTGAGGTTCAAAATTCAACAAACCTATAAAAAAAAATTGAGGTTTGGGAAAGCTCACGGTGGTCCACCAAGTCCATAGCTCAAGCTCATATCCTCATCTCACAACTAGAGCTCATAAATTATCCTTCCAAGTTCCATATCCATCATAACATTTTTTTGTTTATCGATGTTGATTTCTTACTATTTTATGTTTTATGTCATTATTAAGTATATACGTATATAATCTTTTATCATTAATTTCAAAACTGTGGCGGACAATAGGAAAAAAAAATTCCAGTTCTGCGCGCGTGAGGTCCGTCTGCATCCTGATCTGCGCAGCTCGGCTGCATTCCTGAGCAGCGGCCTGCCCTAGGGTTTCGCCCTCATGGAGGCGCAGGGCTCGCCCAAGGAGCCTCCTCTGGACACCCCCCCCCCCTCCTCCTTCTGTCGTTGACTCCTTCAACCGGCTTCTGGCTGGCTTGCCCCAGAAGAAAAAAAGCGAAGCAGCCAAATTTGTGAACAAGCTGGAAGATATTCCGGAAATTTCTCTGCCTCCAGAGACCCCCATTCAAGTAGCTCTGTCCTTAGCTGATCGTGCCCTCGTTGGCCAATTCACTGGGCTCTGGCCTTCTCCAAAATCTAACGAGAACTGGGTTAACAAGAACTGGGCTCCTCTGATCAAGCACAGTGTTACCTCTTATTTCCTTGGGCGAGGGTTCTTCCTCTTTGAGTTCTCCTCAAAAGATGATAAGGATCTGATCTTCCAGAATGGCCCCTACTTCATGGGTCCTCAGAGCCTCTACCTTAACAAATGGACGACGGACTTTGATCCTGCTGTCGATATTCCCACGGCGGTCCCGGTGTGGGTTCAGCTCCCAAACCTCCAAGTTCACTGTTGGAACTGGGACTCCTTGAAGCACATCGGCAACGCCCTTGGGAAATTTATAGATCGGGCAAACAACAAAGACCAATATGACTGTGTCAGAATCTGCGTAGAAGTAGATCTAGAGGTGGGCCTCCCGGAGGCCATTAAAATCAATGTTGGCAGCTGGTCTCATGTGCAGAAACTTGATTATGAACAGCTGCCCTTCAAATGCCGTAAATGTCATGTCTACGGCCATTTTGCCAGAGGATGCCCGTCCAATGTTGAGGCAACGAAAGGTAAGGAGGAGGGCTGGAACCAAGTCAAGCGTTCAAAGACTTCTCACAAAGCTCAAAAGCCCAAAGGCCCCAATGGCAATGGCCCTCTTCAGGCCCACGCTCAGAAGCCCCCTCCCAAAAAGGGGCAAGAAAACAAGTTTGACCCTCTAAGCCAGCAAATAGAGGTTTCTCAGGAGGTCGAGATCCAAAAACCAGTCTCTCCAAACAAAGGCACTCCCTCCTCTTCTCCCAAGGGAACAAGTGTTGCAAAAAGCTCCAAAGGTATCCCATTAGAAGTCGAGGAGGAAGAACAAGAATCGGAAGATTCAGAGGAGGAAGGAGAAATAGGAGAGTCTCAAGCCTCAGTCAGGAGATCCACAAGAGGCCACAAGACCGATAGGGAAAAAAGAGAGCAGGAAACGTATAAAGAAAAGCTCCAGGGCAGCCAGCCAACTCTTGAGAAGCTGTTAGCTTCAAAACTGAAGATGGCGAGAAATCAGCCCCAAGGCTCCAAGGGAGCCCATCAGAAGCATAAATAATGAAGATCATCTCCTGGAACTGTAAAGGTATGGGGAGCAGAGCCAAAGAAGAAGCCATTAGAGGCTTAATTAGGATAGAAGTCCCTGACATACTTCTCGTCCAGGAGACCAAATTGGAAGACATAGTCTTCCTGCAAGCAAGTAAGAAACTCTGGAACAGAAGTGAAGCAAAAGCAATCTCTAGCCGTGGGGCCTCAGGAGGGTTGGGCACCCTCTGGAACGCTAGCAAGTTCTCAGTTATTTCTGAAACTCAGAATACTCATTGGCTGCTCTTACAAATGCAGCACTTGGTTACAAAAGAGATTTTCTATCTCTTCAACATGTATGTCCCACTCAATGCTGGGGAAAAAAAGGTCTGTTGGGATTCTATAAGAAGCCAAGCTGATCTAGCAAACTTGGAAAATATCATCATTGTCGGCGATCTCAATCTCACCCTTCTCTCGTCAGATAAGAGAGGAGGCAGCGTTGTTCAAGATCCGGCAAGGGAATGGGCTGAGGATCTAATGCAGGATTGGGACCTGCTAGACATCAAGCCAATTTCCGGTAAGTACACTTGGTCTAACAAAAGAATAGGTCCAGGCCATATTGTCGCCAGACTGGACAGATTCTTCATTCAAAGCTCCTTCCTTTTGCTAGGCTTAGAACCTAGAATGCATATTCTCTCCAGCAACATCTCGGATCACAAGCCCATCAAGCTTGAACTTCAGACTCACCTTGATCTGGGCCCTATTCCTTTTAGATTCAGTGCCCTCTGGGCCAAGGAGCCTGACTTCATGCTTTTAGTCAAGGATAGTTGGAGACTGCCTGTCAAAGGCTCCCCCTTTTTTGTCTGGGAGGAAAAACTCAGAAGAGTGAAAGTGGCCCTGAAACGCTGGGCCAAAATGTTGCCCAATCCGGCAACAGAAAGGAAAAAAATCCAAAACATTCTAGAAACCCATCAATTTCAAGTGGAGGATGCTATTCTAACCAAAGAAATTTTAGATAAAGAGGTCCACCTCCAGCAAAATTTCCATAAAGCCTGTTTGACTGAAGAAGAACACTAGAGGCTAAAGTCCCGAAGCCTTTGGCTTAAAGCAGGGGACAGGAACTCCTCCTTTTTCCACAAGCAAGCTCAGGCCAGAAAATGTTTCAACTCCATCTCCGAGATCAAGGAAGAGAATGTCATTCACAAGGACTTTGAAAACATCAAGAAAGCAGCCTTTTTTCATTTCAAAAGTCTGTATAGCGAGGAAATGGATCCGGACCATCATCCAGATCTGCTTGATGTAGTTCCTCATTCGATTTCAGCCAACATGAATCTTATTCTAGAAGCCAAAGTCACCAAGAATGAAGTCAAAGATGCCCTCTACGCTATGGATCCTGACAAGGCTCCAGGACCGGATGGATTTTCAGCCAGGTTTCTTCAAGTCTGTTGGCCGGTAGTAGAAAAAGATCTCTTCAAAATGGTCCAAAAATCCCAAGAATGCCAGAAAATTGGAGGCAGCACTAACTCTGTGTTTCTTGCCCTCATCCCTAAGGAGAAAGGAGCCAAAACCTTCAACAGATTCCGACCGATCTCCCTTTGCAATATTGGTTATAAGCTAATTACCAAAGTAATTGCGAATCGACTGAAGCTCATCCTCCCCAAAATTATTCCAGAGAATCAAGGAGGATTCATTCATGGCAGGCAGATCATGGACAACTTCACATTAGTCCAAGAGGCAATCCATTCCAGCTTGCATCGCAATGAAAGAGATATGGTTGTCAAACTTGATTTAGCAAATGCATTTGATCAAGTAAGGCATAGTTTTCTGCTTAATGTCTTGAGCAAGTTTGGATTTGGTGTGAGCTTTATAAATTGGATCCGGGCTTGCATCTCGGAGCCCTGGATCGCTCCTTTAGTGAATGTCAGAGCCGCTAACTTCTTTAAAGCCACAAGGGGTCTTATGCAGGGGTGCCCCCTCTCTCCTCTGCTTTTTGTCCTCCAAGCCTCGGTTCTCAGTTTTCTCTTAGACAAGAAGCTGCAAGATCAAGAAATCAATGGGCTTTGCATAGCAAGAGGGATCAAAAATATTAATCATCCACTATTTGCAGATGACACCCTATGTAGCAGCGGAATTCGCAAATTTGGTTACTGTAGCAGCAAGACTTGCAGATTTGTAGATTTAATAGCAGAAATAGCTTTAATTATAAAAATACACGAGGTATTTATAATAATAAATATTTTATTGATATGATATAAGACATGATTGAATGATTACAATGAGGTCCCGCTTTTATACCCATGCAGGTACCTTTTCACGAATGGGCATGTCTTTTAGACATGCCTTTTCATTAACCTAGTGACTATTTAACATAATCCTAATTGATTATTTAGTAAGTACATTTATTTGTATTTACTCTATTTAATACAAATTATATTCGTTACACCCTATTACTGGGGGCTTCTACTGTGCTTTCAACCTCCAAGTTCAAAGCAGTGTTGGATGACTATTGTGAGGCCTCTGGAACAAGGGCAAATGTCACATTTTCAGTTGGAACACTCTGCCTAGCTTGCTTTCCTCTATTGCTAGCTGTTTGGGCCTCGCTGCCTCCCATTTTTTATCCTCCTTCAAGTACCTGGGCCTTCCAATTTTCCTTAAAAGAGCCTACAGTAAAGATTGGATTCCACAATTGGAGAAATTCAAGACCAAGCTCCAAGCCTAGGGCTATTCCTGGCTCAACATTGCAGGCAAGTCTATTCTTATCAAATCCGTGCTAAGTAGCGTCCCTTTATTTCTTTTCTCAATTCTTCTTGGTCCTGTTGGCATTCTTAGAAAGATGGAGGAGTACATTCGTCGCTTCTTTTAGAAGGGAGGAAACAGAGTGAAAAAAAGTTGCCTTTAGTCAATTGGGAGACAATTTCCAAACCTCTTTTAGAAGGAGGCTTGAATTTCAAGAACCTCTGTGTTCAGAATATTGCTATGGGGCAAAACTTCTCTGGAAAATCATTGCGCCCAAGCCAGGCTGGGCCCAATTAGCACTATGGAGAAAATACTTCAGTGGCAAACGTACTCGCTGTTTGGACAAACCGCTCCAGCATCCCAGCTCGCCCTTCCTAAATCTATATGCCAAAGCTAAATCTCTTATCACATCACATGCATTCTGGATTTCCGGAAACGGTAAAAGAATAAACTTATGGACAGACAGAATCATGAACAATGACCCCTTGGCAGATGGCAGTTCTCTCTATGCGTTACGTAGTAGGATGGAGGAAGCAGGGGTATAAATCCCTGTGGGACATTTCTGTTTGGCATGGTCCATATTGGGCAGGCTGGAGTCAAATTAATGTGCCACCTGAGCTGCAACATGAATGGCGAACGCTGCTTGACAATCTGCATGATATGGCGCCCACACTGGCACGTAAAAAAGACACGAGAGGATGGGACTTGAAGGCTGGGGGTACTCTGTTGCGATGGGATACGACAAACTGAGGGAGAGGCCTCACGTTCCTCCAAACCCGGAGCCTTGGAAAGGAATATGGAGCTGCCCCTCTTGGCCCAAAATCGACCATTTCTGTTGGCTATTATGCCACAGCAAAATTTTGACAGATGAAAATTTGCAAAAGAGAGGGTTTCACGGACCTTCAAGGTGCACCCTGTGTAAAGAAAAATCGGAAACCGTGATTCATTTGATGCTGGGGTGCAAATTCTCATTGCAAATCTGGATTGACTTGTTGTGTATCTTGAATCCCAATTTCATTCTCCCAAGTTCCACTCCTGAGCTGTTCACAAAATGGTTGAACAGGTATCCTGGTCCCCCTCCAACAAATAAGGTAATCAAAGCTGCATGGTCCTCTCTTCCCAAAATAATTTGCTGGCAGATCTGGCTCAAACGGAACAAAAGAATCTTCAGAAATATGGAGCAAAACCCCAAATCCATAGAAGTCAAGATAAAATGCCAATTAAAAGAATGTCTGAGAGATCTAAAGGATGATTCTAGCCTTAGTCAGCAAGACATAGACTGGGGCTCTTTCCTTGATCTGCATTTTCAGAAAGCTGTAAGTAATGTCTCCCTTCCCAAAGCTTGGCAAATAAGGGAAACAGAAACAGATTTTCATGACTGGATCGCAAATCAATCGAGGAATTCCCTTTTCTTCGATGGGGCAGCAAAGGGCAATCCAGGAAAGGCTGGTGTAGGTGGTGTCATTTTGAAATCAAATGGCAAAAAGGCTCACTCCTTCGCCTGGGGTTTGGGCCACTCATCCAACAACCAAGCTGAGGCATTGGCTCTTTTTCAAGGCCTCAAGCTGCTCAAAGCCTTAAACATCAGGGAAGCAAATGTTTTAGGCGACTCTCAAATCATCATTAATGCTATTGTGTCAAATTCTCCACCACTGGATTTAAGACTGGCAAGGCTGATTACTAGAATTAAAGACTTGGGAAACTCTTTCCAGAAGTTGAATTTCTTCCATGTGTTGAGAATCAATAACAAGGACGCAGATCTAGAAGCCAATAAAGCAGCCCTTCTTTCTGCTGGAGACATGATGAGAGAGATGGAGAAGAAACATGGGAACCTATTCCTCAAAATAACTAGCTGTCATGTTTTACTGTCTTCTTCTAAGTCAGTTCTTTTGTATCCATAAACTTGGAGAAATTTCTGAAATTGATTTCATAGCAACATCTTTTAAGATATGGAGGTCAAGCATAAGCCCCATTTTCATCCTGAGTGGTGAGGTACTTTGGGCTATAGCTCTACACTCTGTAAACAGAATTTTGGCATTTAGGCTAAGTCTTCAATAATATTCCATAATCATTTCTGTAAAAAAAAAAAAAAAAAAGTATATATGTATATAAATATACTTACATATGTGTATATTTAATATAAATATACTTACACAAATGATAGAGGCAAATGTAGCTAAAGCATGTGCTACATATTATTCACAACATGTACACATATTAATACATTTCATTGACCCTTGGTTTTCATCTTCCAAGAGGCCTCTTGGACTTCCCATAGGTGTTGGCCTTCACTTGAGCCTTTTCGCCTTCCATTCAAGTGAATGAGCCAACTTTGCATAACCCAAGAGGGTTATGCTTCCAACATTCCACCCTTAATCCGAAGGGGTGTATATGAGCTCAAGAAGAGAGTAGAAATGTAGAAATACAAAAGTGTATGGCAGTCAATGGTTGGATGTACTCTCTGAAATGGTGGTTTAACGAAGACCGCAAACCAAATGAAGTAGTAGAACCCGAAGTTTTCTACCGATGGTGGTTTAAGGATAACCACCAACTCTAGAACTTAGCTCGAAGCAGTTCCCGGAACAATTTCAAATCTATCTAGAAGTTGAAGTCTTTTGCAAAGTGGAAGTGCTCCCCGATGATGGTTTAAGGATGACCACAAACTGATGAAATGGGTAGTAGATTTGAACTCTTCTATAGGTGGTGATTTAAGGTTGGCCACCAACAAAAACATGCTCATGGAGCATGAATCTATCTCAGGCTCCAACTCTGAATCTGGCTCTAGCTGACTCTAGCTCTAGGCCTTAGCAGTTGGCTCAGGTTTAGGCTGTGTCTTAGTCTCACTTGACATATCTTCGAAGCTAGTAGTTCCAAATCAATTCCCCCCTGTCAAATACAAGGTTAGAATATGAAGAGATCTCCACTACAAGACGTTTCAATACTCGAGAATGAATTCTGAGGTATGACCGATATGTCTTCTTCGTTGTTGAAGACCATTACCAAGAAGCAATCCATCCAAGGCGAATCTTTGTTCTTGCAGGAGTCTTGTGTTTGGAACATCTATATAAATGATGAGTATGTTTGCCACAATGATCACAAGGGTGAAGATCAAAACATTGATATTTCACATGGCCAACCTGATTACAATGTTGTCATTTAACAATCTGAAATGGATGTGGAAGAGTATGTAGAGCGTGAATACGAATTGTTCTAAAGGAACCCAAAACTCTTAAACTGGATTGGTTTGGAATAGTCTAGAATGTGAAAGGACACATCATTTTCCTATTCGAGGCCAATTATGTTTTTGTTGATAAGTTATTCCCAAGCTCTGATGACGAGCTTGGGCGGTGCAAGTTGAACCTCTGCATCTTCATGTAAATTTGCTCCTAAAATGGCCTCACTAATTTGATCAGTTGCTAGTTGTTGATGGGAGTCTTTTCTCTAACTCAAAAAGAGAATTGTCTTGAACAAGAAACAATTCAGAATGATGACTCTTCTGGTGTATTTCATCTCACTAGAGCTAAGATTTGAGCTACAAAAACTCAATCTTGTCTTGTGTATATTGTAAACATATTTGACTATCAGCTAGAGAGGCTTTATTGAGCTTGACTATATCATGAATAGTAGAGTGTACCAGAGTATTCAATAACTCTAATACCATATTAATTCTGACCATTGTCTTAATAGCTCAAGCTCAACAAATGGAGGGTATCAGCTTCAACCGAAAATGTACTCGTCCATAGTATGTGGTCATGCAATGTGACAATATCACATACAAAATGGGTGCCGACAATCAAAAAGATCTTTGAACCACGCTAAAATTCTCTTCTACACAAAAGTCATGAGGAGATAACGAGAATTTGTATCAAGACACCAAATAGAAGGGAATGCCATCCATTTTCTCGATGCCAACAATCCAAGAATGTCAATGGTCTTTTGGTGATCACTTGACGCAAAGAGGAAATTCAATGGTTTTACAAACAGCATGTGCTAGTACATGTTGTCTGACGAATTGACTCTGTTGAATATCAATGTGAGCCCAACCTATAGCACTTATATAATTAATAGTTTATGAGAAATTTCACGTAGCCAAGGCAAATAAGCCAAATATAGTCTTCAATAATATCAATGTCCTTCAATAAGCCAAATATAGTATTCAATAATATCACTGTCACTCAGACTCACTCCAAGGGTACCCAACACCAACTCTGATTAAAATACTCCCAACCTCTTGTGTTTTGATTCTATTTAACCATGATCTAGTCATTGTAATTAATGGGTCATTTTTAGAACAAAATCAATAATGCCAACAACTCTATGCTTATGATCATGAGCGTAAAAAAGGGGGAGAGATGTGGATGGTTCCTCACTATCATTACATGACATGCCAATACCTTCAATAAGACTAGGTATGCCCCCAAAAGGCCTCCATTCAAAAGAAGAATTTTAAATCCATTATACCATACTAGTTATACCAGATCGACCTGAATTTGAATCAAATTGAAGCGAGCAGACCATTGCCAAGCCTTGAAAGGCCGATACGATGGTTGTCCAGCTATAGAGCTATAATCAACATATCGTATTCGCTTCTATATTATGTTTCCCTCTCAATGGAGTTGTGGTAGAAAGAGCTCCAACCTCTGATTATCTATAAATATAACAATAGCATTGTATTTGCATACACATTACTACACAACAAATACTTAAATCGAGCAGCCAAACTATTGAATGGTTATTCAGAAAGCTGTGAATTCTTATTCTTTTCAACGCGATGTTTGGTTTAATCATCCTCACAGGCATTTAGCATGGAGTTCTAATGTGTATAGCTGCTCCATGGGCCTAGAGTGTGGCTACTGGAGTTTTATCGGGCCACAAAAAAGGGATACCCTGTGCCAGCAAAAGCCTACGAGTAGCATTGTGCACGGGCTATTTATCATCTCCTAACCTTTCGACAATGGCTAAGAGACAGACATAAGAATTCAAAAATGGTCTTTAGGCATTGGGAGGAAAAATCATTAAGCAGAAAAAGTGTTGGAGTAGACTTGGCATGCAAATCTAGGGGAATGACTGAGAATCTTTATAGAGAGTTTGGCACGATGCAGAGAAACACCCAAAATAACTAGACCACCAAACTGGTAATAGTACTTATTCTACTAGACTCCAAACAGCATAGCGCCGCCAATGTTGATGTCGAATACCTTACAAAAATCTGAAATATAGATATATTCAAGATAAATAAATGGAGAAATTCATTCTTGTCTGTGTCAGGAACTGAGATTTTGTTAGAAATGGCTATCAAGGCCCAGCCTAAATGACAGGGAAAGCCACCCAATATTGAATCTCACAAGCGCAGGTAATAGACCCCAAGAAGACACGAAAGATGTGTCAAAAATAAAGAACAATGAGGCATAACTGAACAAAAGAGGGTAAAAATCAAAAGCTTGCGAGTCATGACCAACTCGCGAAACCACAATAGGCAAAGGGGGTAGTCAAGTAGAGGAATGGTCTGCTAGAGAAGCACCCAGGTCAAGTAGAGACACGCAAAATAGTTAAGTGCATTAGGTCTACAACATATAGAGAGACAGGCTCAAAGTAGCAGAGCAACCAAGTGCAAAGGCATTACCTTTGTTCTGGCATCATTATTTAGAATGTACACTAAGTAGAGAATAAACGCTTAGAATTGCTTATAGACTAGCAAAGTACCCATGAAGATCGCTCAAGTTGATTAGACCACAAATTTGTGGTTGAGAAAAGGACACACACCTGTGGCTCACAAACCAATTTGATTTCTAAGAAGGCCACACAATGATGGCTCAAACTTGAGTAGAGAATAAATGCTTAGAACTACTTAGACTGGCAAAGTACCAATGAAGACCGCCTAGGTTGATCAAACCACAAACTCTTGGTTGAGAAAAGGCCACACACCTATGGCTCACAAACCAATTTGATTTCTAAGAAGGCCACACAATCTTGGCTCAAACTTGAGCAGGGCAGGAATACACCTGCTCTAATACCATGTTGAACACACACAAATGATAGAGGCAAATTTAGATAAATCTTGTGTTACATATCATTCACAAGATGTGCATATTAATACATTTTATTGACCCTTGGTTTTCATCTTCCAAGAGGTCTCTCGAACTTCCCATATTTTTTGGCCTTCACATGAGGCTTTTTGCCTTCCATTCAGGTGAATGAGCAATGTTTGCATAACCCAAGTGGATTATGCTCCCAACAGTTTCGATCACTCAAATTGATCAAGAATGATGTTTCTTATGATTGGTCTCATGTCACTTAGATTACTTTGTCTACTTTAAACTTAAATTCATCATTGGACAATTTTGACTTCGACCTTCAAGATTATTCTTCTTTACACTGTCGAGGTGCTTAATATCTAGTAGAAAAGTATGGTTGTTATTCCTTAAGATAGTAATTGCATTGTCCTTCACAACCAAAACTTTGTTTGATGATTTTGTCCATTGATGAAGATTTATTCCCTTTTTTTAAAGGACCAACTTCATTGGCAAGAACTCAAAATTTTGTCTTCTCAAGATTTTGCTTAAGATATTCTACATGGATCTTAATTGATATAGTTCTTCATTGTACACTCATTTTCTTAATTGATTGCTTTTGAGTTGGATCAAAACTTTGGGGTGAGCAAAAACTATTGTTAGTTGTTTTGAGGCGCTACAACTATGGATGCAAGAACATGAAGCCCATGAAGTTGTATAACATTTAAAGAAATGTATTGCTTCATGTGTTATTTCGATGCTTTTATTAATTGTTTGAACTTTGATCAGTCCAATTTCCTTTTGAACATCAAAATTGCATTCTATTTACTTTCAACAGAATATTTGTAAGATAAGAAGCCCTAGTTCAATATAACTTTTAAAATATCTAGCCTTGAGTTCAAATTTTATTAAACATTCAACGATTATATTTGTTCAAATATTATTTGCTAAAAGACAAATGCACAATATACATGAGGGATGCGAAATATATGATTTTATTTTGAAGGCAATGAAATCATACATTTATGTTGAACACCTTATATTCATTCATTAGTTAGTTTTGCTACCTACTTGACTTAATTATTTTATACAATGACACCTTATTCTATATTATATAGTGGTAACTTAATTTTAATGTGACCTTTATTACATATCGAGCACACTCCATTAACCTTGGACTCATAGTATATATGATTATATTTTGAAGGCAATCAAACCATACATTTATGTTGAACACCTTATATTCATTCATTAGTTAGTTCTACTACCTACTTGACTTAATTATTTTATACTAATGACACCTTATTCTATATTCTATAGTGGTAACTTAATTTTAATGTGACCTTTATTACATATCAAGAACATTCCATTAACCTCGGACTCGTAGTATTGGTGTAACAATGCTCCACAACTCACCTCCCTTACACATTAAGGAGAAAAAAAAACCATATACTATCAATTCAAAGATTCAAAATTTTACAAAGATAATAACAATATTATAACAAGCCATATGCCTTAGATCCAATGCCTTATCATCTACAGATCCTAGGTCCTACTAAGGAGCTATGGTAAATCGTCACATTCTTCATATTATAAGGCAAAATCCATCTAAATCTACATAAGCAAACATCTTGCCGTTGCTTATCAAGTAGGATTTCATGAAGTCCACGTAAGAAAATCCGTTACCATCTTTTAATGAAGGTTGAAATTGAATTCATTTTGACAAATGAGGTAATGCAACTCATGTACCCCATTTGAGATTTATTTGAATTGCTACTTGAAATAAAGCCTTTAGTTGTTCAAAAATAATCTTCTACCTTATCCTTGTTTCACGAACTACAAGGGTAAACTCCAAGTTGCCCATGGAACTTCTAAGTCTTTGTTTTTGGATGATGTCTATCTTTGGTATTCCAAGTAAACTTCAAGAAGAATAAAACAATAATCTTCAAAGAATAAATTTCCTTCCTTTATTGTTAATGTTACTAGTCTTTGTCTAGATCATACTTTGCATAAAATTCATTTGCAAGGGCATTCCTTGAATTTGTTTATCCACAAATTATATCTAAAACTAAGGCCCAATAAATGTTCTATTGTAAATACATCTTCGCATGCTAGTGTCCCCTAATCAAGAGTTCCTTCTACTAAGGTAAAATGCATCCACTTGATAGCATATTTTTTCGCTCTATGTTTTTCTTGCATGCTCTACATATGAATGTCTTTTCAATGTAAACATGTACTTTCTTTGTGTTCTTCTTCTCTTGTGAGCTTTGATGCTCACTAATATGAGTGTGTTAGTCACATGTAAATCACTAGAACTTGCGCCTTAGAAAAATCATATGTTGAGCTTCTATGTTCTCTCTATTAATTATGCTCAATGTTTAAATCTTCTATGTGGGTTTTCCCTCTATTCTAGGTCATGTTCTCAGCGAGTTGTGTTTAGAGCTACATCTCGATGCACCCTCTCTTTCTATGTTTGACTAACTGCATCATGTTCTCATCGAGCTGTGTTTAGAGCTACATTTTGATGCACCCTCTCTTTTTATGTTTGACTACCTACATCTTAAATGCATTGCCTCGTCAAGATTCATTTCTTTTGTGACTCAAATACCCTTTAATTCCCCTTTTGAGTATCACAACTAGTACGACAATCTCCTTGTTTGCACCTACACAAATTTTCCAACATGGTCACTAGGACTGCCTTACATTGGGGCCTACACAGACACTTTCATTATGCCAATGTCTCTTCACATCATCTTCACAAGTCCTCTTTACTTTTATTTTATTTTTTTGCTTTCATTCATTTTTTAAGTTTTCAAAAGTACAAACCTTATAAAAAAATTGAAAACATTTTAATAATAAATGAACTTGCGTAAATCAATTTAACTCTGAGTCTTGTAGTCCTCCAAACAAATCCCTCAAATACAATCTTCATTAACTCAAGGACTTCAATATTGCTCTAATACTAAGACACCTGACACGGGGACACAAGACATGCAAATTCGAGTGTCCGACACGAGGTAGACCCCCTGGAATAGGACACGTCAATTGTATTTGTATGCATAATGTTACATTGTACAACTCGCAAATTTTAAATTTACAATGTAGAATCTAGATCTATGTTTGAATTTGTATCATGAATCAGAAGTTGTGTAAGAAATATCTATTTAGTATTAATTTTTAATATATATGAAATATCTATTTAGTATAGATATTTCATATATATTAAAAATTAATACTAAATAGATATTTCTTACACAACTTCTGATTCATGATACAAATTCAAACATAGATCTAGATTCTACATTGTAAATTTAAAATTTGCGAGTTGTACAATGTAACATTATGCATACAAATACAATTGTCACAGATTCATCAATGATCCAATAGGAGAAATACAAGAAACTGTAGTTTTCTCATCAAGTCATCAAAATCAAAATGTGTTACATAAGTAGTAGCAATGCCAATGACAAATACAAAACGACTACAAGGTAGTAGGTAGCTCATCAATCATTATCATCAAAATCAGCATCATTGTCATGGTCACCATTGCTCTCATTTGTTGCATCCTCCTCCTCTGTATCCAATGTAATCTCTACATCTACTTGTGTGGAGGATGACTCGTCAAGAGTATCACCATCATCAAAAGTGATAGCCTCTAGCACTGGGTCAATAAGATCCAAGTTGGCTCCTTGACTCTTTTTTAGGCTACTTGATCTGTCTTTCTCCAAAAAGACCACAACTCTAACATAACCATGGCTCCAAGAGCGGTCTTGACCTCCCTCAACCTCTTCAACATGATGAATGAAGAGACATACCATGTATCTGCAATCTTCAACAATGATAGATGGGTGTACTCCTTGTAGATTGTGAGGGCATTTGCATGATTTTGTATAAAGTTGGGGATATGTCGTGCATCCTCAATAACACTTCCAATCCAAGGCACATCAAAAGCAATAGATTTAAGTGCTAAATTCAAGAAATGGACAATGCAAGGTGTCCAAAATACTTGTGGATATCTAGCTTCCACAATCATGTCAGCAGCCTTGCAAACAAGTTCATTGTTTGTAATGATTTGCACACAAGAATCAACACCTACATCTTCAATAACTTTAGAACAACTCACCAATATATTGTGCATCCTTCTATTGTCCAAGTGCATTCACTGATATCAAGAAAATTGGTCCATTCAAGGAAGACACCGTGAATTTGATGAGTGGGTGGCGTGCTCGAATTGTCCATACATCATAAACAATACTAACCCTAGATGTTGGCCATGCTGATTTAATAGGCTCAAGCATTTTGTCCACCTCTTTCTTTACCTTAGTCAACAATGTGGTTCTAAGCTTCTCTAAAACAGGGGGCACATACCCTGATGGAGCCCCTTGAGTTAGAGCTCACCACATCCCAAGATATAAAGGTGAGTGTGCAACATTAAAGGATATGAAGTTTAGATATAAAAAGAAGGCAATGGTGATATCAAGCTCTTCCCCTCTCTTTTTCTGAAAAAGCATGTCCATTGGACCAAGTGCCAATACCTTTATTTTTGTTGCTTGACCTACACACCCCTACCAAAACTGTCAAATGGAAATTTGTTGCTGCTTTTCCTCAAGAATGGAAGGGGATCCTCATTCTTGCTTTTTTTAGATGATGCAACCGCCCTTGTCACACCGGCATTGGCCTCTTTTTCCATTTCTTTCCCCTTAGCTACAAAGACATTTGTGTGTGCTCCAATCCACAACCTAGTAATCCCAACAAATGTGCTTTCACACAGAAATAAGTGCTCTTGAAATGATTGTTGCAATAGTTGCATGTCCAAGAAACATTGCCTCCTCCCTTCAACTTGTTTCCTAGCCCTTGATCTCTTGTGACATACTTCCACAAGGGATACTTGTTTTCTAGAGCCTGTAGTCTTTCTAAATTTATTTTGCCCTCAACATTTGAAGTTGTTGTTGCAACCCCACTTCCAACATAGGCAACACTTGCAGACCCTAATGAAATTGGAACATTAGGGGCATCACCAATGGGAACAGTCTTCCCCTTCCTTTGCCCCTTCCCTGTTGCCCTTGATTAAGCCATGAATGTTGTAAAAATATAAAGAAAAAATGCACAAACATGTAAAAAATGGACATGCAAACTGTTGTAGAAAAAATGCAAAAAATAGAAGCAAAATGTACTTACATGAAGCTTGAATTACCTCGAAAATGCTCCCAAACCCTTTGCTAGTCGCTCCCACACACCCACAGCAAGAGAGACACTCAAGAATGAGTGAGAAATGGGCCCATATCACGGCTTTAAAGGTCGCGTGGCACGCTTTTCTGAGGGACAGGTGTCCCAAAATCAGGATTCGTTGGCCCATCGAATCTAATTCGCATGCCCAATGAATCCCATATGTCTGGACAAGCTCGAGCCATGAATCGGACACATGTCCCTCGAGAATCATGTTTGACAAGTGGGATTCGGGACGGGGGGGGGGGGGTGGAATCCGATTTCTTAGCTCCGATACCATGTTAAAAGATGAATATACAACATGCTTAGAAGATGTGGAATACATGATTTTATCATGGAGTCATTTAGTCAATTGATGTAAAACACCTTATATCCATCCATTACATAGTTTCGTTCCCTACTTGACCCAACTACTTTATACTAATGACACCTTGTTAATCTATAATGGTCACTAAATTTTATGTGAAACTTAAATTTTTGCTTATGTTTTATTTCCACATGATATTGTTCCCAATGTATGACATTCATGTTTTCTCCAGTCCCTATATAAGGATCTTTTTATTTGTTGAAACAACTCCAATATCAACTTTCTTTCCTAACAACATTAATATCATGATGCACTTCAGTGATCCCCAAGCTCAATCTGAAGAACTTCCACGTTGCCAAATATGGAGAAATCTTCCCCACAAGATCATGTTCTACCAAACGAATTGTGTTAATATATGTGCACGACCAGGCTTGTACTTTTATTTTTCTTTTTATATTGAGTTTAGTTTTTATTATTTTTTAATGTAACATTATCTGCCTAACACTAACGTGACAACATCTCCCCCATATTGGGTTACAGAGCACCTCTCGGCACAATCAATTGGGTCTCACTGTAGTGATTGCGTCTATTCACGTAAGAGGTATGACAAAGCTTCAAGCTAATACAAAATTTGGTTTACCCTATATGCCATCCTCAGAATGAGAAGTGCCCAACGGATTGCCCCGGGTAATGTTTACATGGATTTTTAAAAAAAAAAAAAAACCATCTTGTACAGAGCTATGAAAATGAATTCATAAATTAATAAGGTCAAGAAGGAATGAGAAGAACAACTTTAATAGATATCACAAATACAACTATCCTATCTTAAAACCAGAAACAGAGAAGTCAGTTATAACCTACAATTGCAACATTGTTATTACTCTTTCAATTGCCCTTGTTGTTGTCCATATTTCACCACTGCAATTATCCATAAACGTTGATAATCTTACTATTGTCATCATGTGTTGTTTTATCCCTCATGTTGATGTCAAAATGAAAATATTAGCATAACATGAAAATCCAAAAATCGACTCTAGTGTATTCACTCCTTTGTTCCTTTTTTCAAACTATGATGATATAGGAAACAGATATTTTCAACCTTAAGGGGTTTATCTCAACCGGTTGTTGAGAAATCTAAGGCAGCTAGATTAGGTGATTTCTCTTACTTTGATAATTGCTTATGATGTATTTTTACATAACTTAATTAGCTTCTTCTTTCTCTTGATTATATTTGGTGTTCTTATCATCAGACAGCTAGCAAATCATAAAGAACAATGAGACAAGAGGACACAAGATGTAGGCGATCCGCCAGGACCAAAACCTCTCCTCTTGAGATGAAAACCCACAAGAACCCTTCTCTTCTTATGGAATCTTCAAATGACGAATTCCAAGACTTGAAACATTTAACAAAAACCCCTCCAAGACCAAGTCAACCTTCCTCCTTGATAAGCTTTATTTCCAGCAACTTCGACCCCAGCAGTTTTTTTTGCAATTTAGACACTAACAGTTTCTTCTGCAACTTCGACCCCGACAACTTTCCAGCAATTTGACTTGCCCAGCAACTTTCCAACACTTTGACTTGCCCAGCAACTTTCCAGCACTTCGACTTGCTCAACAACTTTTTGTTAATTTTTCTTAGGGCTACATTGTTCTTTGCTTTGATAATTGCATTTCATTATTTGTCACCCCATAACATTATTCAAATTTACATCATTATTCAACAACATATGCAACTATGTAGAAAGAACAATATCATCATCAATACAACAGAACTTAAAGGAACAATCAAAGAAACACATTCACACATAGAGACACCGAGATTGGTCGGAGACCAAGGCAAAACCCACTACGAGAAGAACCCTTTCAAATTCTTCTTCTTATTAAATTATCATTGAATGACTCAAGAAAGAGAGTACAATTATCCACATCTTCAACCATAAACCTATCTAGCAAAAATCGCTAAACCACATTCATGAGATGAACCCAAAAATGCCAATAATCAAAAACCATGATTTAGGAACTTCTAATCAATTGTCACCATCTATAGTCAAATGTTGAACTCTGCAGTCAACGAGCGAAAACTTCAGTCCGCTGAAAAACCAACCTTTAGGTTCCAGTTGCAGGGAAGATGCGCCATGCATGTGACAGAAAGGCTTCGATTGAAATTTCTCCATGACATGCATGCAACTGCAATCGAAATTTCTCCATGACATGCCTGCGGCTGAGACCCAAAACGCTAAAAACAGAGATGCGAGCTTCGAACCCTGCAATTTCAAACCTGTGCCAACCAATCTCCACGAACTTGCCTCAAACCTATGCGAACCAAACCAAAGAAGAGAATAGAAGAATGATCCAAGATGATATCCAAATGAGTTTGAAGTCACTTTATTCATAGCCTTTCAATGGTGTCCAATTTGCTTTAGGGCCGACCTAATAAAATATGCACATGTGGTCCTTGAAAAGAGGAATCTCATCCCATAGTTGCAATTTGTCACTGAGCTGCCAAATTAACACTTTCCAGCAACTAGACTTGCCTAGCAACTTTCCAGCAACTCGATTTTGCCCAACAACTTTAGAAACCCTAACACGAGAGAGAGAGAGAGATCCAAAAACTTCGATCTTGTTTTTCTTTTCATTTTTTATTTTCATCCTTTTCCAATGTTAAATTTTGGGTACTAGAGGACAAGTGGTTTCCCATGGCTTTAATCTTTTGCCTAGGGAAAAGTGTCCACTCTATTGTACTTCTTCTCCTAAAAGTGGCTTTATATGTGGTAAAGTCAGTCTAATTTAAAAGTGACTTTATAAGTGATAAAGTTATGTTCTAATTTTAAAGCGACTTTATAAGTGATAAAGTTATGTTCTAATTTTAAAGTGATGTTCTAATTTTAAAGCAATTATTAAAGTCAATGAAGAATTAGAAAGTGAAAAAGTGACTATGGAATTAAAAGGCCAAGTGGGTCTTTATTTAAGTGGGTGAGTAATTAAATAGAAAAAGTGAAAATAATGTGCATTTATTTTCAGCCCTTGATCTAAAGCTATCTCAGCCATTGGATTTAGGGATCACTCCAAAGTCACTTAAGTTAGGGTAAAAGGAGAGAAGAAGAAGAAAAGATCATTCATTCTTTCATGAGCATTTGAGAGAAAGCAAGAGAGAGCAAGGAGATTTTCTGAGAAGAGAGGAAGGGAAGGACAGCAACAAACTTTGGCACGCATCCCAAGGAGGCATTCACAGCAAGTCCATACAACAGCAGTTTTGGCACGCATTCTAAGACAGCAGTTTGTACAGCAACTATTTGGCATGCATTCCAAGGAGGGACAGCACAAATTTCGAGGGAAAAAGACAGCAAGCAAAGGCATAGAAATCAAGGCAAAGTTGGGCACGAATTTCGAGGAGGACATTCTGCTATACATTTTTGTACAATCCGTACATTCTGTATGGTCGTACACTGATTTCTGGACACGAAAACCAAGGCAAGTTGTACAGCATTTATTGTTGTAATTTTTTCTGTTGTTTTCTGTTATGCTGTGGCACGATTTTCGAGGTGGAGTTATGCACGGAAATCGAGATAAGTTGAATTTTGTGAATGCTGGAATTTTTGTGTATTTCAGTTTCTCTGTAAAAGTTTTTCAAAAATAAATAAGAGCTCTCAAACTGGTTTTCCCCAAGAGTTGTAGGGGGGTTTTCCAAGGTCACATTGACCAAAAATCATTGTGTTATTTTCTGTGTGGCTGTTATAATTTTTTCTGCGCATTTTCCAGCAATAGTAAAATCTCTAAATTTGTGTTTTTAGAAATAAATGTCATTTCCAAATTTTAGTGTTTTTATCATACTTGGATTTAACATTAAATGCATGGAGTGATAAGGGAAAACTGATAACCGAAGTAGGGACTAAAATTTTACATCTAGCTTCTTTCTTAAGGAGATCGAACTTGCTTAAGGTGTGTCCATATGAGGTCATGTTCCTTCTTATATGTAGGCTTTCCAGGGGTACGAATTGCTTCCTTAAGTCTGACTTGACCTTTCATGTAGGTCGACTTTCTTGAGGCACCATGACAAGGTCTTGGAGGGTCTTTGACTCTAATTTGACTCAAATAATTTTTTATTTACAATATGTAACATGCCCAAAAGGGTCTTTTATACATGAGAATGACTCTTATGACTTGACTCAAAGACAAGCCCTAAAAGCACTCAATGGGCACTTGACCTAAAAATAAATTTCCCTTAAGCATGAAACCCATGCCTTAAGAATGACAATAATAATAAAATAACTTTTTACAATAAATACGTAAAATCATTATTACATGTCATTATGAAGACCGAATCTAGTTACATATTTCAACAGTTGTCACTAATGTCACTAGAAATTTGGCTAGTTTTGTGCCAACAAGTGCCCCATTAGAATCCCCCTGGGTTAGTCACACTAGTCTTTGCAAACAAGTTTACTAAGGATGCTATGAAACTGGATTTGTCCTCCACCATTCATGTGTCCCGAATCCGTCGAATCGGACACGATTCGTACGGATTCGTGTCCACTTGACCGAATCCGATCGTGTTCGTATGGGCGCGATCGAATCTCGATTTGTCAAACTCGCTTAGCGCGAAAAAGCATCCAGCATAATAAAATAAGCGATTTGTCTTTTGTTTTCTCACTTTGTCTTTGTGTGTGAGTTGAGAAAGGAGCAAGGAGCAAGGGAGCGATTTCAAGGAGATTCAAGTAACCAGTAAGTGCATTGTCTCTCTATTTTTTTGCATTTGGTTTGCATGTGCATATGTTTTACAAATTTGTGCATTTTTTTTTATTTTTTACAACATTTATGGCTCAATCAAGGGCAACAAGTGGCAAAGAAAGGGGAAGAGTGCCCCCATTGGAGATGCCCCTCCTATCCCTATTTCATCAGGGTCTGCAAGTATTCCATCTATTGGAAGTGGGTCTACAACAGCAGCTTCAAATGTTTAGGGAAAACAAACTCAAGACCCCAAATATCCATTGTGGAAATATGTGACAAGAGAGCCAGGGCCAGGCAGTAAGGTGAAGGGAGGAGATAATGTTGCTTGGAAATGCAGTTTTTGTCACAGCCATTTCATGAGCACATATTACCGTGTGAAAGCTCTTTTGTTGGCTTTGCCAAGTTGTGGAATTGCAGCTTGTACACAGGTGCCTTTAGCAAAAAGGAAGGAAATGGACAGAGAGCCATATGTTAGTGCAACAAATGTAGCATCAAAAACAAAACAAAACAAGAATGATGACCCCCTTCCATTCTTGAGGAAAAGAAGCAACAAGTTCCCATTTGAGAGATCTAGTGGAGGACAAGCAGCAAAAAGAAAGGCAACTGCACTTGGTCCAATGGACAAGATTTTCCAGAAAGAGAAGCGGGAAGAGCTTGATCTCACCATTGCATTTTTTTCTATCAAAACTTTATATCCTTCAATGTTGCACGCCCACCTCTATTTATTGAGATGTGTCGAGTTGTAACTCAAACAACTCCATCAGGGTATGTGCCTCCTGGGTCAGAGAAGCTTAAAACCACATTGTTGACGAAGGCAAAGAAAGAGGAGGACAAAATGCTTGAGCCTATTAAATCAGCATGGCCAACAACTAGGGTTAGCATTGTTTATGATGGATGGACAGATCCAGCACAGCACCCACCCATCAACTTTGTGGTGTCTTCCTTGAATGGTCCAGTATCCTTGAAATCAGTGGATGCACTTGGACAATACAAGGATGCACAATATATGGGTGAGTTATTTATTAAAGTTATTGAAGATGTAGGTGTCGATTCATGTGTGCAAATCATTACAAATAATGCACATGTTTGCAAGGTTGCTGACATGATTGTGGAAGCCAAATATCCACAAATATTTTGGACACCTTGCATTGTCCACTCATTGAAATTAGCACTGAAATCTATTGCCTCTGATGTGCTTTGGATTGGAAGCATTATTGAGGATGCACAGCATATCCACAACTTTGTACAAAACCATACAAATGCCCTCACTATCTACAAGGAGTACATCAATCTATCATTGTTGAAGATTGTGGATAAACGGTTTGCCTCTTCATTCATCATGTTGAAGAGGTTGAGGGAGGTCAAGATCGTTCTTGGGGCCATGGTTAGTTCAAAGTTTTGGTCTTGAAAAAAAGATGTGACTGCTAAAAGGGAGATGTCTGGCAGAGGGACGTCTTTGTTTCGATTTGTAGATACAGACCAACCCATTCTAGGAGAGGTTTATGAGGGATGGGATTCCATGATTGATTCTGTGAGGAACATTATTTTACATAGTCAGTGCCTCGTGTATGAGACATCACCAAAGGCCTTTTTCACCACCATAGAGGATATTCTTGTCAACAGATGGGACAATAATTGAACACCTTTACATTGTTTGGCTCACTCCTTGAACCCAAAATACTAAAGCCATGAGCGGTTGAATAGTGGACCTTCCGACATATTCCCTCCTCACATAGATAGCGAAATCTCACAAGGGAGGAAAGATGCATTCAGGAGAACTTTTCAAGATAGGGAATCCCTTGATGAGGTGGAGGATGCCCTTGCTGAGCTTTCCTTTGGAACTAGTCAATTTGCAGGCTATGATGTGATTAGAGACCGGGGGGCTAAGAAGCCCTATTCTTGGTGGGAAACTCATGGGAAAACAAGCCCTCCTCTACAACAGTTAGCCATAAGGCTCCTCTCCTCTCTCAGGTGACTTCATCCTCTAGTTGCAAGAGGTATTGGAGCACATATGGGAATTTGTATAGTGTGAAGAAGAGTAGGCTTAAGCAATCCAGGGCAGAGACAATGGTGTATGTGCACACCAACTTCGTCTTATTTACAGGGAGAGGGAGGATTGGTTGAAGGGAAAGACAAAGATGTAGGATGTCTTTCTTGATGATGTGGGTTTGGACCGCAGTGTTGAGTTGGCATTGGTCAACTTGGATCTCAATGAGCCAGTGCTAGAGCCTCTCACATTTGATGATGGTGATACAGTAGTGGGGTCATCCTCCACACCAGCAGATGCAGAGATGACTTGGATACAGAGGAGGAGGATGCAACAAAGGAGAGAAGTGGTGAGCATAATTATCATGATGAGGACAATGTCATTGATTATGATGATGAGGATTGATGACTCATGACTCATGACTGATGAGATGACTTGGATACAGAGGAGAAGGATGCAACAGAGGAGAGAAGTGGTGAGCATGATTATCATGATGAGGACAGTGTCGTTGTTTATGATGATGAGGATTGATGACTCATGACTCATGAGCTACCGCTACCTACTGCGACACTGCCTTGAGGCTTGTAGACTTGTACTATGTAGTTGTTTTGTATTTGCTATTTCTATTTGCCACTGGCATTGTACTACCTATGTAACACATTTTGATTTTGATGACTTAATGAGAAAACTACAATATCTTGTCTTTCTCCTATTGGATCATTGATGAATATGTCTATTACTTTGTATGGTTGTATGATGTATCTTTGTAAAACTTACATCCAGATGAAGATCTATGTTTGAATCAATGAATTTGAGTGATTTTGTGTAAGAAATATCTAATTTTTAATATATATATATATATATATATATATATATATAACATGTCCTATTCCGAGGGGTCACCATGTCCATGTCCGCAACTCAAATCCGCGTGTCCATCGTGTCTCGTGTCCCCGTGTCAGGTGACTTAGTAAAGATGCCATCCAAGGATATCGAGAAGCATCCCTTGGGTTTTCCATGAGGTTTTCCTTGGTTAAAAAAAAAAAGAAACAGAGATTATCAAGTTATAAAAACAACTTTTAGTTTGCAAAGGGTTTTTTACAAGTGATGCAAAATTACACCAGTGGCATTTCAAAAGTAAATATACGTACCTGCGAATCACAAATTTGAGAGTTCTGGCAATGCATAACTACAGAATTATTATTTAAAATAATTATTCATGAAAAAAGCCTTTCCAATTCAAAAAGGCTATAAACCATGCTATAACAATGGCCTTATCACTTCTTTTATGCCACAAAAATACAAATGTTTCGATGCTTAATTAAAACTTTTTGACAATGAAAATATGGGATTTTGCTTTCTTAAACTTTTTAAAACTAAAATGTTTGACATAAAATTCAGTTTAGATTGAAAAACGAATGTTTCAATGCCTAATTACAGTGTGTTGACATATGGAATTCCTTTAAAAAAAATCTCCAAACAAAATGTTGAAGCTTGTAGCTTGCGTGGTTACTTCTACATAGACCTTATGTCTTGGCGTGCAGAAGTCACCCACATCATCTTACACCTACTCTAGGTTGAGGAAGTTGTTGATGTAACTGAACCTAAGTTTAACTTAGGAAAAGCACAAATTAATGTTGCCTTATTAAGCTAAAATAAAACCTAGGAAAAGTAAAGTATTTACTCAATGAATAAGTTTTAATCTTAGCCGTTGATCTTAATCTCAACCATCAATCACTTTGAGATTAGGGTTAGGATTAGGATTATGGTTTTGGCTCAAAGTAAAGTTATAAAACCAAGGCTAAGGTGAAGAGAAGACACACAACAGTAGCACAAGGTTGAGAGCGGCATCTCAGTTAGTGTGTGTTGGGGCCAAGAGAGTGAAGAGGGGTTGGAGATCCAGATCTACAAAGGAGAGCAGATTTGCTAGATCAAATCTAGCATTTTGTAATCTGTAATTTCCCAGTTGGGCCATTATCCCAGGATGGGAGCCCCAGTAAGTTCTGAATTTTTATTAATGACGAACTCATTTGTTGGGCAGAAACATGTTTATGATTATGTGATTCAAATCATAAATTGCTTTCGCTAAATTGCATGGAATTACATACCTGGTGTTGGGTTCAGGTAAATTTTAACATGGTATCAACGCTTCAACTCTAAATCGATATCAAAAACGCAGGTGTCAAGTTCGTACAGGATCGTTGGAGCCAAGTTTGGCTGGGATTGTACAAACAAGAACATTTTTTTAGAAAGTGGCTTCTCAAGGTGGATGTGGCTCCTCAAAATAGGTCGACTTCCCAGCTGCCAGACCGACTTGGTATTGAAGGCTGAAATTGTTCTTAGCAAGCACGAAATTTTAAAAAGAAATAGAAAAAAATAAATAAATAAATAAAAGAATATGGGTGGCCGACAGGCCTGAGCCCACCAGCCGCCGGCAGCCTCCAGAACCAGTCGACTAGCCGACAGCACAACCACCACAGAGCAGTTGCCAAGCCCTCGAGGAGGTGTCAGATGTCGCATGATGACCACTGCTGGGGAACCAGAAGAGAGTCTACACAAAGCAAAGTAATTTCGTGAGTGGTGGGTAGACAGCAGATCATAGCCGCCAGGTTGGGCACAAACAAGGGGCTATTGTCGCCAGGTAGTCGCAACTGTGGGTAGGCAAAAAAGGGTGGGCTAGCCAAGGTTGATAGGTCGGCAAGCAAACGTTGTCAAAGTAGACAACAAGCTGCCAACAATGTTGGACACAGGGAGACTCAGCAACCCAATAAAGGGTCGAAACAATAAAAAGGAAGTGAGGTGGGACTAAAAAATAAAAAAAGCAAGTTGCCACGACAAAAATTTTGGAGCCAACTCAAGGGGGATCATGGGTCAATCAGACAATTAGCACGAAAGACAGGCTACAATCAAACGTGAGTTAGCAAGCTGACAGCCAACGACAAAGAATGCATAAGGTAGTGGCACGACTGAGACAAGAGGTTGAATCGACCGTGGATAAGTGCAGTTGGTTGTGAGGGATAGCCATCACACGCAAGCCAAGTAGAGGGATTGTGGCTTGTGGCTGACAGCAGTGTTGGCACGCACTGGTGATGCGAGGAAGTCATGTTGTAACCCACTGAACACAGGCAACGGGGTACAGGCCTGAGTAAGGCAGCGGGTCATCCAAATAATAAAAGGAAAATGTGAAGGGAAAATTACTGTAGGTCAATTGGGTTTGTGATGTCTATTAGGTTGCGTTATGAGGATAGGTTGGACGGGGCAAGAAACTTTATCCCATGGAAGGAGCAAATTGTTCTATTGTTTGAGTAGCAGGAGTTGTGGAATATTGTGGAGAAGGTTATCAGTATTACTATTCCTATAGATCATACTTGATTGGTTGAATTTAATAAAAGGAACGTGAAGACCAAGAGAATAATCCTAGATTCCATTAAAGAACATATTATACTTCATGTGACAAGGAAGAAGAATTCCTTTAAGATGTGGGCATCCTTAACCAAGTTATACCACAGTACAAACCAAAACAAAAAGATAGGTGTTGAAAGAGAAACTGAAAAAGGATGTATGAAATTGACACAGTTGCATCATACTTGACCAAGATCACTCGGATTAGAGATGATTTGGCAACATTGGGGGAAGCTATTGATAGTGAAGAGTCGATTAGATCAACCTTAAGTGGTTTTCCTCCCAAATGGGATGTCTTCGTTGATGGGATTGTTGTACGAGAAAATATGCCGAGTTTGGATAGATTGTGAGATGATTTCATATAGGATGAGACAAGGAGACATTCCAAAACTGCAGGCCAACATGATGGTGGGGATAATGAGCAGAATGTTACTCTTACGGCAAACGAAAAAAGTAAAGGGAAGTGGGGGATCTACTCCAGTGAAAGACATTGGCAAAGTGAAATACTTTGCATGTCACAAGACTGGTCACCATGCGAGCCACTGTCCATACAAGAAGAAGAAGAAGAAGAAAGACTCGGGTGACTGCAACAGCATAAACTGAGATTGATGAATTTGTGGAGAAGATTGTGAAAAAGTTCTCTCTTTTCACCTGTATTTGGAGCAGTCATACTAACGAGTATGCAGTGGTTTATGTCTAGTGTACAGTAGAGCATCCAATCATATGACAAGGATGAGGTCAGTTTTCCACAATATCTCAAAGATAAACTCACATTGTGATGTGAGTTGTGGAGCTAGTACCACGTATGCAAAAAAGGGGGTTAAATGTGTTAGATTCCAACTAGAGTAAGCAGGATTTCTGGAGGTGACAAGGATGTTATTTATTCCAGGACAGACAATACACGTGCTCTCAATATCAACCTTGGAGAATGATGGATATAGAGTTTTGTTGTGAGATGGACAGGTGCTTCTGTAATCAGAGGGAGTGACCTGGGATGCAACAGTAGTGCTTGGCATCAAACAAGGGCAATCATACAGGTTGTTGGGACAGTCAGTGGGTGTATCCAAGGGGATCATGGATACAGGATCAGTGTCAGTTACTAAAAGGGGACAAGTAACTAGGAGGAGTAATTCTTTAGATATTGCCAAGAGACTCGGTATGATATGACATTGATAGATTCTCAGGAGTGTGATAGGACTCCTCGGATCAAAGCATGGCAGGATGTGACAGGTTCTCAGCTCAAGTTTCAAGTCAGGTAGCAAGACAGGCTTCAAGGTCAGAGGGAGCAGCTATTGATACTGAGATGGGCTTGGAGACAGATCCTGATGGAGGAGGTTCTTCCAAAAGTACCTACCTTGCTAAGAGTGAACACTGAAGTTTGTAGCTTGCGCAGATACTTTTGCACAGGCCTTGTATCTAGGCGTGCAAAAGTCACCCACATCACCTTGGAACACTTGCTCTAGGTTGAGCAAGTTGTTGATGCAACTTAGCGTAAGTTTAGCTTAGGAAAAACACATATTAATATGTTGGCTTGTTGAGCTAAAATAAAACTATGAAGAGTAAACTATTGACTTTAGTGAATAAGTTTTAATCTTAGCCATTGATCTCAAGTGAGGCGAGATTTACTCTCGGCCGTCAATCACTCTGACATTAGGTTTAGGGTTAGAATTAGGTTTTTGCACACTGTAAAGTTATAAAAGCAAGGCTGAAGTGAGGAGAAGACACACAACAGCAACACAAGGTTGAGTTAGTGAGCATGTGTTGGGTCTAAGAGAGTGCAAAGGGGCTGGAGATCCAAATTCACGAGAAAGAGCAGATCTGAGTGATCAAATCCGACATTTTGTATTCTGTAATTTCTCTAATGGGACATTATCCCAGGACTGGAGCCCAAGTAAGTTCTAAATTTTCATTTATGAAGAACTGATTTGTTAGGCAGAAATTTGTTTATGATTATGTGATTCAGATCGTAATTTGCTTCTGCTAAATTTTATGTGCTGAGAACTTAACCATGTATTTGTTTCAGTAACTGATTGCTTGGAATTAAATGTCGGGTGATGTGTTCGGGTAATTTCTAGCACTAAGACATTTGACCTACATTTCAGAGTTCTAGATTGAAATTGTTTTCAAAAAGACTTTGGAAACAGCATGTTTGACCTCTATTTCAGGGCTTTAGATTGAAATACAAACGTTTCAGTGCCTAATCAAAGCTTCTCAGCATATAAAATTGCTTCCATAAACTTTTCGGAACTAAGACACCTCCAATTCAGTGATTTACAGTGATATTCATCCAATTATAAGCTTGAAACCATTTCCCATTTCCAATAGAAGTTCCATCCTCTTGGGCCTCTTTCCCCAGTACCTTGAAACAATATATGGGGGCAGTGAACTCTGAAGTAGACTTCTGGGAGAGAGGGTGGAGGGCTTCACACAGCTCCTTTTTGCCTGACCTGTTCCAAGGCAACCACTTGTTCCTAACAGTATTTGCTTCACAAGGCGGCAGTTTACTACAGTAATGTCGCTTAATAACAATCAATAAGGTGCCTTTCCAGTTGACCCCATTGATTACTTCACACATAGGGCATAAGGTTATAAACTTGATGAGTATGTGAGTGTGAACTAACAACTTAATAACAATCAATATGAAAGATCAACCATGTCTCATCAATTTAGGATAACCAAAAATGAATCTACACAACGGTGACCATTTTTTGAACCTTTATGTGCTCCATATTATAACTGTCCTTGATAAAAAAAAATTCCAATAGAGATCTAACTGATCTACGGGGCCAATATTAACATAGCTATATCTCTAGTTATGTCCACTGGTGTGGTCATGCACATGTTCAGAGATGTCCATTGTGACCATGTGCCATACTCTTACTGGAATTCAGTTGAAACTTGAAAATAAGTGAATGTAATAATCCATAGGAATGCCCCATAAAATTATTTGTGAATATAGTCCAAGGAGTTGGCTCAACCAATCCTCATCAATGTTGTTGCGCATCTAGCTAGTTCTATGCCGGCAGTTGCCTGGTTCGAATTCCTAGGGCATAGGCACACTAGTCTGAGCCAATAGGCATATTGGGGATGCAATATAGAAATGTGAGAACTGTCTCTTGGGTTTCCCTGAAAGGTTCTAAAAAATTGATTTTTGGAAACAGATTTCTGTCTTTCTAACTCAACCACAGAAAAACGGATGTTTGATACAACTTGAAAAGAACAAAAAAGTGAAAGGAAATATTATACCACCAAACTCAAATTCAATCCCATGTCATTGTGCTTACCTTCTTCAAGAGTGCACTTAGATCCTGGGGGTGCAGTTTCGCAATTTCTCCTATCTGCCGTGCAGCTGTACGTCTCGTTGTCTGCGTCGAGCCAGCTGTATTTCAAGTGAAGGTCTGGAAAATTTCTCAATTCACACCGCCAGCAAGATCAAGATTCAAAACCCTTTTTATTAATAAAATTCCAAGCGGACTATACAGTATGCAACATTGCAAAGCTCTTCAAAGACTAATCGTAACAACCAAAATTCCTGATAAAAAGTCATAGGAGTAAAAATTTCTAGATAGGGTTTTCTATGATGTGCAAAATTGTGAGGCATTTATGCCTCTTTGTCTTCCTGGAGCCAGCTGTGTTTGAAGTAAAGGTTGTGGTCTTCAAGTTTGTCAATTCATGCAGCAACTAACTGATGGAAATAAATTTCAAAGAGATTTTGATGCTGATCATTTAAATTGCTGACAAAGCCCTTCTTTATTAAAAGTTTACAGATAAGATTATATTATAATATGTAAAATTGTGAAGCTGTTCAAATACATTTATAGTCGAGCTATCAAATTCCTGATAAATACCTATAGTAGTGAATATTTACTAACGGCAAGGCGTGTATGGCTATTTGTCTGCTTGGAACCAGCTATATTTCAAGTGAAGATTTTGATCTTGGAAACTTATCAATACAGGCCTCAATTAACTGATCAAAAGAATTTTCAAAAACACTTTAAAGTTGAGAATTCTAAATACTCTTACAAAGCCCTATCTATTAAAAAGGCTGCACTAATAGGATTATACGATACCTAAAATTCAGAAGCACTTCAAAAAAAAAATAATAATTTTAACTATCGAATTCCTAACAAAACCTTTAATACAGAAAATTACAGATACAAGATTATATAATGTTCAAAATTGTGGAGCTTTTCAAAGATGTTGATAAGTGCGACTATCAAACCCGCAGAAAAAGAACCTATTACTGATAGGGTTCTATGATACGTAAAGTTGTGAGACATTTAAAATGCATGCGTTAATTTACCATAAGCGTCAAAAAATACCACACTGTGCATTTAACAGCTGCGAAATTTTCGTTTAAATTTGAAAGAAAAATAAAAACCTAGAAACGTGAATTAAAAGGATACTGTCCAGGAGCGTGAGCAGACGTTGGAGACGAGACGACTGCTGAGCCATAACGTCAATAAATTTACGCTGTATTTCATTCGAGCTGGCTTCCGGAGCAAGCACGGGCAACAAAATCCTTCAAGGACCCCTAATGTTGCCGCTTCTGACGCAAGAGACAGCTAATTGAACATTTTACCAACCGAAACCCTCGTATTCAATAAACGGTCCAGAAATTAGTGCATTTTCTCGAACATTATACTAGAAGCACTTGGAACCAACGGGATGAGCAATGATTGCGCATGATTAACCGACAGAAAAACATCTAGGGCTCATTTTTTCCGGCCCGACAATCCAGCACAGAACCTTTATTCCAAGAAATTACATTCAGTATTATAGTTTCTTCTGCTGCCGATATTTTTCAGCCAAAATTTTGCTCCTGTGGAAAAGATGAATCGTAAAACACGAAAACGTAACAAAACCAGAGGCAGAGAAGCTCTTGAAAAAACTCTTAATTAAAGCGAAACTAAACAGGAGAGAACAAAAATCAAGAAGCTACATTTGCACAAAATCTTAATTTTTTTCGAGCTCCAAAAATGCAAACACTGCTTCAGACTCCGGGAGAAAATTAATATGACAAACAAATAAAAGGCGAAAAAATAATCTGACAAAGACGAATAAAAGGCGAAATACCGTGCAATCGACCTCCAAAATGACGACAGAACTGTGAAATCTGTGCTCCGACGAATTGAAATGCTCCAATAGTTGAACTCCCGGGCCTTCAATCGATCAATTCCATGGAAGAATCCCCGCACTTTTATCGTTAGAGGCCGAAGAGGGGGAAGGATCGACGTAACGGCGTCAAGCGGTGTTTCTAACGGTGTCAAGCCGTAACTTAACGGCGTTAGGGAAGAGAGCACCTCTAGTGGCTCACCGGGACGTTTGGCTTGGGGACGGCGTCGATGTTACCGTCAGACGTTCATAACTGTCCTCTGTTTTCCTCTTTCACAGGCAAGGTTTTCCCTTACGGGCTTCGAAGGATCTCAGCCGTCGCTCACATGGGAGCTTAGTTAAAGCTTGTAGCTTCTGGTCACATGCTCCTAAACGAAGGTATAGTGAATATATATGACGTAAGCTTTATCTCATGGATTATTATGATCACATTAAAAATCAAAGGTGTGTCCATTTTATTAAAATAATATGGATTTATTTTAATAGGTAATATAAAATATAAATAAAAGTAAGTATAAAAATAAGCAGAATTAAAAATAGATATATATATATATATATTTATGTTTGAAATTTAAAGTTATAAAAATAATAATATATATATATATATATATAAAACTATAGTTAAAAGATATTTTAAATTTTAAATTAGTTTGTTTATTTTTAAGTCATAAAGTTTATTTTTATTTTTTTGTGTTTTTTTCTCTTTTAAATTAATTAGTTTCGTATTAATTTCACATTATCTTGATATTTCCTAATCCTTTTCCACATTCTTTTGATATTTCCTCATCTTCTTGATTGATTCACTTAAGTCATGGTTTTTTCTATTTTAATTGGAATTTACTTGTATTATGGTATAATGTTTTATATAGTAAAGTTTTGGTGAGCAAAACCATTTTACATGTGTCTTGTTAGTATATAAATATTTGGAACCAAAGACATTAACTTATGTCATTATTCTACCATAAAAGAATTTTGATATTGTGTAATATGGTGTGAGTTTAACTTTTGTTATTAGTGTGGTTTTCACCAGCGATAAAGAATTTTGATATTATGTAATCCGAATAGTAATAAATAAATAAATAAAAGATAATTAAAATTTAGAAAATTTAGAAATTGAAATTTTATATATATATATGTGTGTGTGTGTTAGTTTATTTTTATCATTATTTAACATAATTGAATAACTTATGTTTACACTGAAGGTGTTCCTTTATCAGATTGGGTTGGGCAAACACTGTTTAGCCTAGTCAATTCTAGGGCATCATTTTCGTCGTCTTCCAGCAAATCATATTCTACCGCTCTCTTGTCAAACTCGTAGCCTTTGTTCGGCAGAGCACAGGAAATTCTGGCAAAGCGAGCAGGTTGTCAAGCAACAAAGCACGGGACGTTGATGAAGAACGCCCATATGAGGAGCAGCTGGAAGGCATTGTTTTGATTTCAATGACAAAACAACCACGAGAACACTGCACACGAATACCACCGTTGCCATGGATCCATTTAAAATTTCCCGGAATTGGGCCTTGCTTGAATTCCCACTCGTTGGGGTCGCCAATAGCTTCTCGCCTATTGTTATGAAACCAGCTTCAAAAAATAGAAGAAAAGAGAGATCAACGCCTTAGAAATCAGCCACTTCGAGGGGGAAACCTCCTTTACATTGCATTAAATGAACAATTCTTGGATGATTCAAATGACAAAACCTCATTTCTATATAGGAGTCCATGGAGTCACAATATAATCCTAACCGAACTAACAATAATAATGTAAGGGCACAACAATAACAATAGTGGGGTTTTATGGGGCACAATAATAACAATATGGGGACTATAGGGGTACAACAATAATAATAAGGGAGCTACACTAACAACAATAAGGGACTACACTAATAATATAGGGACCTAACATGCCCCTCTCCTGCAAAAAAAGTGTTGTCATCAATGCTTGAATAGCTCTGGATGCTTCTGTATAAAATTCTCATCCTCCCATGTGGAATCTTCAGTGGGTAAGTTCTTCTACATGATCAGATACTTTGAAATTGATTAATTTCGTAGCTATCGAGATCTTGTTTCCATGACTGCTTCAGGTTCCAATATAATTTTTCCTTCCTCATCAAGTTCTGGCAATATTGTTTGAACTGGAAGTTTTTCGCCTATAACCTTCTTTAAGAATGAAACATGGAAAATTGGGTGCACTCGAGAAGAAGCAGGAAGCTCTAATTTGTATGTCATAGTACCAATATTTTGCAACACCTTGTAAGGACCATAGTACTTTAGTGATAATTTATTATCCTTCTTAACATACTTGAGGGACATCTGTTTGTATGATTGTAGTCGTAAAAATACCCAGTCTCCTACATCAAAACTTCTCTTGCTGCGATGTTTATCTGCCTGTTGTTTCATTCCATTTTGTGTCAAATTTAGGTTATCTTTTAAGAGTTGGAGAGCTTGTTGTTGATGCTAGATGTGATCTTCCACTACTTGAACCTTGGAATTTTTTCTTAAAGATGATGTGATGGACGGTGGATGATATCCATAAAGTGCCATAAATGGGGTCATTTTTGTTGCAGTATGGAAGGAAGTGTTATACCACCATTCAGCCAGAGGTAACCACTTGACCCATTGTGTCTTTTTATCAGTTACAAAACAACAAAGATATCCTTCCAAACATTTGTTCACTATCTCAGTTTGGCCATCGGATTGAGGATGATAAGATGAGCTATGGGCTAGTTGAGTACCTAAACAATAAAATAATTCGGTCCAAAAATTTCCACTGAAAATGGGATCTCTGTCGCTTACAATAATCTTTGGGTTTCCATGTAGCTTTTGAATTTTTTCCATAAATGCAGTAGCAACTATACTTGCTTTAAATGGATGAGATAATGCACAAAAGCGTCCATACTTGGTAATTCTATCAACTACCACCATGATGACACTCTTTCCTTCGAACTTAGGTAAACCTGTGATATAATCCATTGAAACCTCCTCCCAACGTTGACTTGGAATGGGTAAAGGTTGTAGCAGACCCGAGGTCTTAATTGTCTCAACTTTATTTTGCTGGCAAACGAAACATTCTGCCACAAACTTTTGAATATCAGATTTAAGGCCATCCCAAAAAAATTATTTCTTCACCCTGTGGTAAGTTTTTAAAAATCCTGAGTGTCCTCCTATAGGAGAGGTGTGCAATTCCAAAAGAATCTTTTGTTTTAGTTGGGAATTCTTACAAATATATAAGCGATCTTTGTACCACAAGGAATCATTTTTCCAACTAAATGTGTCAGATGTACTAGGATCTTGCTGCAACTTTTGAATGCGTGTCCACACTTCTTCTTCATTCTTCCATTCCTCCCTTGCTTCGGTTATCCAATCTAGTTGGATAATAGAAATGGCATAAAGCAATGCTTTCACCTCCTCATCCTTTCTTGAGAGTGCATTTGCAACAACATTTAGCTTCCTTTTTTTGTAGATGATTTCAAAGTCATAACCCAGCATCTTTGTGACCCATTTTTGTTGCTCTTCTGAAGATAGTCTTTGCTCCAAAAGGTATTTAAGGCTATCATGATCATTTTTTACCTTGAAGTGTCTTCCCATTAGGTAAGGTCATCGTTTCTTTAGTGTGTGTAGTATTGCTAACATTTCCTTCTCATAAATAGCTTTCTGTAAATACTTTCCTTTGATCGGACAACTTTCAAAAGCAATGGGTCTTCCTTCTTGCATTAAAACAGCTCCAATTCCATTTCCTGAGGCATCACATTCCATAATAAAAAAATTTCTGAAGTCTGGCGTAGCTAAGATCGATGCTAGGCACATTACCTCTTTAAGATGTTAAAAGGCCTTAGTTGCTTCAGGAGTCCATGAAAATGCATCTTTTTTTAATAATGTTGTTAGAGGTGTTGTTATTCTCCCATAATTCTTACCAAACTTGCGATAATACCCTGTTAAGCCAAGAAATCCTCGTAACTACTTTATGGCTGTGGGGACTTTCCATTCCTTAATGGCTTTAATTTTGTTAGGGTCTACCTTAACACCCTCGTGAGATGCAATATGACCCATATATTCCACCTCTTGTACTCCAAAGAAACATTTGGAGGTTTTTTCATATAATTGTTTCTCCTCCAATAGTTTGAGCACCCAATCAACATGTTGAACATGATCCTTCCAAGCCCTATTGTAGATTAGTATATCATCAAAAAATACTGACACAAATTTTCTAAGGAAGGGTTTGAAAAAGGAATTCATCAACCCTTGAAATGTAGAAGGTGCATTAGTAAGGCCAAAAGGCATCACCAAAAATTCATAATGACACTCATGAGTTTGAAATGTCGTTTTCAGAATATCTCCAATCTTCACTCTAATTTGATGATATCCTGAACAAAGATTCAACTTGGTAATATAAATTGCTCCATGTAATTCATCCAATAATTCATCAATCACAGGAATGGGAAATTTATCTTTAATAGTGAGCTTATTGAGCTCCCTATAATCCGGACACACGCGCCATGATCCATCCTTCTTATGCACCAATACTACTAGAGCAGAGAAACAACTTTGACTAGGTTGAATTATACCGGCCTCTAACATTTCTGCAATCATACGTTCAATTTCGCTCTTTTGGATATAAGGATATTTGTAAGGCCTGATGTTTGGAGGAACACTTCCTGGAATCAAATGAATAGCATGATCATGATCACGAATAGGTGGGATTCCTTTGGGAGTTTCAAACACCTTGGAATGATTGTCCAAGATTTATTGGAGATCTAGATAAATAGATGATTTTGATGTTGGAACTTCTAGTTAGCATAATTGTGCAATTACACCTCGTTGTTCTTTCTTCAGAAGCTTTGTCGTGACATTAGAGCTTATTGTATTTCTCGACTTCCCTACGATACCACGTAACAACTTCCTTTCCTTCCGATTAAAAGGAAAGAAAAAAAAAAGAAAAAAGAAGAAGTTATCATCCCCAAAGATTGTAACCATTGTACTCCTAGTACAACATCAGCACCTCCCATTGGAATGGAAAGCATATGACTATTCAATACATATTCCCCCATGGTTAGATTGATATTATGGCATTTTCCAGAGCAATTTATAGTCCCTCCATTTGCAACCATCACTTAACACTCTAGTGTTGGGTTAAGAATCAATTCAATTCCTTGGCTACCTTACAATGAATAAAATTACGGGTACTACCTGAATCAATCAATACTATTACCTTTTTCTTCTTGATATGTCATTCTATCTTGAGAGTTTGAGGAGTGGTAATTCCTACCAATATTACAATATATATAGGTTATGAGATTTAAAATATGTCGAAATTGCAAAGTTAGTGACATATTTGTGGTGTGATCATTTTTATTGTTTTATTATCATGAGTCTGACTTTAATTAAACCCAGCTATCACGTTTTCAACCATTCCATTCAAAAGTATGATTTTCAATTTGCTAATATATGTGAGTGCAATGTAAAATGCTTTTATTAAATTTATTTTGAGAGTGATTTTGATGTAATTTCAGTTGTTTTGATTTTAATTTGGATGTCTTTTATTTTAATCATTTATTTCAAAATTTTATTGCAATTATAAATGAAATAAAATTAGTCAAAATTGCAAGTTATTGATATTTTATTTTTTGCCATTTTCAACCTCAAATGATGTAAAATGCTTATTTTTTAAAATGTTTTGTGAGGTGGATTATGTGGCCGACATTATATGAAATGGGAGTTGCCAATCCCATTGCCAACTTGCCTTTTGGTAGGATGAGCTCGTGTTGGTTGGACCGTGCACTGAAAAAGGACGAGAAGGTGTGACATTTGAAAGATTTTGAAGCTACCCAGGCCATATCTCTGTTAAGGCCATGAGTTCGAATCCTAGAGAAGTAATTATATTGCACAACGATAGGGACATGTGAAACTTAATCAATGATTAAGTTTGCCTCTACTCTCTTTATCTTCATCGATCAACATTGTCGGCTTGACCATGCACTACCTACTTAATCCATCAGGTGTCGCCATTGTCGACAAAATTGCAGAACAAATGAACAATGAAGAAGAATTTTGATGAGTTTTCCTCTGTATTTTCGTCTCTTGAGAGGCAATGTTCCATGCCTTGCCACTTCTGTTGTTCCATAGTCGAGTATATACCAGGGAATGGATTAATATTGATGCCATAAAACCTATAAAAAATACAAAAAGAACTATGATCACAAATGTTTAAACATTATTTATTTAAAAAAAAACATGGCATCCATCTTACCATCCGTCCATTGTATATTGTGGCAATTTTTATTACATAAAAAATTACGAGAAAGAAAATATATATTATATATATAACCCACACCTCCGTTTAGGCAACATGCGACCATGCATGAGGCCATTTTCCCTCCAACCTCACCCCCAATGGAGATAGTTCACAAGCATAACCAAGTAGCATCGCCACTTGTTTTCCCTCCAAACATTTCAAGAGGAGACCTAGGCCTAATTGTATTAGAATAAATTAAGCATAAGCTTGTTTGGTTCCCATAATCCCAAAACAAAAATCCAAGCATTTGTATTTTTGTATGCTAAGTTCTTCATGAACAATTATGAGTGAAATTATAGTTTACTTAAGGGAGATGGCAACCTCTACATACAAAATACATGAGTATAATTGAAGCCTCTTAGGTTCCCATGATCTTAAAACTAGGTATCCTCACATTCATCTTTTCCTATTGCCACATAGAAGTAGGTGACACAACCTTTTCATGCATATGTGCAACAAAAAAACTCCAAGATTCGAAAGATCATATGTATATTGTGAGTGTATATAAATAGTATCCACAATTAGAAAGGGGCCACTGTGACAGTAAATACATCATAAATTTGGCATCCATATGATCCTCGTCTATTTAATGGATATCAATTGTAATGACAACTACTATTATTCGAGACATTGTGTCAAACAATGATATTGTCAATTGTGGTACCAAACAACCAGGAAATCATACATATATACATAAATACATTCACTATACGATGCATTATTAGTTGTAGAAATGTAAAAATATCAATCTTCATTCCAATATAAATGAATAAATATGTTCCGTCTTTATCTTTTTATTTCTTGTATACTTCTTCATTCAAATCCAATCTTCATTTTCATTTTCATTTTTTTCATATATACAATATATATATAATTTCTTAGATTTTTTAGTGTGCCTCCAATCTCTTTTGGGCAACCTTTGACTCGTCAATTTGTTGTCTAACTCTTTGAAGTTGTCCTCTAAATTGTATTAACTTAACTAATAAAAGTAATGGTGTGAAAACTTATCCATTTTGTCTTCACAATTTGCCTAATCTTCCCAAATCTTCTATTCCTTTGGTGTATCTTTGCATCTTTAGGGACAATTGCTAGTGTTATATATTTTAATAAGGTGAGTTAGTCTTCGAAATCTTAAGCATGAAGATGTAGAAACTAGGGTTTTGTAATATTATTAGAGTTTTTTATTAGTGGAAGCACTAACATCTAGGGGTTAAGAAAGATGGCAGAGTATTCATAGGAAACTACATAAGGGTTGGTTGATAGGTTTTGAAAGTGTGGTGACTCTTACATGGGCTCCCTTAGTCATATCACGAGATCATTTGGGGATGAATTTACTCCTCATGTGGTTAAGATAATGAATTTGTGTCTACTGTTGAAGCTAAGGTTGTGGGCGATACATTTGCATCATATTTTAAAATCGGATAACCTAGCTTCCAAATAACTGCTAAATCATGAAGGAGTAACAAAAATCCATGTGTGTGCAATTGAAACATTTAATGTTGACAACAATTTGGGTCAGGTTCTATATAAAGTTCATACCTTAATAGTTTGGTCCTATAGATGGTGGCAACGGGTTTGTCAATGAAATTTTGGATCTATCACTTCTGTAAGGAGGTAACTTAGGTAAGAAAGAAACTAGGGTGGGAAGGAAGCACAAAAAGACCATGAAAAAATGATGAGGTGCTTTTTTCCAAGTGGAGGGGAAAAATGTTGGGTTGAGGGATATTATGGATTTAAATGGCAAAACTCTTGTGCGAAAATTTCTAGGGAGAAGATTGTTAGTGAAAAAAATTGGTTTGACTCCAAGAAAAGTAGCAATCATTGCTTAGGTATTGTCCAATTTTTCATATACTTGCTCATGGTTGGGTTGGATTTATTTTCCAAGATTCCTTGGATGCACAAAATATTTTAAAGAAATATGGTTTTAGGGCTTGGCTTGTGTCATTGTTCAACTTTGGCATCCACTTTTCAATTTTGCGACCCCTCTTGATAGACAAATTATTTGGATTAAACTCTTAGGCCTTTCGTTGGAGTGGTGGACGATTGTGGGTATAAAAGTAATTAGGGACAGGATTGGTCAAATGCTATAAATGAATGATAGTTTCTTGTCTTAATCGATGATCAATGGAAAAGGTGCTAGTGGAATTGGATGTTCGTGAAGGTCTTTATGTGTCAACCGATCTTCTAGTCTAAGTTTGCTCCCTTACACAATGTTTGAATTATATTAGGTGTGTGATGTACCATTGGGTTGGGCATATTATGGTTGATTAGGTTACCCTTTGAGAAGAATAAATGGATACTAATGATTCCCAAAGGTTTTCTTTCTTGCCTCAATTTGTGGAAGGAACACGAATAAAAAATCTTGAAAGTACTAGAGCTTCATTTGGAAGATAATGCACTAAAATTTGTCAACGCCTCTCTCGAAGGAGCCACTAAGAAGTTGGTACAAGAGGACTAGTGAATTTCCATGATGGAGGATTGATTGATCGTTGAAAGGCACTCAATGGGAAATTCTATTAGCATTGTATTTTATTCTATTTTTTTGGACATTAAGGTTTCTTTTCTTAAGAGATCAAGACCATTGGAGTTGCCTTCTACTCCATGGAAGAGTAATTTACTTCCCTTTACTCATTATTTTGATGATGGCTTTGGTTATGAGGGTGATAAAAAGAGGTTGGTGGAACAACAATTTAGGAAATATATTAGGTCACGCACTCACTGCTTGACTACAAAGAAGAGTGTCCTCTCAACCTCATATTTTGAGGCATTTAAAGGTGACCTAGATATAAGAGGGTTCTCAATGAAAATGGTTGATGATTCTTCTCTTAGCTTTTGCAAGGGTTGTAAATATTGGAACATGGAAATCTCATCATCATCGGTTCCTAAAACCAAATGGGGTGGTCCATGCGATCTGAAACCTAGGAAGGCCAAACTTCTAAAGGATTTGGCAGTAGTGGAGGGACTAGATGTGGATTATTGTCTAGGAAAAAGGCCAACCTTGGCACAAAGGAAGTCCTACTTCAAAAAGGTAAAAGAAAAAATAGTGAGGGAAGTTGTTGTAGGGAAGACAAGCACTCATCATAAGGGTCCTTAGAGTAGACCATTTCCCTAGTATTGTCTCCAAATGAAGATAGTATCATTAACATTCGGTGGCTAGCGAGCTAGGCCAAAAGAGTGGCTCTTAACCATCTGATGTTAGAGTGTGATCCATATATATTATTGTGAAAATTCCTTGAAATGCAACAACTGGAAATATTTCTTCTAACTGATAAATTAATTATGCATTTTATTTTGTTAACAACAAAATAACGAAATATTCACACTGTAATTTCTTAACCAAATAAAAATATTGTGGAAGCAAAAATAGGAACTGAGAAATGCAAGAAAACACACATAAAAATTGACACAATTATTTTTGGACAAATGTCCCCAAAAAAAACCCAATGTGGGAAAATCGGTGTAGCAACTGAGGTTTTTTATTATTATGTAGCAGTGAATTATGAGTACAATAATTTTGGATGCCCAACTGTATATCCAAACTGAGATAAATATTGGCAAAATCACCTAAGGTATTTTACCCTCATCTCCAAGCAATCTCAACTTTGACTCGCCTATAAAAACCCTTTGTGCAGACCCTCACACGCTCAACCCATGATTGATGCTAACAAAGTTTTCCTGCCTTCTGTTGACTAGGAAAGTGTCTCTCCAGCCTCCTGGAAAGTCCTTTCGGCCTCTAAAAACTTAAACAACCTCCTCTCCGGCTAAATCAAACTACTCACTAAAGCAACTGCGCAAGCCCTGTGATGCTTCCAGCAGAAGTAATTTGGCCTCCTCTTTTGCCTCTTTAGAACTGGAAAATATTCTTTCAGACTCACTATCTTTGTGTCCCCTTTATGGCTTGAACTCTTCCGACATATTGTTTCTCTTCTGTAAAATCTAACTGCCCAAGGAAACTCACTCTCTAAGTGTGTTTCTCCATCTACCCATCAACCTTTTCTTATAATCTCCAATTAGGAATCCAACGACCAAGATTAAAACCCAATCAATGGTTGAGATAATCTCCTAGTTGATATGTGTGAGTTTTTAGACAATTCTCGCCTTTCTCATTTAATTCCTATTAATTAATGGATTTCCCTAAGTTAGACTTAGGCATTTTAAAATTATCAATCAATTAATTTAATTGAGCCATCTCTAGGTGGAATTTCCATAAACGATTTTTGGGTTTTGGAGAACTCTTGCGTTTTAGCCTCTCCACAAAGTTTCGAGTCTAGAACACCATCTGATGCAACAAAAACTAACAATTACTTATTGATGAAACAATGGATAGGAGGGACACATTTTGCATGGCCCTAAATTGTATGTTGAAGAGGTGGGATTTTCTTGCAGTAAGTTATGTTGGGAAATCTTGTGAACTCTTGACAACTTGGAAATATATTGTTGTGTTAATCAATTATTTTTCTCTCTTCTTAAGAATTTTAAAGGAAGTTGAAAGAAAACAATATGGGATGACTTTGAGCATCATTAACTTATTGTGGCCTTGTGACAACAAAGTACAAATTTGGGATAATATTTTTAATTCTCGTGCTTTGATGATGACAAATTTGATTCTAGGTGAATATCTTAATTTAACCTTATTATGGGATGAGATATGGGGAAATTGTACTCAAGTATAAAAAATGGTTGATTATGTTTTGTATTCTCTAGACTTACCAGGTCTTATAGACTTGGCTCTGATGGAGCTAAGACTAATGTGGGTCAACAACTTGTGGGTCAACAACATAACTAGGGTGGCGACCATGTAAAAGGGACTTTATCGATTTGTTTTACATTCTAACTTATGTGGACAAGTTGGCGCATTTCAAACTTAGGTTGGGAAGGCTAGATGTTTTGCCCATTTCTCAATTGTCCTAGAATTGGAGGAGGTGGGGGGTAAGCTAAAGGTTTCGTGTAAATTCAATTCTTCTTGGTTATTAGAATGAGAACTTCTAGATTTAACCAATGCTTATTGGAGTCCATATAATTTAAAGCTTGAAGAGATTCTATGTCTAATTAATTTGTATTCTTAAAAGTTGGTTAAAGATAAAGTGGTTGCTGGTTTAGTGGGGAGACACATGTTGTGTGAAGCTAGGTTGAGAAAAAATGATGAGAGGCAAGTGGAAAATTTTAATAGGGTTGGAGGATGTATTTGGAATGAGGACTTTGTGGGGGAACTCAAGGAGCTGTAGGTTGTAAAAACAAATCCATTGCTCAATGAGGAGATTGAATGGAGATAAAAAACCAAAGAGATATAGATCAATTTGAGTGACAAAAATGTAGGTTTTAACCATGTATAATAGTTGCAAATAGATTCTTCATAGAACAAGAAAGAAGCAACAACAAACACACAAATTTTACCTTGGAAGCCAAATTGGGAAAACCATAAAGTGTTTTCACTATGCTCTTCTTTATAGTGTTACAATACAATATATATATCCCAAAACATCCATAAACTACCAATCCATTTATCGTGGATTAGAATACAAGTGCAGTTCCTTAATCAAAACTACAAAACCATGGACTAAACCACCATGCACCACAAAACTACTAAAATTTGGAACATGTGCGCCAAAAATCGTCAAAAAAACATGTGAAAACCCACCCAACCTTTTTTCCCAATGGTGCTACCCACAAACCCCCACATAGGGGGATTTTCCCTCCCCTGCAAATCCACCACTGAGCTTGATTCAACGTACAATGCATGGAAGTAGTCATGCAAAGAATATAACACATACCCAATACAAAACACTAGGTTTCCTCATAGTCTTGTGACTCATATAAGGATAAAAAACACAATATATGACTTAAAAGATGCAACAACACAACAAATGTGTAGTTTTAAAGAGTTGGCTAACTTGGATTTTTGACACGTTGGGAACATTTTTCGTGATCCATAGTATTGTCACTTGGAAAAAACATGAACCTTATTATTAAAATCCCATGATAATGGAAGAAGAATATGATGATAATTTTTTCCTAGAGTTTTCAAAATAGGCATTGGTTGTGATTATGAACTCTTTCAAAAAGGAGCACAATCAAGTCTTGATGGTTGGGCAATTGAATTTTTTCTAGTTTTTTTCAACTAGTAGATGAAGATTTTTAAAGATTGGTGGAGGAAGTAAGGCTTGCACGGAAGGTGTTGGGTAACTTAAACTCCACTTTCATTGCATTAATTCCAAAAGTTGATCGCCCGGAGACTTTTGATCATTATAGACCAATCTCTCAATACAATTTTGTTTACAAGATCATTTATGAGGTGATTGCAATGAGAATAAAAATGTTTCTCTCTTAAGTGATCTCTGCATAACAATTTAGGATTTTGGAATGAAGGTTAATCCATGGAGCAGTACGATCGACTCAAGAGGCAATTCATAGTATTTACCTCTCCTCTTCTCTAATGGCAGTGATGAAACCATACCTTTCTAAGGGCTTTGATTCGGTATCATAGACTTATTTGCATTTGCAGCTGCCACGTATTGACTTTTTATATAGAGTGGTAAAGTGGATTATTGGGTGTTATATCCACACAGTTTGTTGTTCCAATAATGGTTTTATGTATAACTCTTTATAACCATCACTCTCCCCATACTTATTCATTTTAGTTGTTGAATGACTAATCAAAGCTTTATTAGATGTTAAGCACATGAGACCCATAAGTGGGGTGAAGGTGAGTAGATAGGTGTCTATCACTCATCTTTCGTTTGTTGATGATGTGCCACTTATTTTTCATGGCTCATAGTGGGATATTGTTAAAGTTCTTGAGTTAAATCTTTACTCCAGTAGTACTAGTGTGGATATGAACTTGTTCAAATCATCTTAGTATACAAATGCATTGAAAGATCAAATTCTAGTGCACTTGGGTACCATTTGTCCATTCAGGAGGAAAAATATGAATGAGGGAGTTAAGTATCTTGCTAATATGATTATGAATGTTATTTTTGCTGTGCTAATTTCATTTTAAGATGTAAAATTTATTTACTAATCTTATGCTTTATGTATAGGTTTCCTTGTTGCTTATGTGTCAAACAGGTATTTTAACTAAGTTTTTATGAGTGAATTCAAGAGCATAAAGTATGAAAATTAAATTATGAACAACAACAACATAAAGAACAACAAACCATCACAATTGATCCATTAAAGCAAAGTTTTGATGAAGGAGTTCACCCCTCCTGGGCTACATCTCCTTGGTCCAGCTTCCATGGCTTGGGCCTCTGTATTAGCTCAATAGTGAAAAATTTGTTGTTCACGTGCATCAAATTCTCCCGAAACATACTCCAATGAGTTCAAAATGTTGAAATATATCATAAATGACTATTCATTCACTCAATTTGGCCTTCAACTGATCTAGGCATGACCTTCATTCCAGGTGGCCCTAGGCTTCACAACTCTTTAAAGTGACAAAAACACATGTAGAATTTCTCCTCTGCCTCTGCAGCCTATTCCAATGTGTTTAAAGCATGCTAATCTTCTAGGAATGACTCTTTCTCAGCCAAAATTGGTCGAAAATTTCTCAAGATATGGTTCATTCAAAATTTCCCTAGATTCCTCCTCCAAATCTGGAGAAGACTCCAGATAAGTCCGATAATTTTGGAAATTTCGCCGAATTTGGGGGCGCCCACTAAATCTGTCGTTATTTAAATGGAGGATTAATTAATGGATAAGCATTGTTTAATGGAGGATTATCACTCTAAGCACGCAGTTATCCGGAGCCCTTCGCCACGGTTCTACAACATAGTCATATGGGGAGGAGGGCTGGCCCGCGGGTTGCCCCCCTCCCTTCCGCCATTGGAGTTCTGCCTAAGCCTTAAATACCTATTGGGTGCATACCTTTTCAAGGAATAAGTGGATGGTGTATTGGTAAAAGTGCAAAGTTAGGAGGGGGAGGTCGCAGGTTCAACCTACTCTCCGTCCATCCTATATACATTTTGCCACATTAATATACACCTCCAAACCTTATATTAAAAACTTTCGTTTAAATGAAATGTTATATTACGCCATCAGACTTTGAAATGTTTCGAACTATGGTATAGTTCCTATTCCAACACCTTTGTGGACTTTTAACCTTATTATATAGTTGGACTTTGGTTTAAATGCGAAATGTGCCCATCAATAATGTATCAACCTGAACTATGGTTAAACAAATAATTCGGTCCACCATAACATATGAACGCCACCATATAATAATTAAAATTAATCCAACCATTGAAATTCAAATGTGGCCTTGGAAAGTGATCGAGGAGGATCTCAAAGGACAAGTGGCTTAAAATTGCTCAAAATTCAAGGTGGTTGGATTGCTCTCGAACCAGGTTTAGATTGAAGTAATCGTCGCCTTGATTCCAATGGTGCGAATGGATCTCCAATCCGAGCACGCATGGAGAAGTTAGAGTGAGTCAAAGTTTTGGTCAAAGTTGGGCAGTGGGCCAAGTTTAAGTGTCCCATAAATTCACCGTCAAATCCGCAGGGAACCCAACTCCTGAAAACAGGCAAAATTGTGGCCTAGTTAATTTTCCCAATGACCCTTTTTTTTCATTAAAAAAAAAAAAAAACAAATCTTGTGTTAAATAACAAAAATATATGAAAACATAGGGGTGGCGTGCCATGACCCCTGCCACCTCCATTGCACCTTATACAATAAAAAATAAAAATATGTCGTTGGGGGGCGAACTGTCAACCCCGCCACCTTACCAGAATCCACAAACCATGACAATGGTTATATGTATGGTTAAGAGAGTTGGGTCAAGACCGTGTGGAGTGGACCCCACCCACCATAAATATATTACCACCACCGATATGGCACCGTATTAAGTGGGCTAGTTGGAATCGAACCCACTTGACTACGTATGTCGGCCCGCTCCACGGGCAGCCCAACCAAATCATTACAAAAAAAAAAAACATTACAACCAAAACAAAAACGCCCTATTTTTAATGCAAAAACTATAATGCACCCAATATTTGAGAGGCGGGATTTGATCCCCCGACCTCCTCTATCATTTGCCTTAATTACCACTAAGCCAAACCACCACGTGTGTTAAACTCTGCCAGAATTTGCATAAAACCCTTCATTTCGCCAGTGCGCCCAGGCAGACCAGGAGCCGAACCACGAGCAGGGCGCCGCGGGGGGGGGGGGGGGGTGGCGCGGAACCATGCCCAGGGAATATTGAGGGGCATAAAAAAGATTCCCTGGGGCGCAGAACTTGTTGTTGTCCATTTGAGACAAAATTTATGTCGATTCTACAACTCTAGGCGACAGGAACACAATGATTACGTTCGTTTCTGCATCAGGGCTCTCCATTTTTCAGGCATTTTCCAGATCAAAGGTATAAGGTTGCTTTATGTAATTTTTCTTGTACTTCTTCTTCTTCTTTCCACTTAATGAATGAAGGCCTCCCCACTATTGAGAAGGGCTCGAAGACGTAGTCCGAATTGGACAAACTCTGTAATCAAATTTTGGTTTCTTGGTCTCATGCGTGTCATGGTCTCTTTGTTCTTCGTTTTATGTGTTTATGTTTCATGGTTTTAAATACTTTTTTATATGTAATTATTTAATGCATATATAAGCAAAAGATCTTGGATCAAGTGGTATCGAAGCATGTCTTTGTCGATGTGAATTACATGAGTATATGCTAACCATAAACAAGTTGCAAAGAGGCGAAGGAAAGCTTAATTATTTTGATTCTGAAGTAGGACATGCATGACGAAGAAGAAACATGGCAGATGAGGAAGCTCGTTGGGAAGAAGAGCGAAATTACTGCAAGGCATTGTACAAGATGGCAGAGAAAGTAGACAAATTGTTCGAAGAGTATGAGAAGACCATCAAGCCCGAGAATAAAAATGCAGCTGACCACGTATCAGTAAGCCATGGAGATGGTGGAGAAGAGCCCCCTCCCTCTCCATCTTCTAGTGATAGTTCCTCTTCTTCTTCTCATCATTCTCGGAGACGTCATAGGCATACATCTAAGAAACCTTTCCTTAAACTAGATGTAAAGTTTGACTTGCCTATGTATACAGGAGAATGTAATGCGGAAAAGCTCAAAAATTGGATTAGACAAATTGAGGTCCACTGCCGGATTCAACAGATCAAGAAAGACGAGGAAAATATCTAGTTGGCATCCCTTCGACTGAGTAGCACCACTCTCATTTGGTGGGAGAGAAAATTGCAAGGCAACAACAATCTGGGTAACCTTCTCTCCTCATGGTCAAATTTTATTTCTGCATTGAAAACTCAGTTTTACCCATTGGGCTATAATAAAAAAGTAGCAATGGAATGGCAACACCTAAAGCAAGTCAAAGGCAAAAATGTGCAAAACTTCATTGAAGAATTTAGAAAACAAGCATTGAACTTAGACATTCTGTTAGATTCACGAAAGATTGTAACTAAGTATATCGGTTCTTTACATGGTTACATAAGAAATTTGTTATTATTGTTTGATCCTGCTACTATCGATGAGGCTAGTGTGAATGCCATGCATCTTGAAAACAAGGAGACATATGAACAAAATGACCACCCAAAAAGAGCAGCAGTAGCAAAGAGAAGAGGAGTAATGACCTCTTTTACCCATTGTGAGAAAGAAGGACACGATGAAGACAATTGCTAGAAACTGCACCCTGAGTTGAGACCTAAGAGGGATGATGGGAAGGAGAGGTAGCAGAGAGCTTCCACCATGCAAGAAGATCAAAAGTTTGAATCAAAGGAAGATGAGAAGGTTACGGCTGCAGGAGTTGCACGAGGTAGACCAATTGACTTGGGATCAGATTCCAGTGATGAAAGGAGGATTGCAACTCTTGGAATTGTAGCAGATGGACCCATCGATTTGGGTTCAGATTCGGGTGATGAAACATAAATTTCAACACATAGTGTACCAAAGATGAAAAGGTCGCCCAATGCAGCATGGATCCAGGAACTTGAGGAGATCAATCAAATCATTCAAGTAGAGAATGTCGAGCTAAGGGGACTCCTACATGAAGTAGAAAAGGAGAAACAAAGCTTGCTACGCCAGTGGCGAGCTAAGGACGAGGCCTTGGAGAAGTTGCAGCATAACCTCCTTGAGGTAAAAAGTGTTTCTTTGATTTCACATACTTTTGATGATGACGATTTCACTGCTTTTGAAAAACATACTACAGGTATCGGGTCCAAACCGTTGAATAAGATGGGGTATCAAGGAAAGGGCATTGGCATTAATGACCAAGGAATCATAAGCCCTATCAAAGTAGAATAATTACCCCGTCATGTAGGACTTGGGTATGTTAGGAAGGAAGTTGGGGAATGCTCCAAGATAGCTAGCAACCCAGCAATGACAGATGATGAGAGCTCCTCATCACACCCTAGCGACAGTGAGGGATACATGAGCACTTATCAGAGGCACATCGGGAGGAAGTGTTCCAAGGCAATCCGGAAAGTCTGGAAGAGGAAGGATCATTGCCACAAGGATGAACACCAAAAATCTGCATGTCAAACACTTCAGGCCCAAAAAGTACCCATGAAGAATCCAGTCATTGAAGACATTCCACAAGAAAATCTGCCACAGAGAGGTGACCCGTTTAATTTATTAAGTAACAAAATGGTTTTTTTAGATGTAGTCTCTAGTTATGGCCACAATTTGTAAATCATGTGCTGCGAATAAATGTAAAAGTGATGATGTGTCTTACATCGCTTGAACATGAAACGATGATATTTTTTGCCTTTTGATTAGATGAAGTATTGGGTTTTTACTATGTAATCCTTGAACAATGAGTGTGTGCTATAAACTATTGGCAAGTGAGGGGTCATTTGAGTCATGTGTGGTTTGCAAAATATGTACTAGATTTGTGTGCATGTGATTGAAAGTATGGTTTGGCGAAGACACAAGTAGTGTGCCAGATGTGTTAATGCTTTTGGTGGCCCAAAACCTTCTCAGTGGGGAGATTGATCCAAGAGGATCTCAGAGGACAAGTGGCTTAAAATTTCTCAAAATTCAAGGTGGTCAGATTGCTCTCGAACTTTGTTTAGATTGAAGTACTCGTCACCCTGATTCCAACGGTGCAAATAGATCTCCAATCCGAGCCTGTATGGAGAAGTTAGAGCGAGTCAAAGTTGGGCAGTGGACCAGGTTTAAGTGTCCCACAAATTCACTGTCAACCGACAGGGAACCCAACTCCCGAAAATGGGCGAAATTATAGCCTAGTTAATTTTACCAATGACCCTTATTTTCGTTTAAAAAAAAAAACCAATCTTGTGTTAAATAATAAAAATATATTAAAAAATAGGGGTGGCGGACCATGACCCCCACCACCCCTGTCAGATCTTATTACAATAAAAAATCAAAATATGTCATTGGGTTGCAGGCTTTCAACCCTGCCACCCTCGCCGGAACCCACAAACCATGGCAACGGTTATACGCGGACCCCACCCACCATAAATATATTATCACCACCGATATGGCATTGTATTAAGTGGGCTAGCCAGAATCGAACCCGACCGACCACGTAGGTCAGCCCGCTCCACGAGCGGCCCAACCAAATCATTACAAAAAAAAACATTACAACCAAAACAAACACGCCCTATTTTTAATACAAAAACTATAATGTGCCCAAAAAAACCAATCTTGTGTTAGCTAATAAAAATATATTAAAAAATAGGGGTGGCGGGCCATGACCCCCACCACCCCTGTCGGATCTTATTACAATAAAAAATCAAATTATGTCGTTGGGGTGCAGGCTTTCAACCCCGCCAACCCCGTCGGAATCCACAAACCATGACAACGGTTATATGTATGGTTAAGAGGGTTGGGACGAGGCCGTGTGGAGCGGACCCCACCCACCATAAATATATTATCACCACCGATATGGCACTGTATTAAATGGGTTGGCGGGAATCGAACCCACCCGACCACATAGGTTGGTCCGCTCCATGGGCGGCCCAACCAAAAAAAAAACAAAGACAAAAACAAAAACAAAAAACAAATGCGCCCTATTTTTAATACAAAAACTATGATGCCCCCATTTTTTGAGAGGTGAGAATTGATCTCTCAACCTCTCCTCTATCATTTGCCTTAATTACCACTAAGCCAAACCACCTCGTGTGGTAAACTCCGCTTAAATTTGCATAAAACCCTTCATTTCGCCAGTGTGCCCAGGCAGAGCAGTAGGAGCAGGAGAGGAACCACGAGCAGGCTAGGGGGCGGAACCATGCCCAAGGAATATTGAGGGGCATCAAAAAGGTTCGTTGGGGCGCAGAACTTGCCGATGTCCATTTGAGACAAATTTTATGTCGATTCTACAGCTCTTTGTGACAAGAACGCAACGGTGACGTCTGTTTTTGCATCATAGCTCTCCATTTTTTGGGCATTTTCCAGATTTAAGGTATAAGGGTGCTTTATGTAATTTTTCTTGTACTGCTTCTTCTTCTTGCCAGTTAATGAATGAAGGCCTCCCCACTGTTGAGCAGGGCCCGAAGACATATGGACGAACTCCGTAATCAATTTCGGTGTCTTGGTCTCATGTGTGTCATGGTCTCTTTGTTCTTCATTTTATGTGTTTACGTTTCATGGTTTTAAATGCTCTGTTATATGTAGTTCTTTAATGTATCTATAAGAAAAATATCTTGGATCAAAGAGGGGGTCAACCAAAGGGGACACGTGGCGGTCCCTAGTTGGGTTGTCCTCCCACATAAAAAATAATTGAATTCAACCTTAGGAGAAAAACTTTTAAAAAAATCACTTTCAAACCAAACTGGTGAATCCTGTTGTGACACTTGTCACAGTATCACTGGGCAAAAATTGAAGAATATTCTCTACATTCTAACTGGGCTGCCATGGCATCAACTTGTCACTGTGAACGGCTATCAACAGGCTACAACTTCTTCGTTCGAACTCGATTTTCGACGAAACGAGTTGTGTTGGATTCCTAGCGACGGGCCAGTCGCTATCGTTCGGTTTCCAATCAATTTTGAGCACTTTCATTTAGAGCTAAATACCGAGCCTTTGATCATTCCTCCCCAATAAAAAGCCTTTTGGACCCCAAAAGCTCTTGGATTATTGATCATGTGGATGAGGGTACTGTTCCTGCACCCTTCCAGTCTTTATCCATTGAAATTTTCCCATTTTCATCATTTGGATTTTTTCACAAAAAGTTAACTTTTTCCTTGATTCTTGCGACCTTCTCTTGCTGTCATTGACACCGCCTTGCTACAATTTTTCTGAATTTGCAGAGCAACAATCTATTCTTGTGAAACCATCTTGTTCCTACTTTGGTCATTAATCAAAGGAAACTTAAAAATTGTCTCACCTTGCACATTGTCACCATGGCAATTCTTAATTGATCTTACTTTGTACTTGCATCTAACCTTGACCAAGTATCTTCTCCATTGCCATGTACCTTTTGGAAACCAAAAATAAGCATTTATGGAACCCATGCCTTCTTTTTCAAGATGCTTTGTCACTTTCTCTTTGACCTTTGCACTCTCTTGCACAAGCATCTTGTTTCCAACACTGCTCAACACTGATGTTGACTGCTGCAAATGTGTCACATATTTTTCACCTCCTTTCAAAGGCAACCTGTTAGAATCCTGAAAAATCTCATTACAAGCATAAACATCTTTTTGAAAAGTTTGATTCAAAACATATCTTTGTTTGTTCATCAACAATGTCAAATTCTGACTTGCATTCACTATCCTCTTCATTTCTCCTGCATGTATAAGAGACAAACTTGTCTTCTTCTTGTGAGTTCTAACTGTTTACTCAATTCCATTTTTAAACAAGTGATACTTATTCTCATGGAGATGAAATACTGCTTTACTATCATACAAATAAGGACTTCCCAATACAATACCTAATATCTCAAGCAACACCATATCAAGTTCAACTTCATCAACAAAGTTTGAATTGATAGCGAACCTTAGTAAGCACTTCCTTGTAACCTACAAGTTTTCATTCTTGCATATCCAACCCAGAGTATATGGTCTTGGATGTCTAATAGTTTCAAGGCCTAACTGCTTAACGAAGTCTTTGGAAATCAAGTTAGCTTGTGACCCACTATCAAAAAGTGCATTATTGGGTGTGGAGCTTGATTATCTTCTTTACATAGATGTATCACCGTGTTGGACCCCTGTTCTTAATGGGGCGGCAACACCGCCCATCATATCAACGTTGCCTGGGGGGGGGATTGTAAAATGTAAAATATTGTAATTTCTAGTCAATCTGTGCCGTTCATTATGGGGATGATCTAACAATAGAAGTTATGTTTAATTTAGGATTTTTTTTCCCTAGAAGGCAACCCCTCTACTTTATGAGGGTATTGTATTGCGGTTGTGTATTGGATGAGTATTATGAGCAAGAAACAGAAAGGGGAACTGTAAGAAACAACAGAGGATATTACAATGGATTTGTTGTAGGTTGCGTCTCTTCATTTTGCTGGATAATATAAAGGAAGGACTGGTTGTTCGGGGTGGATGTAGCCCAAATTGGGTGAACCACGTATATCTGTGTCTCTCTTGTTTTATATGTTTTCTGTGTTTGTGTTTTCGCAAATTTTATGTGTTCCATTGCTTTTTCATATATAATTTTCTAACATGTATCAATCTTGGTATGTTTAGAGACAACTCTAATATGGAGAAGTTCTATTCTTGTATCTTCATCATGAGTAACATTTGAACAATTTGAAGTACTAGTGCTTGCAATATGTTTACCTTTCAAACCCATGGCTATAATATTTGTCTCATCTTCTGAATCTGACCCTGAGTCATGTTCAACTATAACAACAATTTGATCCTTTTCTTTGGCTTTCAGTTTGTTTGGCTTCAAATCTGGATGAAGTTTCCAACAGTGGTGTTCATCATGGCCAGTCTTTGAACAATTTTTGCATGTGAGTTTTTCCTTCTCTCTTTTTACAGAGCTATTTCTCTTTCATCTTCCATAAAACTTCCCCTTTCCTTTACCCTCACTTTCACTTTTCTCATCTATGTTTTGTTTCCCTCTTGCCTCTAAGTGTGTGGCTTGAACACAAACTTGATCTATGTTTGTGGCATTAAACATGAGTATAGTGTGCCTAAGGTAATTGTGCAAACCCCCAACATTAACAAAGTTTCTTGAGAATATAAATTAATACCCAAAATAAGAGCTCTTCTCCTAAACTCATGAGTATAATCTTGCATACCTTTCCCTTTCAACTGTCTAAAATTTTGCCAATCCATAATTTCCGTTTGCATGTAAGCTAAGGGATAGAATTTCCTTTTAATGGCAACAATAAAACTTGACCAAGACATAGAGATCTTACCGTATTTTTTAATCTATTCTTGAGTCCTTGCTTCCCACCATACAAGTGCAAATCCTTCCATCCTCAAAGAAGGCAATTGAATCTTTATGTCATCTTCATGAAGGTTTTGAATCATACAGTACACCTCCAATTGACGTATCCAATTTTCCAATCTTTCTGCATTTATCTCGCCATTATACATTGGAAGCTCAAATTTGACATATAGTTTGAGTAAGGGTGTCTTTCCTTTTGTGGCTTTTGAGTGAGTGTGAGTGGTTTTTGTGGTGGAAGTGGAAGATGATGTTGATGGAGATGACGAGGATGATGAAGATGGTGGAGATGGAGGTGGCTTTCCTCTACTACCCTTTGAACTTTTCTCTTCATCCTTCTTACGATTTGGAGTTCCTTCTCCACGTGGAGGCTTAGAAGCTTCTCCTTCTATCCCAACAATAAATGCATTAAACATAATTTTAACCATCCTTTTTATGTCATTGAAGTCTCTCTTGACATATTTCTATTCTGAATATCCTTGAGTCTCTTCGACACCTAACATGATGGCTATGGATTCAAGCTCAACTTCTAATGCTTGTACCTCTTCAATCAACTCAGCTTCTTGTGCAATTTGTACCTCTTCAATCTCAGCTTCTTGAGACAAAACTTGAGGTGTTTCAAGTGTAGCTATGAGTGTAACTTTGGTTTGAGATGGTGTTGTTGTAGCTATCCTCCTTCTGGTCCTAATCTTAGGACTTGCAACCAAAAATTCCACTTCACCTTTTTGCAACTTTAACCTTGTCATCATCACAGATTTGCAACCATTGAACTTGCACAAAACTCAAGCAACTATCAAGCAAAAAACGTTACCTTTCAACCAAGCTCTGATACCAACTTGATCTGATTATGAATGTTAGTTTTGTTGTGCTAATTTCATTTTCAGATATAAAATTTATTTACTAATATTATGCTTGATGTACAGGTTTCTTTGTTGCTTATGCGTGTCAAACAGGTAATTTAACTGAGTTTTTGTGAGTGAATTCAAGAGCATAAAGTATGGAATTTAAATTTTGAACATCAGAAACATAAAGAACAATAAACCTTCAGAATTGATCCATTAAAATAGAGTTTTGATGAAGGAGTTCACCTATCCTAGGTTACATCTCCTTGGTCCAGTTTCCATAGCTTGGGCCTCTATATTAGCTCAATAGTGAAAAAATTGAAACATATTCAAATGAGTTCATAATGTTAGAATCTATCAAAAATGACTATTCCTTCACTTAATTTGGCCTTCAACTGATCTAGGCATGGCCTTCCTTCTTGGTGGCCCTAGGTTTCAAAATTATTAAAAGTGAAAAAAACACTTGTAGAATTGCTCTCATGCCTCTGCAACCTATTCCAATTTGTTCAGAGCATGCCAATCTACTAGAAATGACTCTTCCTCAGCCAAAATTGGTCAAAAATTGCTCAAGATATGGTTCATTAAAATTTTCCCTAGATTCCTCCAAATATGGAGAAGACTCCAGATAAGTCTGACAATTTTTGAAATTCCACTGAATTTGGGGGCGCCCGCTAAATTCGATGTTATTTAAATGGAGTATTAATGAATGGATAAGCATTATTTAATGGAGGATTAGCACTCTAAGCACACAATTATCCGAAGCCCTCGGCCACGGTTCTGTAGCATAGTCATATGGGGAGGAGGGTTGGTCCCTTCCCTTCCGCCATCATAGTTTTGCATAAGCCTTAAATACCTATTGGGCACATACCTTTACAAGGAACAAGTGGATGGTGTATTGGTAAAAGTGAAGAGTTAGGAGGGGGAGGTCACAGGTTCAACCCGCCCTCCTCCCATCCTATATACATTTTGCCACATTAATATAGCCTCCAAACCTTATATTAAAAACTTTGGTTTAAATCAAATGTTATAATATGCCATTGGACTTTGAAATGTTTTGAACTATGGTATAGTTCATGCGCCAACACCTTTGTGGACTTTGAACCTTATTATATAGTTGGACTTTGGTTTAAATGTGAAATGTGCCCACCAATAATATATCAGCCTGAACTATGGTTTAACAAATAATTCGGTCCGCCATAACATATGAATGCCACCATATTATAATTAAAATTAATCCAACCATTGAAATTCGAATGTGGCCTTGGAGAGGGGGTCCACCATAGGGGACACGTGGTGGTCCCTGGTTGGGTTGTCCTCCCACATAAAAAAAATAAATCAAATTTAACCTTAGGAGCAAAACTTATTTCACTTTCAAACCAACCTGGCGAATCCTCTTGTGACACTTGTCACAGTGCAAAAACTGAAGAATATTCCCTGCATGCTGACTAGGCTGCCATGTCATAAACCTGTCACTATTCTGCAAATATATATATATATATATATATGCCTTTTTTGAACGACAATAAACAAGCTATAACTTCTTCATCTGAACTCGGTTTTCAACGGAACGAGTTGCATTGGATTCCTAGCAACGGGCCAATCACTGTCGCAGTTTCCAATCAATTCTAAGCCCTTCCATTTTTGAGCTAAATATTGAGCCTTTGATCACTTGCCTTCGCTGTGAAGCCAAACAAGTATTGGAATTCAAAATTGCTCTGGCTACTTGATAAAGTTGAAAATAAAGTCAATTTTTGGTACAATCAATGATTGTGAAGGATAAGAAGATCGGTTCTAGTCAAAACTATACTATGAGCTACATTGGTTGATTGCCACTTACTGGCCTATGTTCTAAACAAAATCTTAGATCATATAATAAAACTTTGCTTCAATTTTATGTGGAGAGATAATGGGGAATATAAAGGCTTGCATTTAGCGAACTGGAAAAGGATCACACAACTAAAAGAGTTGATGGGTTGGGGAAGGGAATGGAGGCGAAATCCTTATGGAATTTTATTTCAAGCCTAACTTGTAAAGCATAATTCTCATTGAAAGTACATATCTCCTGACACTTTTATTGATTGGATGAAAAGAGTAAATAAAAGTATAACAAATGTTTCTAACCGATGGAAAACATTAGACTTGCCCTTACATGTGAATGGCAAACTTTTGATGTCAATCGTTGATTCATGTTTGGAAGTAGGAGTGGGCGCAGATTTTATAATGGGGTCAATAGTGTTGAATTCATCCTTCTAGAAAAACTGGTACAATTTGTACAACAATAAGGAAGATTGACTTTGTCCCAAATTGGAAATTGAGGATCTATTATTATTTAACAATGAGTTTGGATATTGGCACTTCAATTAGGGCTATTGGAGGAGTGGAGGCCATCATGGGTGAGGTTTTTTTTATCCTTGGGAAGAGCACATATTACATTGACTAGGGTCTTAATGAGTTTTTGTGGGTCTTTAATGAGTCCAGTGGATAATGTAGTGCTAAGAAAGGCTACCTCTCACTCATTTCAAACCAGGTTGTAGATAGGGAGTGGTGATGGTGGAAATTATGGAGTATTAAAGCTTTGCTAAAGAGTGTGCTATTGATTTGATTGATACTCATTGTCAAGGCTTTAATGTGGGTGGATCTATAGAAGAGGCACATTCATGATATAAGCATATGTGTCTTATGTAGGAAGTACGAGGAAACCAAGCATCACCTAGCATTCCTACAATGCACCTTTGCTAGATAGGTTTGGTCCAAGGTAAGTAGTATTGTAGGTGAACAATATCTCTGGACAAAAGACACAGTGGTTTAATGCTCTAGTGAATGGTTTAGAAGGAGGGACTTAAAATATTTGAGGCTACTGCTTCTAGCTGTGGGATGGAGCTTATAGATTTAAAAGAATGATGCAATATTCAAAGGAAAACTTGCCCCATTGTTGGTTATGCTCGTAACATTGCCTTCCCCTTTAGAAATGCTTTGTCCTCAAATCATATCAATGAAAAGGATTTATTCATTTTTCTTTGTCTTGTAATATATTCACATCATTCTGAATTCTTAGAGGCATCATCTTTGAAAATAAAATATGATATGAACTTCCGAGTGTAGAGCAAAATTGTTGAACTGGAGAATGATTTAACCATCCCAATTCGATCTTTTATGAAACCTTACACTTACTCAATATCATAAATGAATTGCTATCATAACATTTAATTGTGCTAACATCAATATTCTTCAGAACATAAGTCAATTGCTTTTGTCTTGAGCGCTCTGGATAAGCTGACTCGTTAAAATGTCTACTTTTATGATTTGGGTGTCGATAAGGAGTTCGTGTGACTTAATTATATGTATTATCATGTTTTTGGTGATTTCTTGATTTTCTTCACGTATATTATTACCTTTAATAACATATGTTGCTTGGTATATCACAAAATCTCCACTTGGCATTTCCTTAATTTTTACTACAACATCCGAGTTTGTATTCCTTTTAATTTGATGAAAATCCTTTGAAATCATGATATTACTTGGATCGATATTTATTCTTTTTTTCCATCTTGAACTTTTGTACATGACACTTCTTTCTAGATGAGTTGTTCTACTCTATTTTCTAGTGATTGCTTATCAATCTTAAGCTTCTTGATTTGAGTGAGTAGATTTTGGTTACGAGGTTAGAGACATGAAAGTTCTTCATCTTCTGGTTCACCAAATTTATTTTTTAATGTTCAAATTTCTTCCAATGACTTTTGATTAAGGCATTTTCAGTGATATTTTTCTTCATATTGTTCTGATAAGTTTCCATTGAGTTTCTTCTCGAGAGGTTTCTTTTCTCATTCTAATTTATGCTTCGTACCAGACTTCTTGACTCGTGCTGGTAATTTCTTACTGTGATATTTTAAGCGAGAAATTTCTTCATTTTTATTTATGATAACTTTGTCAAATTATTTTTTCATCTTTAATATTAACTTTTGAATCTACTTGTTGATCACCTTTGATATATCTTTTAGGTCTTTGGATGAAGATACTATCAAATCTGACTTCACTATAATGTCCTAAAATGTCACCTTATTATTATTATTAGGAGAAGTCAAAAACTTCTTTTTCTTTTTTGTGTTTAATATAAAGGAACCTAATGTTGCAAACCATTATAAATCGAGAATTATGTCAATCTCTTTTTTATACATAGTTGTAACACTAAATTGAGATATACATTCAAAACCAATAACTATCACTAGCATATTCTTAATTTCATAACGTTTCTTGCCAAAAATATCTTAATTTTCACTTATATTTAGTTATGGAAATGATAATAGATTTGCCAAATTGATATTTATGTAATTTTCGTTGTAACTCATACTAATTGTTATCACCCTAGTAATTCTTAGGTCGTGGGATTTTGGTTTATAGTTAAAGAAAACCAGGGGTAACCAAGAACCTCTTTTGAAATTCAGGATCTAGCCTTCCTAAATTCCGGAGAGGGATCTCTCCTCAAGATTTAGCTTGATTTTATGTTATAAGATTTTAGGCTAGGTATGATTGGACAGTGAGATTTGTTTTAAGAGTTTGGTGGGAATAAAAGGTACTTCAAGGTAAACTACAGAGGGATCTACCAGACCATTGGGCTATGGAGTCAACTTCTTGGCAAGCAGAGCTGGGAAATAAAGTCTAAAGAGCAAATGTACTAAGGGCGGGGTAGATGACCTTCAAAGGGTTTGAAATAGGATTTTTTGATGAAATGGGTGAAATTTGAACAAAAGGGAAATTAAGAATCCTTAGGTTACAGAAATGAAGATGAAAGGAGGGGATCAAACAGGGACTAAGAGCATTTAAGAATTCTTAAGTCCGGTTATCAAGCAGAAAACATAATAATGAACAACTAGTAAAAAACAGGGAGCTTTTTAACACTAGTCTTGTTTAAGCTTTCCTAGTTAATCATTAAAGACAGAAAACATTAAAATGTATGTATGGAACTTTGAAAGAGAAACAGTGAAAACAGGAAAATACTTGACTTATCTGATCAGCACAAGAATCTTGAGTTATGATGTCTGTTTGACTTAGTTCCAGTCTGCTGCTTTACAAATTGACTCACACAAACTCCAATGTATTCAACAAAAATGTCTATAGTAGTCTTGACAAATTTTATTCCACACCAAAATACTTCGAAGAATGAAGTATTTATACAAGTAAATTGTTTACAAAATATCTCAAAAGTTTGAGAGAATATCTCAAGAGAAAATAGGAATTATTAAATAAGAAGAGGGATAGCTGCAAAACATGTGGGCGAGTTGTCCTCTTTTACAATAAAAACAGAATAGTTTATCTAATCAAACAGATTATTTGTCTTGCTGGAAGTATTGCTAGCACTTGGGACAATATATTGTGGAAGATGACTTGTAGTATACTCTTCCTCTTTCACGTTCTGTTATGGTACTCTTTTACTCTATTTCTTCACTGTTTACTGTTGTAAATTAAAAATAACCAGTAGTAACCTTTGTTTTCACTTATACACTTTGACCACTGATACTCTTTAACAATTGATTTTTCATCTTGATATACTTTGACTGCAAATTTTCATAGTAAATCAATGAATTCCTGCCATTTCTTTGCACTGAGAATTCTCATACTTTTCAGTTTCCTGTAACTTTCATTTGCCTCTGTATACTTAGAAAAATTGGGCTTAACCATGAAAATATGTTTGATCTCATTTTGTAAAAAGAGCAAGTTTTCAAAATATTCCAAAATGACTTTACCAGTAGGAGACCCTTGTGGTAAAGGTTTGTTGACCTGCTCTTTGGCATAAGCTCTGATTTTGTTATCATAATCCTTCTGTGGCATCAACTTTTCATTCAATGCATGAATATCTGGTAGGCCTGCTTGTGTTAGTACTGTGTATTTGGCCCAAAATATTGTGATTTCCAAGTTCATATCCTTGCACCTGTGATAAGCTTCATGGCTTGAGCAGATTTATCAGCCAGTTCTTCTTTTGTCTTTTGTATTTCTATTTCTGCTGCTTTGAGTAATTGTTTTTGTTCATAAATAATTTGGATTGAGGGCCATTGCAAATGTATGCCCTGAATGATGTTGTTCCAAAGATAATTTTTGATATAAGATACCTACTCAGTGAGATTAACCTGTTGTTGAAGAATCTTTACCTGTTCCTGCAATCTGTTAGCTCTCTGCTCATGTCCTTTGGAAGTGATTAAGGCATCTCTGTTAGATGTTTCAAGATTTTTGATGGTGCCTTTTAAGCTGATTATCTCTTTATCTTTCAAGGACATGCCTTCCATAGCCTTTACTATAGCAGCTATTTCCCCTACTGGATTTACCTGTGAAGTAGATGAAGAAGCAGAGATATCCTTAGAAGTAATTGACACTGTAGTTGCCAATACTCTTTTAGGTGCCAAATGTTCTGCCAATGTAGAGGGAATAGCTGTACTTACAGTTGGAATAATTGTGGGAATGGGGACTTCCTGAGTTTTCTTCAAACTTTCATTTTCTTGCATTAAAGATTCTATTTGATTTTCCATATCTTTAATCTGAGCTGTCATCTTCAAAACAAGTTGCATAGTTTCCTCTTTTTCTGTTTTTTCCTAAAGAATTTCTTTTGCCTGAGGGTGCTCACTCTGTGGAAATTTGAGTTGCTTTCTTAAGGCTGCAATATCCTCATTCTTTTGCCTTATCAACTTCTCAGCAACTTCAGTATTAGAAGGATCTGCTCCTGTTTCAATCACCAAATCTTCTAAGTACTTGATCCTCAAATCCTTAGTGAGATGCTTTATCTAATTTCATTTGGGTCTGCAAATTAGATACAGTTTTCTGAAGCACGGTAGCACTCATGGCCTTGCTTACTACCTTTGAATATAGCATCTTTGATGCACTCCTATGGAACTCTATTTGATCTAGTTCGTGAATAGTATTAGCATTTACTGCAAATTCTGTATTCCTGTAGTCTGTGGCTGATTTTGGATCTGTTACCATGGGTTGGAGAAAAGACATGATCATTTTATTTGTTGAGTAATCAAATGTTGTCACTAGTCTGTCTTTATCTCTTGGTTTTTCCTTCAGAATTTTATATTAAACTTCATTCTTGATCTCTTCATTCTTTTCCTTGATTGGCTTGAACCTCTTCTAAATATCAGAATCAATTTCTTCTGTTGTTTTAGAAGAAGACGGAGCTTCTGTATCCATTTCTACTTCAACCATTTCCTTGCCCTTTCCCTGGGCTTGTACCTGTTCATTCTGAATTTCCCTGAGTGTTTCATTAACAATCATAGTGGCTTCATCATCTATTTGTTGATCATTAGTATCATCCACATCTATGACTCCTTATTTTTCTAGAGTAGTCATTTTTTCCTTTTTGCTGTAGACTGTTTTCAATTTGTTTTCAATGATTGTCTCGGCCAAATATCCTTCTTCTTTCCTCAGCCTTTTATTGGATACCTCTGCTCGTTGGTTAACTGTAACCACCTGTGTACTGTCCATTTGATTCTCCTGTAGATTATTTGTTTGTATCTCCTGATCATCATCAATTAAAGTGTTTGCAACCCATTCCAACTGATTGGCATATTTTTCAATTAGTGGCTTTGATTCATGGAGGAATGGGGTCAACTTGCATTTGACCCTGAGGTTGCTCAGAATACCCTGAGGATCATAGTTCCAGTAAAAACTCTCTCGGAACTTGATTGCTGCTAATTTGCTGCTTACTTCTTTCAAAGCATCTTTGTTGTTAACTATGAAAGAGCTAATTTGACTTTTCAATTTGAATTGTTCCTTATTTTTGGATGTTATAAAGTTTACAGCATCAGCATTTAAAATTTGTCTTAAGTATTCCAAAGCAAATATCCTTGTGGTTAGAGACTTTGGTAATTTGTATGGAGCCAAAATTGCCTCTGATTTCTGTATTTTATATAAATATCAATCTCCAACTTTACAGTTTTCAGACAACTGTAAAATCCTTTTAATCTCTTCATTTACCCTTGGTGGCTCTGCTTTATCCAACAAACTTATGGCAGGTCTGATAAACAAGTCATTGAAATCATTGTAACTGTACTCACTGTTGTTTTTTCTAAGAAGAGAGGTCCAAAATATTACTGAAAGAGGTTTGCCCTCCATATCCATCTTCTGTAATGCAAAGGGGAAATTATCTGCTTGAGAGAAAAGGAAAGGATGTAACATATATGATGTATATCTGAACACTCCTTCATTAGGTAACTTTATTAGCTGATAATGTATATTGTCTGCAATGAATTTGGCAAAGTCAAAGACTAATTCTGGCTGTTGTCCAGGAGACAAAGTGGAGAGGAACCCTAAAATGGAGGCATCTGTAAATTCATCATTAACATAGCCTAAAATGAATGACAACATGGAAATGACTTGTCTGGAGCCCTAAGGGAAATCGAAAGTATCATAAGGGGGATTTACCTTAGGAAGGTTGACATGATTGGGCATGAAGTTTTGAAGGATTTCAAACTTCCTAGGGAAATCCAGGTCTAAATACATCTGAGTCAAGTCTTCAATTGACAATGATATTGGTCGTGGATCATGGCTTAGTTGGAGCATATCATTGATTGATTCAACAATTATGTAAAATAAGACCTCACTATCTTTATTAACCGTGCATCTTTGATCAAGAATATAATGCATCTGACACAACCTAATGAAATCCTGAGCAGGATGGGTGATGGGAACCACATATTTGGGCAAGTTGGAGTCCCATACAGGTATATCATTGGTCGCTTTCTTCTCAAATTTTTCCTGACACTAGCTATGTACTTCCAGAAGATCAAATTCAAGAGTAGCATCAACAATTCTGTAATCTAAGTCAATCAAAGGATTGTTTTTTTCAGTAGTGACAGGAGGCTGTAAAGGTCTGACTAATTCAGTAGAATCAATAGTTAGGATAGGAGTAGGTTTATCAATTTTGGGAGGTTTGGGATTTGGAAGCTTGCTGGAGGCAGGCTTCTGAGGTTTAGGACCTCCAGTTCTAGGGGTGACCTGCTTCTTAGTCATTTTTGAAGAAAATGAGCAAGATTAAATTGTTTGCTCAACTCTTTATGGAAGCAGAAGGTCAATTAAACTGATTTGGGAAAAACTTGGAATCTGGGCGAGGGTTTTATGAGGAAAATGCAGATTTGCAATGTGCAGACGCTAGGAAAGGGATTTTCAAGGGTTTCTTTGGGAATTCAAATGGATTTTCATCGTAGGAATAGTTGTTGGATGATGAAAATCATTCAGGTGGAAGTGTCAAATCCTGGAAAAATTTGACAGGCTTTCCCCTATTTTTTCAACGTTTGAGTACCCTCAAATGAGTACTTTTGGCTTTGAAATTCCAAGTAGTTTATTTTTTGTTGAAAATTAGGAATTTGTAGGCTTAGATTTATTGAAAAATACCTTTAAATAGGTATGGTCGCGGTCGCAGAGGGTTGTAGGTGGTACGAGTCTTCAAACTAGTTGCAGCTTGTTTGATAGAAGGTACTGAGATTTCTTCGGAGGCGAAATTAAGAGGTGAAATGGCTTCTGGGATTATAAGCAGTTTCGAAATGGTGTCTATGAATCTTTTCAGAGAGGATGTAGGCGCAAAATGCAATGTAAACAATAAGAATTAAGTCCGACAGCTTAAGTTTTATAAAAAACCATAACATTTATTGCAGGTTTGGTGTTAATGGCGGGAGCGGTTAGTGCGTTTGAAGGAGAAACCACAAATGGTTATCGCATTGCTCTTGGGCAGTAACTGTTTTTTAGCTTTAGCAATGTGATCCAATATGATTAGGACACGTAGTGGGCGGTGGTTTCACAAAACAACTTTTTTCGAAATTTTTTTGGGCAACTTTGCCCGATCACTTTAGAAATGCGATATGGGATCCGCGCCGTCGGATTTGGTTGAGTGAAGCGAACTACTAAGATGTGTCGGGAAGCTGCGGGGAAATAGGGTGGGACCAGGTACTATGATCTACGTCATTGATTTGGTAAGAGGAGATCGACAATTTAAAATTAATCCGATAGAAAATGGTGGGGGTGGGGGAAGGATTTATCGGATTTAGTTTGGATCGTCGGATTAAAGGGATTAAGATGATCGAAGGGTCAGGAATGAATGCGAGGGGGTGGGACTCGGGTTCAATATTATCCATTGATTTTGATTGGGATGATCGGATGGTTAAGGTTAAACTCGATGGTGAGGAGGGGTTTAACAAGATTTAAACCAGGCTTTAAGATTTATACGAAACATCAGGTTTTGCAAAGTATGAAAAAATAAAGGTTGAACCTTGGGTTAGGGGTAATTGGGAGAGGGGAAATATTACAGAAGGATAAGTTTTGTGAAGTTTAGCTTAGATTAACTTCATGATTTTTGTTTTAAACATATAAAATATGTTTAAAGATTTTCTTTGTATTTTATTATATTATATAGTTTTTAGACTATTTGAATGTCCAAAACTATAAAGGAGTGGGATATTTGAATAATGATATTTTTAGCCAAAGGGGGTTTATTGTGGGTTTTTATTAAAACATGTGGGGATAATAAACTTTGGCTAAAGTTATAATAATGGGTGTTTTGGGGCTATTTAACAAAAATGAGTTATATTAATATGAGAAGGTTATTTTCTAGGGAAATAATAAATAAGTTAAAGTAAATATGACAAGGAAAAAGTGGATAATCAAAATACTAAGAAAAGTGAAGGTTAAAGTCAAGTTTGTATTATATTAACTTCATCACTTCAACTTAGGATAAAATGTCATTTTGAGGTTTTTATGCTTTCATGAGATGTGGGAAATTAATCAAATGAGGATTAGAGCATCATTAAGTAAAAATGATGTTTTTTACTTATGATTTTTTCTGGTAAATGAATGCATGAATGGAAAATGATGTGATTTGTGGGATTAATATAGACATTTAACATTTTCAACTAATCAACCATAGAGCCTTGGGTCTAGTCCCAACAGAAGTCAAGGAAATGCCTTGAGCCTTTCTGATTGATAGTTTAGAATGATAAATGGCTATGGGGAAGGGATGTTAGTTATTTGCAGCCCCGGTGAATAATATTTACAATGATGTTTCTCACCTTCTTCTACCTACCCAATTTTAACTGCTAACATTTTTTCTTCCATTTTGATTAGGTGCATTTGAGATAGAAAACCTTTACAACATTTATTCTTTCTGAAAGCAATAAAACTATCTAATTCTACACTTATTTCATCCAGGAATCCAGATTAAACTGTTGGATTCACTTATTCTCTACCTAACCACTGAATTGTCACGATTAAACTGTATGACAACTCTTTATTCTCTATCTACAACAAGTGAAATTTAAACATGACAAGTCAAGATTAAACTGTTTAAATCATCATGGATTATGGCATTTATTGACACTCTGCCATAATCAACTACAAAAGGTAAAAGTAGTGGCATTTAGACTTGCACACTTTCATGTTTTATTCATCTTTTTCTTTTGGGGTCTATTATTTTTTCTAAGTCCTTTGATTGTTCTTTTAGGACTTTTTTACCCTCTTTTTGATTTTTTGATTTTTTTAAATTTTTTTTTACAAAATATCGGAATACAACTTGCAGAAGGCAAAGTATATACATATTTACAAGATTACCATCAGTCAAGTCAAAATTATGAATCCTATATTATAGTTTACTAGCACTAATAACAATATTACTCTCTCTTACTTGAATGCTCCCCTTTAATGTAAATAATCTACAATTTGCAATTGGATAACCCTTATAGGTAAATCTTCATTACTTCATTTCCAAATCATAATTCATTCTTGATGTTATAAAAACACTTTTTTTGAATTATTAATTTTTATTTGGGCTTGTATTGTTCTTTGCTTTAGATATTTTCATGTCTTCATTTACACATTAAATTCACCCCACAACTTGTAACATTATTCAGATTTACCACGTTATTCAACAACATATGCAATTATATAGAAAGAACAATATCATTATCAATGCAATAGAACATAAATGAATTAGAAGAAAATAATTCACACATAGAGACACCAGGATTGATCAGAGACCACGGCAAAACCTATTACGGGGAAAACCCTTTCAAATTTTTCTTCTTATTAGATTGGCATTGAATCATTCAACAAAAGAGAGTACAATGATCCATATCTTCACCCATAAACCTATTTAGCGGAATCAACTAAACAACATTCATGAGATGAAACCAACAATGCTAATAATCAAAACCCCGATTCTAAAGCTTGTGATCAAATGTCACTATCTGCGGTCAACTTCTAAACTCTGTGGTCAATAGACAAAAACCGCGGTCAACTGAAAATTCAAACCTATTTCTCAACCACACGGAGAGTGTCATGCATGCGGCTAAAACCCTTCAATCGCACGCATAGGCATGCATTCATGTAGTTACAACTGAAATTTCCATATAGTATGTCTGCGATTGGGGACCAAAACCGTAGAAATAAAATGTGAACTTCGAACCCTGCAATTTCACCTTCATGCGAACCAATTCTACATGGACCTACCTCAGACGTATGCAAGCCAAAACCAAAGAAGAGAATAGAATAATGCTTCATGATGATGTCCAAATGAGGGTCACTTGACTTGTATTTATAGCCTTCAATGGGTGTCCAATTCCTCTTTTGGGTTGACCTGACCTTTTGTGCACATGTGGGCTTTTCTTAAAAAATACACTTTCCTTTGTCCAAATTGAGCGCTTCAATAGTAAAAATTGGTCCTCTCGAAAAGAGTAATCTCATCCCATGGCTAGAATTTGTCACTGAGCTACCAAATTAACAGAAATAGCCTTCAATTTTTTTCTAATATATATATATATATATCTTAAACCTCCTCTTTATGAGTTTTTTATGTTTCTCCATATTTTTTTCTTTTGAGATTGTAATAAACAATATATTTTTTTAATTAATGGAGAGCACAAAGTGCTTAACTCTAATGAATTGATACACTTTGAGTATGCCAAATTGGGGTTTTAAATTATATTAAATACTTAACAAATACGACCCCCTTTAATTTAAATAATAACTTTTACTTTTAAATTATTATTTTTTCCTTTTGATTTATATTTACTTATGTATCTTTCTCATATGATGTTTATTTTATAGACACTAATGGTTGATGAGGAACTAGCAACCTTCCTAAATATATGCAACAACCTGCAAGCCACATATATCAGAAACCCACAGTTCAACGTAGGACCGAGACGTCCGGAGACCACTGGAAATAAGAGTCGAGATCCCAAATTCCAACAGGACACCAATCCTTCCAGCCTTACTATGAGGAGCCATGATGCCCCCCCATGGGATCTGAAATCGGGTGGAGGGGATAACATCTCAGTGAGACAACCACTTTGTCATCCCACGAGGAGACTTCTCCCTTAATGTTTATATCATGAACTTATATTATTTTTTCCTGGATCACCATTATAAGCACTTATATATGTATTTTTTATTACACTTATTATTCCTTGTTGAATTAGTCTTTAATTATTTTTTTCATGAGTAGCCATCCTACGGAGAGTTGCATTGGTTGGCGTGGCGGTTTTCGATTTATGTTATATCATTCACTAGCAACAATAGGTATGGATGAAAATATTGCATCACAAATAACAACAACTGAATATACAGTGGACGTGATAGTGGTTTGTACAATCAAATCCCATACAACAAAACAATTTGGCGGATGTATTGTGTGGTCGTATGATCAATACACCATTTGTGTGATGTTATTGATGTACAACAAGCATATGGGAAGACAATGTTCGCGTGACACCACAATACGGTAGTGGTATGGCACTTATAAATCTGTACAATGATAAACAATTATAATTGTGTATAAACCATAATTTTATATTTTAATTGGTTAATTACAGGTACATATAAGATAATTTATTGTATAATATGTGTGATTGGGTGTTGGAAGTGGTATGGACTGTGATTATGATTTAATATGGTGGTATAATGATGTATAGATAAACTGACACTCTATTATTTTACACTTGATTTTATGTGAATAGACTGTTTATTTCCTTAATTTTTTTTTAATTTGTGTTATACCTTCATTTTTCTTAGCAACAAGGTTATCCTTCTATTTTGGATAATTTTTCTTTCGATAGAATTTTTCAAAATGGCTTAAGGGTTGACTTTGGTCAAAGACCATATTCATAAAAATTATGATAGTTGTGTGGCAAAATGCCAGATTAAGCAAAGTATTGTTTTAAGTGTGGCTAATGGCCAAAATTAGAATTGGCTTTGATACCAAATGTGATAGCCAAACCCAAATCACGAGTTAATTAATCTAAAACACTTGGAATATAAGAGTATTCACACACACACACACATATATGTACAATGTGTATGAGTATGATGATATGATTTATAGTATAATGATGGGCTCGTTTATATACTAGGTTGGAGTGCCCTTTTACAAGAGTTGTGTCCTTTTTAGACACGCCCTTTCATATTTAACTACACTAATCAATCATTATTTTATTATTATTATTATTTATACATAGTTATGTCCGTAATACTCTAAGTTGCAAGATGAATTTTAATTTTGTTTTTTTTTCTAGTTACGATATTTTTTAGAGCAACTTGTTGAAGGAAATTGATGATCACTTAAATATATTTTTACTTTTTGCTAGGCGTGGAGCCTAATTATATTCCTAATTTTTTAAAGGTTTTTTTTTAAGCTCTAATTGGATCCCAGTCCCTGACGAGGGGGTGTGGGGGGGCTTGCCCCCCCCCCCACGGTGCCCCCCCCCCACTATTGCAGCAAGGAAGGGGTCCACGTGAAGCAAAAATCAGATGAAAAATTGCCTTGTAAATATTGTAATTTCGTAGTCAATTTAGGTCGTTCATTAGGTTGAAGATCTGACGGTATAAGTTATGTCAATTTAGGGATTTTTTTCCCTAGAAAACAACCATCAGTTTATTGTTTTGCGGTTGTGCATCATTATTCTGTGAAGAAAAGAGGGGATACTGTGTGGGAGCGAAGAGGAAATTACAACAAATTTGTTGAAGGTTGTATCGCTTCATTTTGTTGGATAATATAAAAGGAAGGAATTGTTGTTTCTCCGTGGACGTAGCCCAAATTGGGCGAACCACGTATATACATGTCTCTCTTGTTTTATGCTTTTATGTGTTTGTTTTTCCACAATAATATTTATGTGTTTCATTTATCTATTAATTAATTTCTAACACTTTTGTGCATATGTAATGTTCTTTCGACCATGTAAGGACTTAACCGTCCACACTCGGGACCAATATGTTTATGAAAGATCTGTAAGCTCCTACAATGATCGTTTATGGATTTTTAATGGGTGTGCTTTTAGCACCTAAATATAGTACTTTACTTCACATTGAATAGAAAGTATGTTCTTTTTGGAAAGAAAAAAAAATCTCAATTAATTGTTTTGTCAACAAAACAACCTTGCATTATATGAAAAATTTGGAAAGTTAGAAAAACAATCCTGGATGTTAAAGGTTCCCTCCTTTACATCCACCCAAGAGTTGAGGTTCAAAATAGTCTTTTGATGTGTATTTTGTCATGGACCTTATTGTAATATCTTCACATCTTTAATTGTCACTCTAGCTATCCCATTAAAAACCACTAGAAAGGTGGTAATTGCTATCTACAATATACTTTTCTATTTACGTCTCTTGTTTGTCTATTTTTGTTGTTAACTCTACATTTTTAATAGCCCATGACCCTAAATAAGAGATCATTGATCTTGATGCGTTCAAATGTAGCTTGAAGTTCAACTAATTAATGATCAATTTGTCTCTAATTCTTTCAAAGGTCAAAGATTTGACTGGAATACACCTTCTAGAATGCCCATGTCCATCCATTATGTTATGTCCCTATAATACTAGCATGTTCCCCTTATTGTTATTGTTAGTGTAGCCCCTATTGTTATTGTTGTGCCCATGTATCCCCCATGTTGTTATTGTTGTGCCCCAAAGAAGCCCACTATTTTTATTGTTGTGCCCTTACATTATTATTGATATGTAGGCTCTGATTATATTATGACCCCTTAGACCCCTATATATACAAAGGAGGTCTTATCATTTGTATCGTCTAATAATTGTTCATTTATGTAATGTAAGTGAGGTTTCCCCCTTAAAGAAGGTAATTTTTAAGTCGTTGATCTATCTTTTCTTATATTTTGTGAGTTGGTTGCATAACATTTCATATCAGAACTTTGGATTCTAGGGTTTTGCTGCTTCAAATAGGACATCTTTGAATTATGTCTATAAAGTTTTTTCTACGAATATTCAGAAGCTGAAATTGAAACCATGAGGAGTCGAAATTGTGATGGACTTCATGTATGAATTTAATATCTTGGTTCGCTATATTTTCGGAGATATGGGGCGAATAAGTTAGGGTTTATGCATACTCTAGAATTCAGTCCTAAACAAGTGACCAAGGGAAAAGAATCATAACTTTCTCTTCAAGCATCAGTTTTTAATTTCATTTAAACTGACATAAAGTACACAGGCTGTAGTTTTTTGTGCAACAACTTTAGGGCCTAAAGTTTAAACACTGACACGTGGCACTTCGTACAAGTTTGATCTACTGAACCGGTCCATAATCAGGACATCGTGGGATATTGGGAATAATTTTATCTTGAAGAATCCAATTTTGGGCTACCTTGTGGTGTTGGAAATAAAACTAAGAGGGATACCACAAGAAGGAATTTCAGACCTTAGAGAGCTGAAATTATAGAGTTACAACCGTTTCAAGATCGAGCACCTAAAAGCAAGAAAAAGGTGTGTATTTTAAAAAAAAAATTGTATAAATATTGTTTGAAAAATCAGTTTGAAGTGATTCCAAGGGAATATTAAAGCATAAATATCAATACTGGGTTCTAAAATGCCTCCAAAATAAAATAATTCTACACCCTTTAATCCCTCAGAAAGCTCTACTATGATGCATGAAAAGGAATAATTGCAACATGATATATCAAAATTACGGGACCAAGTGCAACAAATCTCACTGTAATATTCCCAAATGGGAAAACCAGGAATATAGTGCAAAATGCTTGAACAATAGTGTAAAATCATTATATAAAATCAAGAGGCCAATATGGAGACCTTCTATTCATTATAACAACGGCAAAATATGCATAAATAATGGGCCATAAGATGTACAACAAGAAAGAACAAGCCTCCAATGGACAAAATCCCTCAAAAGAGGTGCTGCTACTATATATAAAGAGTTGGAAGGTTGCTACAACGCTGTTTTAAAGGCATTGCTACAAAAAAATATTACACAACAGATCTAAGGTTGATATGTGCCTCAAAAGATAGATGCAATACAAATCTGAGCACGATACAACTACCTTTGAAGAACCCCTTAAGGGTTTTCAACAAAACACCATGTACAAGATGGGAATTGAGCCTAGGGCTGAAGATCCACTGCAAAATATAGGTCTGGAAAGTGTGGCTGATCTGATATGAGAAATAATGCAGCCTCCTCCAATATATCTCCTATATGAAAAGAAGATCCCCTTCACCAACAAACCTTCTCTCCAATTGGTGTGCCAAAACCACCCTGCAACTCCTCCTACAAAATAATCCAGATCTGGAAATAAACTACGCTGTAGGGGCAAATAAATCAATGGCCTAAAGCCAAGATATGAAAATAAGCTCAAGGGCCTTCCTTACTTTCCTCCCAATGGAAATGAAGTCTTCTCCATTGAAAATAAGCAATGAAATGACCCAAAGATGGTCTCCATTGCTGCAACTTGCAAAACAACTCAACCCTCAACAGGATCTACGCTGTAAATGAAAGAAGAAGCTTGGCCTTAAGCCTGAAAGTGGACAATGTAGTACAAGAATCCTCCAAGAGCTTCTCAATAGAAGAGGTGGGATTCCCGATTAGGAACACCCAGTGCTAAACAACACTCAATCTCAGCTAAACAACTAGAGAAAGATATATGTCTAAACAGACCATATATTCAGAAATATCAAATACATCAACATACTGAATATGCCTGCCATCCTCTTCCTTTTATAAGATATGAGCTTCCAAACCCTAAGCCCCATCCAATAATAGCACTACTTCCATGCAAAGCATCTCCATGTAAAACTGCATTGTCTTTCATTGATGGTCACTCCTCCATGACAATGTTGTTGATTTGGTCAAAGTTGACCCAGTCAAGGTGTTCTAGCCCCTTTTCACACTTAAGGGTGCTCAATTAAGCTGCCAAGATATATCCTTTTCACATTGGCATTGATTTATTCATTATTAAGGAAACTTATGGACCTCCATTTTCCTCTTATTCATAAAACAAAGCAACAAAGCAAAATTTAATATTCCAACTAGCTCATGGCTAATTGGGAATATTACATTCACTCTCACAAATAGAAACCAAAAATTACATGGATGGTTTAAAAGAAAACATGGAAGGTTTGAAGGATGGAATGGAAGCTAATATGGATGGTTTGAAAGAAGACATGGAAGGTTTGACAAAGTTGTTGCAAGAAAGGCTTCCCAATGGTGACAAGGTAATCCATGAAAATAATAATGAGGACAAAAGGAATATGAATTATTTTAGAGACTCCACTGTGGGGTTTAAGAACCACCACATTCCAATGTTTGATATGAGGAAGTTTGATGGAAAGGATCAAGTAACATGGATACTACAGATGGGGAAATATTTTGATCTACAGGATGTGTAACCCTCACAAAAGGTACATATTACATCTTTATATTTACAACCCAACCATTTCGTATGGTATAAATGGCTCTGTTCTCGTAAACCACTTGTCACATAGTCAATTTTTACGAAGTAAATGGTATCACATTATCAAGATACAAAGATCAACACCTTCTTTAGCTAATTGATAAATCTCAAACAAAAGGGTTCAATGGCGGAGCACATTGAAGACTTCCAAAAATTGAATATTAGGGTAGCCGATATTCCAGAGGAGCATAAGATTAATGTCTTCATATGTACTTTAAAAGATAACATCTAACATGAGTTTCGCCTTTCAGAACCTGATTCATTGTAGAAAGCATTAAGGGTGAAAAGAAAAGTTAAAAGCAAAATTGTGGCAAGAAGGAAGTCTACCACTCACCACTATAAAGATGGAAGTGTTGTTTCTCCTAGTCTTCGACAACCTACGAGGTTGGCACCACAAAAATTGGAGGAAAAAAGAGCAAAAGGGATTTGTTATAGTTGTGATAACAAATACACTAAAGGTAATAAGTGTGTTGAGAATAAATTATTCGACATAGATTGTGAAGAGGAGGAAGAAAAGGAACAAGTAACATCAAAATATTAGGATATACACCATGAAACAACCCAATGAAAGAAGAAATTAATTCGACCATATATTGTAATGCATTGGCAAGAATTACCACTCCTCAAACTCTCATGATAGAAGGATATATAAAGAAGAAACATGTAATAGTTTTGATCGATTCAAGTAGTACCCATAATTTATTCATTGTAAGATGCCAAGGAATTGAATTGCTTCATATATCCAGCACCAGAGTGTCAAATGATGGTTGCAAATGGAGGAACTATAAATTTCTCTAGAAAGTGCCATAATATCAAGCTAACCATGGGGGAATATGTATTGAATAGTCCAATGATTTCCATTCCAATGGGTGGTGTTGATGTTGTACTAGGACTCTAATGGTTACAATCTTTGGGGACGATAGGTTTTAATTTTCAAGAATTTTTCTTGACATTTTTTTCCGAAAGGAAAGGAAGTTGAATTAAGGGGTATCGCAGGGAACCTGGAAAGATAATTAGCTCTAATGGCATGAAAAATATTATGGAGAAAGAACAATGGGGCTTCATTGCACAATTATTCCCACTAGAGGTTCAAACATCGAAATCATCTATTTTCCAGATCTCCAAAAATTCATGGACAATTATCCAAGGTTTTTGATACTCCCAAAAGCCTCCCACCTATTCGTGATCATGATCACGTTATTCATTTGATTTTAGGAAGTGTTCCTCCAAACATTAGACCTTACAGATATCCATATTCCCAGAAGAGTGAAATTAAACGTATGGTTGCAGAAATGCTAGAGGCAGGTATAATTCAACCTAGTCATAGTTCTTTCTCTGCTCTAGTAGTATTGGTGCACAAGAAGGATGGAACATGGCATATGCGTCTAAATAGTAGGGAGCTCAATAAGCTCACTATTAAATATAAATTTCCCATTCCTGTCATTGATGAATTGTTGGATGAATTACATGGATAAATTAACTTCACCAAGCTGACTATTTGTTTGGTATATCGTCAAATTATAACGAAAACACAATACATTATGAAAACAACATTCAGAACTCATGAGGGTCATTATGAATTTTTGTTCATGCCTTTTGGCATTACTAATGAACCTTCCACATTTCAAGGTTTGATGAATTCCATTTTCAAACCCATCCTTAGAAAATTTTGTGTTCGTATTTTTTGATGATATACTCATCTATAATAAGCCTTGGAAGGATAATGTTAAACATGTTGATAAGGTGCTCAAACTATTGGAGGAGAAAAAATTATATGCAAAAACATCCAAAAGTTTATTTGGAGTACAAGAGGTGGAACATTTGGGTCATATTGTATCTCACGAGGGTGTTAAGGTAGGCCATAACAAAATTAAAGCCATTAAGGAATGGAAAATCCCCACAACCATTAAACATCTTCGGGGATTTCTTGGGTTTACAGGGTATTATTGCAAGTTTGTTAAGAATTATGGGAGAATAGAAACACCTCTAACAACATTGCTAAATAAAGATGCATTTTCTTGGATTCCAAAAGCAACTAAGTCCTTTGAACATCTTAAAGAGGTAATGTGTCAAGCACTAGTCTTAGCTACGCTAGACTTCACAAAAACCTTTATTATGGAATGTGAAGCCTCGTGAAATGGAATTTTTGTTGTTTTAATGCAAGAAGGAAGACCCAATGCTTTTGAAAATCGTTTAATCAAAGGAAAGTATTTACATAAACCTATATATGGGAAGGAAATGTTGGAAATACTACATGCACTAAAGTGATGGAGGCCTTACATAATGGGAAGACACTTCAAGGTAAAAACAAATCATGATAGTGATAAATACTTTTTGGAACAAATATTATCTTCATAGGAGTAGCAAAAATGGGTCACAAAGATGTTGGGTTATTATTTTGAGATCATCTACAAAAAAGGGAAGCAAAATGTTGTTGCAGATGCACTCTCAAGAAAAGATGAGGATGTGGAAGCATTGTTCTGTGCAATTTCTATTATCCAACCTGATTGGATAACCAAAGCAAGGGATGAATGGAAGAATTACAAAGAGGTGTGGATAATCATTCAAAATTTGCAACAAGATCCAAATATATCTAATACATTTAGCTGGAAAAAATGATTCATTAGGGTACAAATATCACTTATATCTTTGTTAGAATTCCCAACTCAAGCAAAATATTCTTTTGGAATTGCACACCTCCCCCTTAAGAGGGCACTCGGGATTTTTAAAAACTTACCACATGGTAAATAAGGAATTTTTTTGGAATGGCCTTAAATTTGATATTGAAAATTTTGTGGTAGAATGTTTGGTTTTACAACAAAATAAAGTTGAGACTATTAAGACCCCGGTTCTGTTACAACCTTTAGCCATTCCAAGTCAGGGTTGGGGGGAGGTCTAAATTTATTTATCATAGGTTTACCCAAGTTTGAAGGAAAGAGTGTCATCATGGTGGTAGTTGATAGACTTATCAAGTATGCACTCTTTTGTTCATTTTTCATCCTTTTAAAGCTAGTATAGTTGTTGCTGCATTTATGGAAACAATTCAAAAGCTACATGGAAACCCAAAGATTATTGTAAGTGACAAAGATCCCATTTTTTCTGGAAATTATTGGACGGAATTATTTTATTGTCTTGGTACTCAATCAGCTTGTAGGTCATCTTATCATCCTCAATCTGATGGGCAAACTGAGATAATGAACAAATGTTTGGAAAGATATATTCGTTGCTTTGTATCTGATAAACAAACACAATAGGTCAAGTGGTTACCTCTAGCTGAATGGTGGTATAGCACTTCCTTCCATACTGCAACATAAATGATCCTGTTATGCGAAATTATGGATTACGGATAAAACGCTCTTCCCTAGATATGGTGCTCATCTAGAACAACAGGTTAAAGACTTTTCAACTGCTTTTCCTAACAGTAAATATACACACAGAACATATCAAGAAACTTTCTTGGAGTCCAAGCGCTTCCAATTCTCCTTCTGTCGCTCTTGTCGTACCTTCAAATCCGAGCTAGATCGCCAAAATATTTCCTGCAAGAATGAACACTAAACAACAAAGAGATAGAAATATACATATGTCTATTCAAGTTATTCAATTAAATCAATGAAACATGAGCCATATACATCAGATAAGAATTCATAATATGAAAGACATGAGCTTATACAGATACATATGTGGGAAAGTAAGTAGCAATCTTTATTAATGGACAGAAGGGGAGGTTACAACCCAATGATTGATTTTATGTCACCATCTCCAGCAGCATCCCAGCCTCATCACAATGCACATCTCTTCAATAGCATGTTACACAAATAAACTCCTGAATTGAAATTCCACCAGCATTTCTCTACTCAAATTATTCCTTACCAAGCACTAGGATATGTGCTCAATTTATAGAGGAGCTGAAGGTAGTTTTACAATCAATGAATTTCTAATAATATGAAAGACATGTTCTGAGTCTCACAGGTATCAAATGAACACATGGATTCAAATTTTGACACATATGCACTCTTATAGAAGACACTGGCCAAGTGGAGATTCCGGAACAATGAGGATTTCAATCCCAAATGACCAACGCACCCTTGAGTGTCGGGAAGTGCTTTTCATAGCACCTTTGAATGGAGGTACCTACATATGCAACACACTTAGCCCCTTGAGGGAATGCTTTGGTGAGCTCATAGGTGTTATAATATAAACTTAAAATCTTAGAAACCTTGTAGATGGAAGTCATAGATGATTTTTTATTGTTCTTTGTCTTAGGGCATGTAGCAACTGAAATGATAGGGGATGATAGACCCTATTCATTGGTCCTGGGGATGATGTCCAGTTAACCAGGTCATTGGGAATGGTGCCCAAATTGACCTATAACAATTTCCCCCTAAAGCATGAAGTCAAAATAATAATAACAATATTTTGATTGAGATGATTTACAATGTGATGGGTTGGAGATGAAGCGGAGTGGTGACCTGCATCAATCTTACAATACATTACATCATGATATATCCTCTTGATCATAAATTGCTGAGGGAAGGCATTCCCATGCTTAGTACATAAACTATCTAATAACATGTACATAATTCAGAAAGTCGTCTACATTGGAATGTTGCCCAATACAGACATGCCTACAGATATAGGCCCATGTTCGGATGACGATTTGTATGTAAGGTCACCGTACAGATGATGTGTAAAACAATCCTAAAATCGTAACCCGGATGGCTGAAACTAGATCCAGGGTCTTCTTATCTCGTTCACTCGATCATTCAGGTACAAGTCCAGCCATGCGAATATATGATTTGTAGTCGAACATGGAAAGACATCATTTGATTACCAGCTAATGATGTGAGCTGTTAAAAAATGCGAGAGAACCACCATTGATGTCAATGGTCCTCAAGGTACTGCAATACATTTCGTAAGGCGTAAATAGGTGATTTGATGTCAAACAAAAAACAAAATATTTCGGTCAAAATTCTGGAAGCGAGGATCTTGTCGATGTTGTAACAAGCCTCATGGTACTGGAATATGATGTTTCTAAGTGAACTTCCTAGATAATGATTTGTCGTCGACAGGAAGGCACCTTATTTTGAAATGAGAGTTACTGATTTCAGACACAAAGGTATGACTTGATATAGCAATGTTCAAGGATGACTGTCACGAGAATGAAGGTTTATGAGTATTGCAGAAGGATGAGTATTCACTGGATGACTTCTCTTGAACATATCGATGACATTGAGATGAGTTGGCAACATTGATCCGAAACCAAAGTGAAGGTATGATGAACCATAGGTATGAATGAACCGTCAAGAATATTACTCAACCCAAACAGTCACGGTGATGGAGTGAAGTGTCATGTTCAAGAGCTACTTGCTACCGTAAAAATTTATGTTCACTTTCCCAAATTTTCCCCGGTCATTTGTCAACCAGTACCTCTTTATTTTTTAACAAGCTTGAGGAGGATAACATTTTCTTCCTCTATAATTCAACCCTTCAGGGGAGCAATGTATCGCTATTTAATAATTTAACGAGTCTAGAGATGAATGAAACTCGATTCTTGCCATGATTGACAAGCCTGTCGCTATTTTATGTTTTAACGAGCTTAACGACAGTGACAACCCGATCCTTTTTCATATTTAGAGATTTTGAAAAAGAGGACGAAAATAGAACTCCATAAGTACTTTTTCGTAAAGTTGTCACTCAGCTCCGAAAAAGTGTAAAATAATATCTGAGAGAACATCTTTAGTAATGTTTGACCAAGGTATTCCTTTTTCGTAAGTAATATATCTCAGTTCGGAAAATGGTTAAACTTATACTGAGTAGATATCAATTCATTTACTTTTACGAGCTCGAAAATACAAGTGCTCATAAATATTTTTCACATTATCGCAGTCTGAAAAGAGCTAAAAGAAGACTCCAGGGGTTCCTTTTTCGCTGTTATCGAAGCTCGAAAAAGAAATAAAAGTGCACTTCAAATCCTTTTTCGCTTTTAACAAAGCTCGAAAAATAAGGATAAAAACTATGCTTTGTGGTCAAATTATTCTTGAAATAAATCTGCACGACTAATCTGTTCATAAGTTGTAAAACCTGTTCATAACAACATCAAATGGATTAAAAATACATGTTTCATGATAAAAACATAATAAAACCATAGTCATAGCAATAAATATTCATTGAAAACAATTAAATGACTAAATAAAAAGAGTTTTACTATTCATTTTTACCATTCACTAGCTACCATTTGCATTTTGGAGCTCTGAACCTGTTTTTGCCCCCGAACTTCAGTAGATGATTACGATCGATTCTGTGGATGGTTTTCATCGCCGTTTGATCCATGTTAGTGCCATGAACCTTCTCTTTCTTTCAGTAATCATTTCATTTCCTTTCATTGCAAATTTTTAGGGTTTTGAGCCCCTTAAGATAAATTTTTATTCAAAAAAGGGAAACACACCCTTGAACATCGAAAGGTGTGTTGCATAGCAGCTAAAATGAAGGCTAGCTGCATATACAACGCTCTGTCTCTTTTCCAGGACTGCGTTGGGTGCATTCTTCACTTTTTATTTTTGCACTATGCCCAAAATTTGTCCAATTTTTTGCAATGAATGGAGTCTAATGGTTCTTATGGTTGTATTTAAGGTTTTCGTCGAACTATAATGATGATTACATGGAGAGAAAGAGATCATGAAGAACAAAAAATGATTGCCTTAAATGATCCAGGTACAGTAAGAGCCCTAAGAGATTGTGGCTTGTTAAAGTACTTCCGTTTGTCAAGGATGAGGCAACAAATAGAACTTTTAGAGTTCCTAGTTCGAGCATGGGATCCGGCTATCGAGGCTTTTCACATTAAGAACCAAGTGGTTCCTATAACAGTGGAGGAAGTATATTTTCTCATAGGTTTGTCGAGGAGAGGCTTGCTTATTTCACTTTCAGGGTCTGCTCTTGGAGGAGAGACTGTGAAAGATTATGTTTTGCAACATTACTATCTAGGGGCAGAGCCAAGCAAATACGGGAAGATAAACATTCGGGATGTTAGAGATTTTCCTTTGAGAACCATTCTTTTCACGATCGCAAAACTTGCTGGCATTGTTACACTACATATAGCGAATAGATCGTATATGCAGTATGCGCTAGAGTGCATGGAGCCAACAATCTTCAATTGGTCTGAAGTTTTACTTTCCTAGATAAAAGAACAACTGAACAAGGCAAAGGGAGGAAGGAAGAAAAATTTCAGTTATGGTTCAATCCTTATCTCATTTTCCTTAGAGCGGATTCCAACGATGCAGCCACAACATGTGACACTGGGTGTGTCTAATCCTAGAGATCCAAGGATGCAGAGATGGGTAGAACTAATGGGTAGGCATGCAGGCCAATCTACCATTGTGTTCTCGACTGCATTCTTCGCTTGGTTTAGGCGACAGGTTGTCGCCATCGATGAGTATGCATACATATGCGTTGATTTCCAAGGAGATCCAGATTTAGTTTTACCAGAAGGCGCTCAGTGGGGTGCAATAGGTAAGAATGTTTTGACCATGTTTTTTATTTTTTCTAAGGTTTATACAATGTTTTGGTATTTTTTATTGTTTTTCCCAAGACTAAACTAAATGGTTGATGTAATGCAGATGTTGTTTGAGTTGAACTGGTGGAGGAACCAGAGCCTGTAGCAGTTGATCCAGTAGAGAGGCTGTCGGGAGAGCAGTCCTTTAGGATCTCGACATGGCTGAGACTCTGTCTAAGCTTCGATAGCACATAGATGGGTTAACCTTCGAAATTTCAGATTGTCGGATCGAAGAGTTGCACATGCGACTGCAGCGTCACATTATAGGTGTTCCTAATTGCTAGATGCGGTTACTACGTAGGATAGCTAGATCTATAGCATGTTACCATGAGCACCACTAGTTTATTTTGACATGTTGCATACATTTTGAGGTCAAATGATCAATGTGTCTTGGGCACAAATTTTGTAAAAAACTATAACTATTTATCTATTTGATTTCAGTGTTTTCCTATGTTTATTGTGCAATCCTATTCAATAATGTGAATGTTTTCTTTACATGTGTTGCAAATTTCTGTCTAAAACTTGATTAGCCAAAGAATCAGTTAATGTGCTCAAATTTCTGGAAATGTGTTGATATTGAATAAAATCAAAGTGTCTTTCCAAAAGTCAAACTCTTAGGAACAAACGATGCAGTGTTGGATTTATAACAATATAAACACTAGTAAGTTGTAATACCACAAGTTGTGAGTCTAACCTTATGATGATGCGGTTAATACCAAATCAAATGCCATTAGAGAGAAGTTTGAACAACGTGCTATACTCAGCGATATTGTTTGTCGATCTACCGATACAAATCCCTTGACAACTCACTAACTCACCGTTCAGAGCGACAATGGCCCACGCTACAGAGGATAGATTCTGCGTACTATGACTAGCACCATTAGCATATCCAACAAAAGGTTCCAAAGATTTAGACATCTGCGATGAAATGTAAATTGGATTACTAACGTCAAGAAAAATATTAAAAAAAAGCTAAGATAGTAAATTCAAATCAACAATATATAGATACAATATAATACAAAAAAGCACTACACTCATGATTAAGCATAGTAACATTTCAGATACAACCCATTTATGGGCTGCGCCAACGGAAGTCCATCATAATCAACTAACTCATAGGAACCCTTAGTAAGAACTCTTTTGAAAATATAGGGGCCATGCTATAATGGCTCAAATTTTCCTGTACCTATTACATCAGCTTCTTGATCATAAAGAAGGACGAAGTTTCCCTCTGAGAAAACGTGAGGCTGGACATTTTTGTCGTATTGCGCCTTTATACGTCTCTTATGCACTTCATTGACCAATTGGGCTTCACGACGCGTTTCATTAAGATGGATGAGGTTAAAAAGATGTGATTCTTCTTCTGAGGCGTTACGTAACAAGTCGATTGCGAGTTTTAACGATGATATTTCACATTGGATTGGAAAGCTAGCTTCTAGACCATACACCAATTGAAAGGGAGTAAATCCACTTGTGTTGCTCACCGAGGTTCGGTACGCCCACAAGGCCGAGTATAGGATCAATTGCTAGTTTCTTTTACGAACTCCTATCATTCGTTGAAGCATATGTTTAAGAATTTTGTTGATAGCCTCAACTTTTGCATTTGATTGTAGATAATAAGGAGTAGAATTATCATGTGAAAATCCTAATTTGGCAGTTAATTCAACCATCATGTGGTTGCGAAAATGCTTCCCATGATTTGTAACTATAGCCCGCGGGATCCCAAACCGTGGAATAACATGATTAAAGAAAAACAATGCAGTCGTCTATCCTGTGTTGTTGAATGTAGGCATCGCTTCGGCCCATTTGGTAAAGTAGTCTACTGCGACAATAATATAACCATGCCCCCCAAATGAACGAGGATTATAGGTCATGAAGTCAATGCCCCATTTCGAAAATGGTCCCACAGAGACAACAAGATGCATTGGCGCTAGCGGTTTGCATATTTTACGATAAAAAATCTGGCACGCATGACAACTCATGACTGCGAGGATGCAGTCATGAAATATTGTAGGCCAAAATTAACCGGCACAGGGTATGTTCTGCGTGGTAGCGTATCCAGATAAATTTCCACCACAAGCCCCAACATGACAATAATTTAAAACCTTTTCGGCCTCCTCACGAGTGAGGCACCTCCTTAAGATTGTATCGACACCACGACTCGTTAGGAATTGATGGTTCCGACGTAGTAGCAGTACTATCAGAGGGAAGGTCACAGAGAAGCTCAGCCAAAACTAAATACTTTTTTGACTTGGATTTGATGAATTCCAAATCAAATTCCTACAAAATGACAATCCATTTTGAATATTTGTCCCCCAGCAATTGACGTGATAAGATATAAGTCATGGGGTCGCAATCCGAAATGACAGTGGTCTTTCGGAGCAGGATATAGGGGCGAAATATTTGGACAACTTGAACAGTTTCCAAGGCAAGCTTTTATACGTACAAATACTTAACTTTCATATCATTGAGATTACGACTCAAATAATAGATCAGATGTTCAATTCCATTTTCTACTTGGACCAGAACCATAGCAATGGTCGTTTCAGCCGCGACGATATATAGGAAATAATCATTCTGATAATTAGGGGGATACATTAATGATGCTCAGACAAGAGTATCCTTGAAAACATCAAAAGAATCTTGTGCAATTTGGTCCCAGTGGAAGGGAACCCCCTTTTTCAAGAGTCGAGTAAATCATTTAGCCATTTCGCCATAGTTTGGAATGAACCTTCTTAGGAAGTTAGCCTTTCCTTGAATTTTTTGTATCTGAAGTAAATTTGATGGCACAGGCAAATCAAGAATGGCCTGGACCTTCAATGGGTCAATTTGAATTCCTTCTTTTGAGACTATGAATCTAAGCAAATGACCAGAACCAACACAAAACACACATTTATGTGGATTTAGGCGTATTTGGTAGTGTCTTCAGCGTAAAAAGATGGCTCTGAAATGCATCGGGTGATCAGTCCGACTTCGTGAATGCGCGGATAATCATCTAGATAAGGTTGAACAATGTGCTTGATGTCACTGAAATCATAGTCCATTTCTCTCTAAAATGTTGGGGCATAGTCCATTGCTCTCTAAAATGTTGCCCCAACATTCTTTAAACCAAACGGTAGTTTCCTATAAGAGAATGTGCCCCAGGGACAGATGAATGTTGTCTTATGTTGATCCTGTGGGCGGATATTGATTTAATTGTAGCTGGAAAATCCATCCATGAACAAAAATATTTCACATCCAGCACAATCGCCAATAATCTGGTCGATAAAGGGAGTAGGATAGTTGTCTTTTGGACAAGCAATGACGTCCCGATAATCGACGCACACTCTAATGGTTCCTTGTTTTTCATGACAGGAACGATGTTGGAAACCCATTTAGTTAGCGGAATGGGGTAAATGAAACCGGCACACAAAAGTTTTTCAAATTCTGCTTTGATGACAACAACTTTCTTTGGATGAACAGGATGAAGCCGTTGACGCACCGGTTTGACATCAGGATACATATTAATAGTGTGTTCAACAATACTAGTATCTATGCCTGGCATTTCCTCGTAAGACCAAGAAAATACATCACAAAATTCACGAAAAAGAGAGCGATATGTTTCGAGTTTCGACGGAGAACAAGACACACCAACATGAATATTTTCTACAACGCCAGGTTTGGTCGAAATATCAATAGAAATGGTTTCTTCAATATTTGACAAATTTCGCTCGGAATCGATTGCATTAATAGGTAAAGAATTCGAAAAGAAATTTTTGATTGATGGGTGATATAGTTCACTAAGATAATTTTCTTCATAATCAGGAAGATGGGAAAGATGATGATAATATTCCCATGGTTCTCTTTCTAACATCATGGCTTCCAAAATATTCCCATCTGTCAAGAAAATTGAGGAAAATGGATCAGATGGAGTACCAAAATCTAAGGAACGATCAACCCAAACAACCGGCGACATTGATTTCAGATTCGTCGCCCAAGCCAGATAGATTGATTGCTATGCCAGCTCAATAGGTTTGGGAAACAGACGTAACAATTTTAGAATCACCCGTAGTCTCCCTTAAGCCAAATGGAGTGGAAGAGATCATGTAGCAGGTCTCTATACTTGCCATTTTTGCCGACGTCGTAGGCGACAGTAATGCAAAGGTTCCCATGAGAGTGGAATCCTTTAAGAGTCCTACACCAATGTTCTGAAGTGCTATTTGGGGTGCGTGAACGAACGAAACACTTCCAGTTACTTGCGAAGCGGAGGCAAAGAAGGATAGCTGATTGATTAATATAATTATACCTTTATATGGAAAGACGATCATTCTAAAATATGTAGAAACAATTGCAGTCATAGCATATACCCATGGCCTTCCAAGTAGAATATTATAGTCAAGGGGTCCGTCAACAACCTCGACATCAACATTCAGTGTTTTTTCCCCAAGCTCAACACACAGGTTATTAATAATACCACAAGGTTTATATGTATGTCCATCAAAAGCCTTCAACGTTGTTGATGATTGTGATAAGCGCAGCGAGCCATGTGACTTCCAACAATTTAGAGACATAATACAGGTAGATGCTCCCTCATAAATAATAGTACGATGAACAAGGTGATTGAGAACATTTACTTGTATGGAGAATGCCAGTTCTACTGGTAGTTGCGGCACATAACCTGTAGGATTAAAGACGAATAGATTAGAGTCAGTCGGATCAATTCCACCAATAGCTGAAAATAAAGCCTGTTTTTGGGAGGGACAATTTTGTAATACCTCAAGAGAAGACATAGTTGAAGGGGATTGAGCCAAACCTTCAACTATATTATAATTTTGAGTAGCTCTTGCTCGAGGATTATATGTCGATTTGTCGAGGTAGTAGGTTGATCAATTGCTTGACTACCATAATCTTTATTACACGTTGACACCAAAATATATGTTGAAGGTTTTGTGAAAGATAACTTAAGTACTTGGGAACTAGAAGGTGGATCCGTTGCAACCAAATTTATGTCTGGATTCGGAAACGGATCTGTCAACACAGCAGACGCATGGGAAGTCTTAATGATTTTTGAGACTTCAGCGCGGGGAGGACAATCCTGAACAAAGTGTTCCTCATTACAGATTATGCATTGATAACAAGGTTTCCTAGGTCCAGACGATTGATCAGATGATCTTTCCTGCGGGTTAGAAGTTTTCTTTTTCTTAGATTTCCACTTTTTCTTACTTCCGGGTTGCTTGTCACTTTTTCCCTTGTCAAATGACACAACATTAATTTCGGAAGAAGGTGCAGGATCAGATGCAATAATATGATGTGTGCTTGCAGTACCAATCAAGTTGTCTTAGGCATGAGAGTCCTTTAATTGAGGAGGAACAGTAAAATTAGATCGCGACACATTAGGATTTTTTTCATAGAGCGTGCCAGATTGAGTATAGATCAAATCTAAATATTGGGCATGAGCAATGACTTGCTCTTCAGCAATGACACCACCCTTAGCCACATACTCAATTATCGATGGTAATAGGGACTTGATGAACCACTCAGCAAGGATTTGATCAGGAACAAATGTCTTAACCATTCTACGACGACGATGCCACTCATGAATATGATCAGAAATGTGAGTAGCATTAGTCTGTTTGAAATCGGTCAAGAGTTTCATTCCAGTTTCATATCACATGGGTAACTGGAAGTGAGTAAAAAAGACAGTAGCTAGGGTAGTGAAATTATCAAAAGAAGCTCTAGGTAATTCAATATACCATTTTGTTGCTGGATCAGTGAGCGTACGCTAGAAAAGACGTAGTCGAATAGAGTCATCATTCAGGGAGTTTGATTAACACCATAAATGATAAGTCATAACATGAGTCGACGGGTCTTCTCAAGGGTTTTCATTGAAATTAGGAATAATCGAGGGTAATTTGTGAGGTATCACGGACCACCAAGGAGCATAGTTGATTGGATCATTGGTTAGCCGATTTAAATCTGGTAACTCTAAAGTTGCAACAAAAGGCAACTGTATATTAAGGTCAGGTTGAGCATAGCCAGGGTATGATGGAATTGCTTGAGCAACAGGTCTTTGATCACCAGCATAAGGAATCTGCTGCTAGTAACCTAGATAGGGGTTGTTTTGATAAGCAAACGATTGAGGATTTTGTTGACCAAAACCTGGATATGGTACTTGTTGAAATGAAGTCTGAGGTATTTGTGCCTGAGGCTGCCAAGGGGTCCGTCTACTAATGTTATAACCCAAATTAGGATAACTTGGATTCGGTTGAGGATAGGTATAACCAGGTTGTGGATGTGACATCTCGTAAAATGGTAAACCAACTTGTGAATAAATGATTCTAGATATAGGTTTTTGTTGTAAATTAGCCGGAGGATTTGGAGTTTGTGGGCCCAAAAATTGAGGGTATTGAGTTGAAGGACCCGCCTGAAAAGGCTGTTGTACAACATTTTGATTCTGTAACAGGGGTAAAGATGTATTAATAAGTGGAAATGATGTGGGTGTACAACCGTTTGTGGTTGGATAGGCAGAGTGGGTTGCCATTGACAAACATTCATTTCGACATTTTAACCAAAAATTGATGGAGTACTGTCATAGTGGGTGACCAAAGGTTGCCCCCCTGCATGAGGAGGATAATAATATAGAAAATATTTCTCTCTAAATGCAGGGTGTCTAGTTGATATGGTACTGGATGGAATAGAACCAGAAGGACCAGCTTGATATTTCCCTGATGATGTGTATAAAGAATCAAGCCGTTCAGTACTCACCATAGGTTTACCAGTTAAAATATCGGACGATGACATTGGTGAATTCCATGGGTTTGAAGATGCACCAGAAAAAATTCTAGATAAATATTTATAACCTGATGGGACCATAGGTCCACCATGAAAATATGATTTTGGTGAAGTTGTAAACATCGACGGGGTAGCGAGGGAAGGTACTAACGTAATTGGAACATATGGCCCAACCGAAGATGTTGGTTCAGGCATGGTTACTTGACCAATTGTATACCCTTGGGAATCGGCGGGAATATGAATAGGAATAGGATCAGCAAAATCAGAGGGTGGTGATTGAGGAAAAGACTCGTACAAGTAAATATCCTCCCCAAAATGGGTTGGAGTTAAAGGTGTCTCGTCTTGTGGGATTTCTTCAATCAAAATAAAACCAGGGGGAAGTATTTCACCGTCAGGCCCAAAGTATATTTTAGGAGGTTGACTGTGTGATATGAGAGACTCAATGGCTACATAAAATTGTGGGATGACCAATGGATGAACAACTTCCAGTTGTTCAACTTTGGGATTCAGATATTCTCACAAAGAAGAGATAGGATCTGGATCAACTTCCAGTTGAATAACGTCAGGTTCAGGAGGTATGGTCTCACTGATTGGATGGATTGTGACCACGGGCACTGTGAGGACTCCGTCTCGACAACAGTGGATGGACCAGGATGTGTAGAAACAATTTGTGCCAACTCTGGTATATGGGAAGATGATGCTTCACTAGAGGTACTGACAGTACTAGTTTCGGTAGAGTGATGTCACCTTCGCCGTCCAGAAGTAACTTCTGGTGGTAAAGGTGGTTTCAATGCTAGTCTAGGTGAACGACGGGGAAAAGGATTTTGTTCTTCCACGATGACTGATTTATTTTAACAAAAAACAGATAAAGAAAATAAAAGGGTACTACTAGGAAAAAGGTTTACCAAGAAACTGTGAACTGCAGAATACCTCCTGGCGAACCAAGAAGTACGGGAAGGCAATCTCCCCGAATGCTGTATTCGGTGTATCACAATTTACAAGGCGGCTAACTCAGTTCACTATGGATGGATAACAACCTAAATTTGTCCTCCCAAGTATACCCAAAGGTACGTGGAGGCCCAAGTCCGTATTAGCACTGTCTAATGCGAAACCACACAGTGAGAGCACCCCTTTATACTTTTCGTACTGTGACACCGCCCGATATACCCGAAAGTACGTGAACGAGCTACGATATACTTACGTACGTGGAGTGAGGTATCACACCCAGAATGTATCGCAGAAAATTAACGACAGCTGCTATGTTTTAAGATTTCGGAACACGTATCTAGCCTAGACCTTCTAAATGTTATCGTTATGGTTCCTGTTAGTTCCCAAATCCACCTTAGGCTGGAATAAGGCAGAAAAGGGACAAAACCAAACCACGCTCAGCCTCGTAGCTAGCCCTACGAGGACAGGAGAGGGCTCTCTCCGGGTCAATCTCAATGAAAATATTCAAAGGGGCTTGAGATGACTAAAACAACAACTGATCTTAGGCTAGATAAACAAATAGGAGGGTTTGATTTTGATTTTTAGGGGTTTTTGTTGGAAAAAAGGGAAAAACAATTTTGGGCTTGGGGATGAGGCCAAATTCTTGCAGAGTTCAATTTGGGGCAGGGTAGGCAATGAATTTGATGTCTTAGATTCAATGAATGGATAGAAAAGATTGCTGAGAAGCTGAAGAGGGCAAGAGAGTGCAAGGATCCTCTTCAAACAGAGGAAAACATATAAAACTAAACAAAAGTTTAAGGCAGAGCATCAGCAAAGTAATGAATTCTACCTTAGTTACTAATTCGTCTAATTCAGAAGCAAAGAGAAGGGAAATGGAATACATGTAACATTAATGAAAATTACAATAACATGGAGAAAAACATCATCAAAACTCATAAGCCACAAGGATCCCAACAAGTGCTGCAAAACTCTGGTCTTTCCTTTGCCAAAAATCTGAAATGAATATACAATGAGGTGCCAAAATTTTCCCAAGTATCCAACCCTGAAAATGTCTCAGAAAATACAATATATAGACCATCCTAACCCCATCCCATGCCTCTAGGGGTTGAGCTCATCCTTCTAGGAGCTGTTTCAACCAATTCTAAACATGGAGCTAAAATCTAGGCAGCCAAACAACTTGCCTCTATATGCTAGGAAACTGATCCATTCACTTAATTTTCACTTTTTAGTGAATGAATCCTCTAGAACAAGTAAAAACATGCCAAATTTACATCATAGCTACAAAATTACATCAATATAGATCAATAATTACATCCAAAAGTGAAACTAGTCAAACTGGCCGAATTTCTGAGCTGAAAAGTGAAAATTGGGCAAAATTCCTCTATGCGCCGCGCCAGAAAACTCAATGCGCCACGCCACTTTGATCCTGTTTTTTAGGCACTTCCTAAAGTCCAAATTAATCTCATGATAGCTCGTTGGAAAGCCCTGGATTTCTGCTATCCAAAACAAGTGTAATTTTTCAATTTGGATGTCATTTGCCCCTCCAAAACGGCAATCTCCCAAGACTGGTTCCTGCTGGTGCAAAAAGTGGCAGAAAGGCCATTTTTGGAGTGTTTTTGACCTTTAAGACCACCCAGAACTTCATGAAATCTCTCAGCCATTCCTGAGCATGCATAATTTACCATAAAAAACCCAAAAATATCAATTTTTCCTCCAGAAGATGTCCCAATCATAAGCGCGCGTTGGGTGGCGCGACGTGTCGGGCGGAAAAACCTGTTTTGCAACCAAAATTTTCAAAAATGACAAATTTTTCTCCAAATTTGCTGAGATTTGGAGTGAAGGTCTCTCATCGTGTCTCATGCTCAGCCAAGGAAGCTTCGGTCAAGATTAGGAGTGGATCCGGCCTTTTCCGACGTTTCAGTGCTCTCCTCAACCTCGCCTTCAAGATCTTCATCCTAGCTTTGCAAACGTGTGTGCGGGCCCAATAGTGATTCTTCATGTGTCTGAGCATGTCTTTGTCCCTATTGGCCTTCGCCAACAGCTTCTCCAGATGAATGTTGACTCTCGTAAGGCAAGTCTCTCGCTCAAATGGTGTCATGTCACCTGGTCTCTTCCGGGCCAATTCATGGTCTTCACGGATTTGCCGCAACTCTATGAGTGTCTGCTGATCCTCCAATTGTTTATTCCGCTGCTCCAAGTAATTTATAACCCACTGAGCTCTCTGAAATTTCTCGGTCAGCGTGTCGATCTCAGCTTTCTGCTCCTGGATGATCTCTTTCAGCTTTGAGCTGGGAGAGCTCGAATCAACATCGATCAATATAAAATCAGTATCTTGGCCTCCTGAGGGGCCCTCATCCTGCATAGGCTTCTTGCCTCTGTCCTGTACCTGTGCTATGTAGAAGGCGAGACCCCTTCCACGACATGTGGAGATAGTACTCGCGCTGTTGTCGAAGATAACGAGACCCCTTCCACCCCGGGTGGAGATAGTACTCGTCGTGCTGCTGCAAATAAGGCTCTGGTACCTCTCTGATAGGTAACACACACTGGAACACTGATAGGCTCTGTCTCAGGAACCTCAAACTGATGTGAAGGCTCACCTGCATCGTGAACAATCTCTGGAGGAGGCTGAGGGGCTGTAAAGAAGTCACGGGAAATGAACTCCTCCCATGCAATGCCCTGCAATCCAAGCTGATGCACTACAATGATTTTAATGAGCGCATAATGATAAATGCTGTTATGTTGCTGCTCTGGAGTCTTCTTCTGCACAAGGGTAGTCATCCGCTCTATGTTTCGGCACATGAAGTATGGAATATTCATCATTCGCACTCTCGTGAAATGCATCAAAAGTCTGATATGATATGCATAAAGGCGCGAGAATCTACCCTCGCAGCTGAAATATCTAATGATGAGTTTCATTAATGGCGCATAGGACTCCATCAGAAACCGGAACGGGAATACTCTGCTCAACTGCCTCAAATATCCAGGCCTGATGTAAGGTTCATAATATTCTCTATCCAGCTACTGTCTCTTATTCCACTCCTCACCAATGTTCAGTATCCCGGTTGCCTCAGAAATGGTCTCTTGTGTCAAAGTGAAGTTCACTCCAGTAAGATTTACATGACCATCACGCAAATGTAGGAAAAATAAGCGAACCAACTCTGGATGGTGCTGAATCTGATATATCATCTCACAATACCGAAAACATGAATGTTGCTGAAAGCATGTCATTGCAAGTGGGCAGGCCTGCAATTGAGCCAAAGAAGTGGGCTCCTCCCTGACGTGCCTGCCACTTTTATGAGACCTCCTCGGTACATTTAGCTCTGTGGTTGAATCACTGTCCTGCTCATATCCCTGCTCATATGATGAATTTGTCTCTGACATGATGCTGAAAACAAGGTGTTTGACAAGTATGTGCTGATATATGTATGGTGAAAACAAGAGTTTGTTTTTCAATACCAAGTGTGCCACATATATAATAAGGTGTTGTGGAGAAATATCACAGTGGGAAAAAAGGACTATCAAGTGAGATTTAAGTGTGAGGACAGTCACTGTTTGGGGGACTTAGGGATTTGGGGATTTATAAGTGATGTGGAGAAAGGGATAAGTATAGGGAATAAGAGGATTTGGGATAGTGAAATGGGAATGGAATGATATGAGTAGCTTAGGATGAACGGGAATGGGAAAGGATATTGACAATAGTGTAACAGAGGTGGGAAACACAAGTGAAAATGGAATGAGAGTGTTTTGGCACCAAAGTCAAGTTTTGACACCCAATTTCAAACCCTAGGAGCAAATTTTGATATGGATATAGGATTATGTTTTCTCCATTTAAAATCTTGAATTCCTCCTTCCAAATAGCACCCAACAGGAGTTAAAATCGAATGGAAAAGGCGCACAACTTACTTGGATCAAAAGAGTTGATTCGGTTTGAAGAATTGAGAAGCACTGATGAAATTTTGGGCTTGGAGGCTCTGTGCGCCGCGCTCTATGAGTGCGTCGTGCCCTTTGGAAAATGCATAGTGTATTTCGGCTCTATGCGCCGCGCTGTGTGGGTGCGCCGCACTCTATCCCAATGCGCCGCGCTGATTTCAAACACACAGTCGGCCCTTTAAACTCAGAGTTTCGTCCCTCCAAACTTCAACATCGACCTCTCTCTTGGATTTTCTGAAATCTCTCGATACAAATGGATTAATAAATTGGAGAAATATCTTATATAGACATGGTTTTAATTTTTTCTTCTCAATAACCCATTTTGTAATGTTTTTGACTTTGGCACTTTTTGCATTTAATACAACTCTGTCTTTTTGTTTCCTCACTGACTTTCTGAGCTTGAAATGATGTTTTCTTGGTTGATTTTTGCAGGGATGGTGGCATTGAACCTTGGCAAAGGATGACCAGAGTTTTCATGTGAAGTACTTCATGGCGGAAAGATACATATTTATTACAAAAACAAATTTGACAATTTCTTCTTCAAAACAGAGTTTTGAATAAGAAACATCCTCGAGCATATTTGACGATGAAAATCTTGAAATGAAGACTAATTGAAAACATCCTCATGGCCTGCGGGCATTGTTTAATATTTCTGAAGACCAAAGCCTAGACCTAGAAACCGAAAGACTCTTTTTGACCAAAATAACCATCTATGACTATAAATGACATAAAATCAACTTTGATTAATTTTGATAAATTTTGACCAACCCAGCAGGTACAAGCATGAGGGAAAATGAGAGAACAAAGCCCTTACGTCCGATAATGACATGCCCCTAATGGAATGCAAATGAATGAGCGGAATGAGACACCTAAACAATGAAATGCAATAAGAGAAATGATCTCTGATGGAGGGATGTAAAGACCGACTCTAACATTGGCTCCAATGGGGATGGTAGCTCCTGGGAGGTGCCAAGTACGGCAGATCTTTGGGAGAGCAGACCAGTGCCTTCGTCCATTGGGCTATGCAGTCCATTATTTTGACAAAACAACTCAAGAGTGTTGACTAAATTTATTTGATTGAAACTTTGACTGAAACTGACTCAAATTTTAAAACAGAAATGACTGAACCAAACCGACTGAAAAGACTCAAACCAAAACTGAAATCCTTCTTCAGAATTATAGCCTTCACTTCGGGCCCCAAACTGAAGAAAAGACTACAGTTCACACTTACAATGAAATTGAAATACATGATATGTACAATGACAATATGATCAGCAGAAAACATCTTAGAAATGGTACCGCTTGAGCAGCCAACCATTGACCGGCCCTCCTGGACAGTCTTCACCATTCATCTCCTTCAAAAGAAAGGCGTTCTGACCTCGATATGTTGCAATCTTGAATGGACCTTTCCAGCGATTTTCAAACTTATCGTGTTTACCTTTGTCCTCATTCCTAGCATCCCACTTCAGTACCACTTCCTCCAACTGGAATTTATCCGCCTTCGCTTTCCTGTCATAGATCTTTTTGATTCTCTCCTGCAACTTAAATGTGTTCTGGAAGACCTCTTCTCTCGTTTGCTGCAAATGAATCATCTGATTTATCCTTCTCTGCATATGGCTTTCTTCACTACCAGCTTCCTAAAGAAGCTTGACCACCGGAACAACAAGTGAGGTAGGAAAGACTGTATCTACTCTATAAACTATCTCGAAGGGGGACATACCAATGGACTTCTTTTGACTCACCCGATCAGCCCATAGCGCATTTACCAGCTTCTTATGCCAACTCTTCTTATTTATGTCCAACAACTTTTTAATGATATTGACTAGAGATTTATTGGAAGATTCCGCCAAACCGTTGCCTTGTGGATGATAGGCGGTTGAATTCCCCAAACTGATTTTATACTTAGCACAAAACTCAATCATATTTCTTGATTTAAAATCTGTGGCATTATCAGTGATCAATTTACTCGGGCAACCAAAACGAGACAAAATGTTGTTCTCAAGGAAAGAAATAATTACCGAATCAGTGGCTTTCCTTGTGGGAACTGCTTCGATCCATTTCGTAAAGTAATCGGTGGCTGTTAGAATCCATCTATGCTGTCCTGAGGAAGGAGGATGGATCTCCCCAATGAAATCCAAACCCCACTGCTGAAAAGGGGCGCTTACCTCAATAGGCTTGAGTGGCAATGGCTGTAATTTCTGTCTTCCTTCGAAAATCTAGCACTCATGGTAGCCTTTGACTGTTTTATACACATCATCAAACAATGTTGGCCAATAGTATCCCGCTCTCAAAATATTATTGGCTGCTTTTTTCCAAAAAAGGTGACCCCTGCAGTCTCCTTTATGGAAATCCTCCATTACCTTCTTCGCTTCTTCCTCCACCAAACAATTCAACAAAACACCACCCGGATCTTTCCAATAAAGTGCAAAATTCAAAATACAAAATTTTGCAGCCTTCAGTTTCAAAGTTCTACCTTTGTTTCTAGTCATGTCGGGTGATGATGACAAATTTTGAAGAACATACACGATATCTGAATACCATGGGGAAGCAACAAACATTTCCGATACCTGAAGTGGCGAATTCTCCTCATCCTCATCAGACATAGTAGCAATCAGATTTATGTCTAATGCGTGCAAATTCGATTCAGCCATAAGCTTCGCCAGCCCCTGTCCCTTGATAAGCTTCGTGGGCCTTATTTCCACATCATATTCCAGCAAAGCTGCAATCCACTTGCCACGTCTTCCTTCCGGATCAGTCTGTACTAAAACATCTTTCACGGCAGCATTAGGAACATAAGCCAAAATATGGGAATGCAAAATGTATACCTGGGAATATTTTAATGCTTTTACCAGTGCCAGAGCTTGCTTCTCAATGATGTTGTACTTCAAGGCTGTGTCTCTAATAGTTCGACTGAAAAATGCTATGGGCTTCTCATGTCCATCTCTTTTCTGCATTAACACAGCTGCCATGGTATGCTCCGAAGCAAAGGAAAACAAAATAAAATCTTGGGTGTAATCCGGGCTGATTAACACCGGAGCTGAAGATAGTGCCAACTTCACTAAATTAAAGGACTTTACCGCCTCTTCAGTCCACTTCACTTCGCTGTCCTTTTTCAGCATATTTGTTATTTCTCTTAAATGTTCAGCAAGGTTAGGGACAAAACGGCGTAAAAAGTTCATCTTACCATTAAAAGACTGAATCCCTTTCTTGTTCCTGGGAGGGTCAATTTGCTGAATTGCTTCAACACGTGCTGGATCAATACGAATTCCATCTTTTGAAATAATGTGACCAAGTAATTTTCCTTCATCCATGGCGAACAAGCGCTTTTTAGGATTAAGCGAGACACCATATTTTCTGCACTTTTGAAAAACAACTTTCAAGTGATACATATGCTCTTCATCTGAATTGGAAAAAACCGTCAAATCATCAAGGTATATAACAAGGAAAACATCTTTCTCATTCGTAAAAGCCATGTCCATCGCCCGCTGGAAAGTCGCACCAGCATTCTTCAAACCGAATGGCATCTTGGCATAGTGGAATGTCCCCCACGGAGTGGTGAATGCTGTTTTGTCACGGTCTTCCTCATGGACCAAAATTTGGTTATATCCGGAATAACCATCGAGTAGTGACATGCGAGATGCACCAACTACTCGCTGCAATATATGATCCATCTTAGGCAATGGATAATTGTCCTTCAATGACACCTTGTTCAAATTTCTGAAATCAATACACAATCGAATCTCACCTGTCTTTTTCCGCACTGGCACTAAATTGGAAATCCAATCAGAAAATCTGATGGGAACAATGATTCCTGCTTTGTACAACCTGTTTACCTCCTTCTCAATCGATGGCAGCAACTTTGGATTAATTCTTCTTAGCTTTTGTCTGAAAGGTTTCTGATTAGGCTTGATTGGGATAGTGTGCTGAATTATATTGGTGTCATACGTCTTTAAATCTGAGTAATCCCAAGCGAAAGCATCAGCAAATGAAGACAAAAAACTCACATATTTTGCTTTTACCTCCGGTGGCAATGATTTGGATAACTTCATCATCTTGTGGTCTTCAGCTGTTCCAATATTTACATCTTCGACTCCTTTTTCAGTCGGCCGTAAGGTTGGTTTCTTGGCCACATCATCCTGATCGAAGAGCTCTTCTAAAGGTATCAAACCTTTAGGAATAATGTTATCTTTCAGCTGTAACACTTCCATTTGATTGACTTGAACATCATCACCATCATCATATTCTACATCGATGGAGGTATCTTTGAACTTACCTTTATTTTGCAGAAAATCACTAATCTCATCATCATCTTGGAAAACTTGCCAAAATCTTTGATTATTCAGGATAGTAGGACGGTGCTTCACATGGATTTCAAACTCATTACTTGAATTCATTGGGATCTTCAAGTTACTTGCTGCCTTAGCAAGTGCATCTGCAATTCCATTTTGAATGCGAGGAATACAAGTCAAGGTATAATCTGAAAACTGCTTCAAAATATCAAGGACAGCGTTCCGGTAAGCCCGCATCCGGGGATGTTTCGTTTGATATTCACCCTTTACTTGCTTAATCACCAATTCTCTTAGCATTCAGCTTTCTAAGAATCTTTAGGCCAGCAATCAGAGCTTCATACTCAGCCTAATTGTTTGAACAATCGAATGCTAATTTGTAAGAACACACCCGTACATTGCTCGATACCTTGTTTGGAGCGGAAAAAGGACTGCGTACCCAAATACCAATCCCAACACCATCATTTCCCACTGCACCATTGAAATCCATGGTCCATAGACCCTCTTCATCATCCTCTAAGTGCTGAAATTGTGCTAGCTCCGTTTTTTCTACTTGCTGTCCACTATCTTTAGCTGATTGCTCAACTGTGCTTTCCGGTTTTTTCTTTTCCTTCTGCAAAACTTCTCTGAAATTCTCGGTAATCTCTGGAATATCTTCTGCTTGAACTAATTGACTATCTACATCATTGAAACTATCAGCAAACAAAACAAAAGACTCTAAATCTATATGTACATAATTAATCGGATGATTGACCGGTTTCTCCTTAGTTGTAATCATATACTTCATTTTTTGTTCCCGGTACAATTTTCTCATTTGGCCAAACACAGGAATCGTCGCGTAGGAGAAATCTAATTGTAATGTCCCTTTCAATTTTTCTCCACAAGATCTGGAAAGCAACATACCAAATCTCGGAGGAATGTCTGCTACAACGACGTCCATCAAAACATTCTTTGTAGGAATCTGATCCAAACTTACAACCAAGTCTTTGATGAGCCCAATACATCTCACTCTGCTAGAATCAAATGACTAAAGATCATGGTACTTCCTGGTAATGTCTAAACCCAACTTCTCCATGATTTCTTTCGACATAAGATTATGGGAAGCACCGGAATCGAACATGGCATTATGCAATACAAACTCATGCAATCGAAGACTGATATAAAAAGGAGGCACTTCGCTATCCGGGGACTCACCATCTAAAGCTGGTCCAAATATTAGTTCCGGTTGATCATCTTCAATATTCACTATATCAGACATGGGATCGAAATTCAAAATTTTGGAAACTTGACCTTTATAACTGTTGTTCTTCAGTAGTTCAGTCAAGGGAATGGACACCTTTAATTTAGAAATCTCATTCTCCAAACTAAAGGCTGAAGTATTTTCGATCTCTTTGGATGGAACATCTTTCTTTTCAACCTTCTCCCTCGATGTAATTAGCTGATTTGATTTTTCTGCTAATGATGACTTGGTGGCAGCGGGATCAACTATCTCTTTTGCTTTCTTTTGTGCAACAGGTGAATCGTTTTTAGGTGCTGAAACTTCCTTTCTCTTTTGGATTGGATTGACAGGCACATCTCTGTTTCTGAGAGAATATTGCTTCTGCTGGGCTGACAATGCATTCATATAACCTCTCTGATACTCATCCGACTCTTCCTCAAGAGCAGCATCATTAGCCAAGATAAAATCCTCATCTCTTTGTACCGCTGAACTTTTTGCATACTCCTCATCTTCAGTGATATAAATGGGCAAATCATCAGGAGTAAAGAAATGATTTTCCTCATCTACTACATCATCTTCATCATCTGAATCCTGACCAACAAAATTCCGCTGAAGAGGTGTCTTTACTTGCTGCTAGACTGCTGGTTCTTGTGCTCGCTGTTCTCGTTGTTTAATCCTGAATTGGGGCTGCTGCTGACCATGGAAGTTGGGATTTCGAATCTGCGGTTCAGGCTTATCAAGTGTGAGCTTTTCAATCATTCTTTCCACCTTGTGAAGTAGCTGATCTGATGTAGATGTAGAAGCTTCTTCCTTTATCACAACTTTCTTCTCTGCTTTCAATCTAGCTCTCTTGTCATTCAAATTTGCCTCAACACTCACGAAAATCTTCTGTATATCCTCTAAAGTGGGCGGATCTCTGTCTCGTAATGAATAAGCCATCTCTGGATCAAAACCATCCGGGAACTTAAGCAAAGCTGATTTCTTAGATGGCCTCAAATCATCAGGAATTGCATTATAAACCGCATTAAATTTGATCATATAGTCTTGGACGGACTCACCAGGATTGCGCTTGATCTTGGTATATTCAGAAGTGATTTGAAGTGGATCCTTCTTCATTTCCCACCGATCTAGAAACTGTCTCTGAAGCTCTTCTAATGTATTAATACTTCTGGGCTGCAAAGCTCTGAACCATTTACGTACGTCACCTCCAAAAGTTTGCACAAAAAATCTCATGGTGACATTCTCTTCATCAATTTCATGAAGGTCAAAAAAGTCTGTCATTCTATCAATATGCTGCTGAGCAGGCACACTTTGAGGAGTACCATCAAACAAAGGGATTTTACTCTGATAATCAGCGGGCATGGGATCCAAGTTCCGGGGCAAGATAAGAGGTGCGAATCTAGCAGCCATTGCTCTTGGTGGATTTATAATCTGTCTTGGAGAAACGAGTGGAGTAGGAGCAGTAGATGTACGAGGTGTATGTGGTGGAGATGGAGGAGGAACTACTACGGATTGCTGATCAGAAATAGATGGTTGCACGGGAATGGTAGGAATAAAAGAAGGCTCAGCGTGAACCTGTGAATCAGAAGTAATTAGTGATGGACCAAGAGTTTCAGAAGCGGATTCAATAAAATCAGGAATATTCTTTGCCACAATAGAGTTTTGAATGTTCAAGATGTAACTATCAATAGATATATTAGCTTGTTCAACCTCAAGATACTTGATAAACTCGGGATTTATGATGGTAGAACCAGTAGCACTTTCAGATTTAGTTTCAAACAACGACAACTCGAATTGATCATCAAACTCAATATCTTCAAGGAACTCAAATACAGTCGGGCATGAATGAGATTTCAACAAAGGGATCACGGGACTTTCTCGACGGAGGATTCTTTAAATCAGATTGGGATTCTCATACAATGGAGGCGGATCAGGACCGGGATTTGATCTAGTATGTCTTCTGGAAGCCAGTGTGTTGATCTCTTCAAAAATCAAAGGACAAAACCAATCTATTCAGCCTATCGAATTCTAGACTCAATCACCCAAAAGTCCAGAACGATGTAATATACTGGGGTAATTCACAAGTCAAATGTCACGTTCACAAGCTAAACCGGAGATTGACTGAAGCAGTGTTTATCTACTTCCGCTAATGCAGAGCAAAAGCGTTTCGAAAGCTACCTGGCGTAACTTTAGGCTCCGTCTGTAACTTATGAAACAAATAACACCAACAAGAAAAAAAAAATTCCCCAGTATGGTCGCCACTATGTTAGTTCCCAAATCCACCTTACGCTGAAATAAGGCAGAAAAAGGACAACACCAAACCACGCTCAGCCTCGTAGCTAGCCCTACGAGGACAGGAGAGGGCTCTCTCCGGGTCAATCTCAATGAAAATATTCAAAGGGGCTTGAGATGACTAAAAAAACAACTGATCTTAGGCTAGATAAACAAATAGGAGGTTTTGATTTTGATTTTTAGGGGTTTTGTTGGAAAAAAGGGAAAAACAATTTTGGGCTTGGGGATGAGGCCAAATTCTTGCAGAGTTCAAGTTGGGGCAGGGTTGGCAATGACTTTGATGTCTTAGATTCAATGAATGGATAGAAAAGACTGCTGAGAAGCTAAAGAGGGCAAGAAAGTGCAAGGATCCTCTTCAAACGGAGGAAAACATATAAAACTAAACAAAAGTTTAAGGCAGAGCATCAACAAACTAATGAATTCTACCTTAGTTACTCATTTGTCTAATTCAGAAGCAAAGAGAAGGGAAATGGAATACATGTAACATTAATGAAACTTACAATAACATGGAGAAAAACATCATCAAAACTCAGAAGCCACAAGGATCCCAACAAGTGCTGCAAAACTCTGGTCTTTCCTTTGCCAAAAATTTGAAATGAATATACAATGAAGTGCCAAACTTTTCCCAAGTATCCAACCCTGAAAATGTCTTAGAAAATACAATATATATACCATCCTAACCCCATCCCATGCCTCTAGGGGTCGAGCTCATCCTTCTAGGAGCTGTTTCAACCAATTCTAAACATGGAGCTGAAATCTAGGCAGCCAAACAACTTGGCTCTATATGCTAGGGAACTGATCCATTCACTTAATTTTCACTTTTTAGTGAATGAATCCTCTAGAACAAGTAAAAAAATGCCAAATTTACATAATAGCTACAAAATTACATCAATATAGATCAATAGTTACATCCAAAAGTGAAACTAGTCAAACTGGCCGAATTTCTGAGCTGAAAAGTGAAAATTGGGCAAAATTCCTCTATGCGCTGCGCCAGAAAACTCAACGCGCCGCGCCACTTTGGAGCTGATTTTGAGGCACTTCCTAAAGTCCAAATTGAGCTCATGATAGCTCGTTGGAAATCCTTGGATGTATTCTATCCAACCAAAGTGGAATTTTTCAATTTGGATGTCATTTTCCCCTCCAAAACTGCAATCTCCCAAGACTGGTTCCTGCTGGTGCAAAAAGTGGCAAAAATTCAATTTTTGGAGTGTTTTTGACCTTTAAAACCACCCAGAACTTCATGAAATTTCTCAGCCATTCCTGAGCATGCATAATTTACCATAAAAAACCCAAAAATATCAAGTTTTTCTCCAGAAGATGTCCCAATCATAAGCGCGCATCGGGTGGCGCGACACGTCGGGCGGAAAAACTTGTTTTGCAACCAAAATTTTCAAAAATGACAAAATTTTCTCCAAATTTGCTGAAATTTGGAGTGAAGGTCTCCCATCATGTCTCATGCTCATCCAAGGAAGCTTCGGCCAAGATTCGGAGTGGATTAGGCCTTTTCCGACATTTCAGTGCTCTCCTCAACCTCGCCTTCAGGATCTTCATCCTAGCTTTGCAAACGTGTGTGCGGGCTCAATATTGATTCTTAATGTGTCTGAGCATGTATTTGTCCCTATTGGCCTTAGCCAATAGCTTCTCCAGATGAATTTTGACTCTTGTAAGGTAAGTCTCTCGCTCAAATGGTGTCATGTCACCTGGTCTCTTCCGGGCTAATTCCCGGTCTTCACGGATTCTATGCATCTCCATGAGTGTGTGCTGATCCTCCAGTTGTTTATTCCACTGCTCCAAGTAATTTATACCCCACTGAGCTCTCTGCAATTTCTCGGTCAGCGTGTCGATCTCAGCTTTATGCTCCTGGATGATCTCTTTCAGCTTTGAGCTGGGAGAGCTAGAATCAACATTGATCAATATAAAACCAGTATCTTGGCCTCCTGAAGGGCCCTCATCCTGCATAGGCTTCTTGCCTCGGTCCTATACCTGTGTTGATGTCGAAGGCGAGACCCCTTCCATGCCAAGTGGAGATAGTACTCGCGCTGCTGTCTAAGATAACGAGACCCCTTCCACCCTGGGCGGAGATAGTACTCGTCGTGCTGCTGCAAATAAGGCTCTGGTACCTCTCTGATAGGTAACACACACTGGAACACTGATAGGCTCTTTCTCAAGAACCTCAAATTGATGCGAAGGCTCACCTGCATCGTGTACAATCTCTGGAGGAGGATAAGGGGCTGTAAAGAAGTCACGGGAAATGAACTCCTCCCATGCAATGCCCTGCAATCCAAGCTGATGCACTACAATGATTTTAATGAGCGCATAATGATAAATGCTGTTATGTTGCTGCTCTGGAATCTTCTTCTGCACAAGGGTATTCATCCGCTCTATGTTTCGGCACATGAAGTATGGAATATTCATCACTCGCACTCTCGTGAAATGCATCAAAAGTATGATATGGTATGCATAAAGGCGTGAGAATCTACCCTCACAGCTGAAGTATCTAATGATGAGTTTCATTAATGGCGCATAGGACTCCTTCAGAAACCGGAACGGGAATACCCTGCTGAGCTGCCTCATATAACCAGGCCTGATGTAAGGTTCATAATATGCTCTATCCAGCTGCTGTCTCTTATTCCACTCCTCACCTATGTTTGGTATCCCGATTGCCTCAGAAATGGTGTTAAGTCCCTATATTAATAGTGTAATCCCTTATTATGTTAGTGTAGCCCCACTTATTGTTATTTTTGTACCCCTGTAACCCCCATATTGTTATTATTGTGCCCTTACATTATTATTGTTAGGTCGGCTAGGATTACATTATGGCCTCACTAGGATTATATTGTGGCCCCATGGACTCCTATATATAGAAGGAGGTTTTGTTTATTTGTATCATCTAAGAATTGTTCATTTATGTAATGTAATGGAGGTTTCCCCCTCGAAGTGGTTCATTTCTAAGGCGTTGATATCTCTTTTCTTCTCTTTTTGGAGCTAGTTACACAACATTTGGTATCAGAGCTTTGGATTCTAGGGTTTCGCTGCTCCAAACAGGTCATCGTGGCATTTTCGCTATAACTTTTTTTCTACGAAGTTTCAGAAGTTGAAAGTTTTAGGGTGCGAAGCCAAAATCCTGAGGAAGCTTGTCTAAAAATTTCAGAGCTTGGTTCGCAATATTTGCGGAGATATCATCTGTGGAAGTTAGGTCTTTTTTCAGGCTCCTAAACAGGTCATCGTGGAATTTGCGCTATAACCTTTTTTCTACGAAGGTTCAGAATCTGAAATTCATATGATACGAAGCTGAAATCCTGAGGAAATTCGTCAAAAAATTTCATATCTTGGTTCGCAATATTTTTGGAGATATAATCTGTGGAAGGTAGTGCTTTTTCAGGCTCCTGAATTGCATCTCAAAGAGGTGATTATGGGAAAAGTTCAATAACTCTCTCTCTGGGCATCGGATTGGAGTTCCGTAAAAATTGGTTGCAAGTACACAGATGGTAGTTTCTTGGATATCAATTTCAGAGACAAAGGATGAAACAGTGACACGTGGCAAGTTATACAAGTTCGCTCTATTGAACCAGTCCATAATTTGGTCATTGTGGGAGATTGGACACAACTTTGTCTTGGAGAATCCAAATTAGGTCAGACCTGTGGCATTCAAAAGAGAATGAAGAGGGCTATCTCATTGCTGAATTTCAGATATTGAAGAGTCGCAATCACAGAGATAATCCAGTTACAATATCGAACTCCTCAAAAGCAAGTAAAAGGTGTATATTGTTTTTACCGAATTGCATAAATCTTGTTTGAAAAATCAGTTTGAAGTGATTCCAAGGGCCTATTGAGCATATATTTCAGTATTGAGTTTTGAAATGCCTCCTAAAAAGAATTCAACACCCATTAAGCCCTCAAAAATCTATACTATGATGCATGAAGTGGAAGAATTGCAGTATGAGATATCAAAATTACGGTACCAAGTGCAACAAATTTCGATCTTACGAAGAGCAACCGAAGCTGACATAGATGGTTTAAAAGAATAAATGGAGGCTAAGTTGGATGGTTTGAAGGATAAAATAATAGCTAATATGGATGATAAATTAGTGGAAGATGACATCGAGCATCAACAACAAGTTCTCCAACCCTCAAAGGATAACCTAACTTTGGTGCAGAATCTAATGAAACAACAGGAATATCAACATCACATCGAAAGAAGTTCTGAAGCAGTCACAAAAACAAGAACTCGACAAGTACGATCAATTTCAGAGTATCTCAGCAAGTGGAAGAACTTTCCTGTAGAAGATTCCACATGGGAGGATGAGAATTTTATACAGAAGCATTAAGAAATAATCAAGCGCTGAGGACAACACTTGTTTGAAGGAGAGGGGCATGTTAAGTCCCTATATTAATAGTGTAATCCCTTATTATGTTAGTGTAGCCCCACTTATTGTTATTTTTGTACCCCTGTAACCCCCATATTGTTATTATTGTGCCCTTACATTATTATTGTTAGGTCGGATAGGATTACATTATGGCCCCACTAGGATTATATTGTGGCCCCATGGACTCCTATATATAGAAGGAGGTTTTGTTCATTTGTATCATCCAAGAATTGTTCATTTATGTAATGTAATGGAGGTTTCCCCCTCGAAGTGGCTCATTTCTAAGGCATTGATATCTCTTTTCTTCTCTTTTTGGAGCTGGTTACACAACAAATGGTCTCTGGTGTCAAGGTGAAGTTCACTCCAGCAAGGTTTACATGACCATCACGCAAATGTAGGACAAATAAGTGAACCAACTCCTGGTGGTGTTGAATCTGAGATATCAGCTCACAATACCGAGTAACTTAGGATGAAAGGGAATGGGAAAGGATATTGACAATAGTGTAACAGAGGTGGGAAACACAAGTGAAAATGGAATGAGAGTGTTTTGGCACCAAATTCAAGTTTTGACACCCAATTTCAAACCCTAGGAGCAAAATTTGACACGGATATAGGGTTATATTTTCACCATTTAAACTCTTGAATTCCTCCTTCCAAATAGCACCCAACAGGAGTTAAAATCAAATGGCAAGGGCACACAACTTACTTGTATCAAAAGAGTTGAATCGTTTGAAGAATTTAGAAGCACTGATGAAATTTTGGGCTTGGAGGCTCTGTGTGCCGCGCTCTGTGAGTGCGCTGCGCCCTTTGGAAAATGCACAGTGTATTTCGGCTCTATGCGCTGCGCTGTGTGGGTGCGCCGCGCTCTATCCCAATGCGCCGCGCTGATTTCAAACACACAGTCGACCCTTTAAACTTAGAGTTTCGTCCCTCCAAACTTCAACATCGACCTCTCTCTTGGATTTTCTGAAATCTCTCGATACAAATGGATTAATAACTTGTAGAAATATCTTATATAGACATGGTTTTAATTTTTGCTTCTCAATAACCCATTTTGTAATGTTTTTGACTTTGGCACTTTTTTCATTTAATACAACTCTGTCTTTTTGTTTCCTCACTGACTTTCTGAGCTTGAAATGATGTTTTCTTGGTTGATTTTTGCAGGGATGGTGGCATTGGATTTCGGAAAAGGAGGACCAGAGTCTGCTTTTGAAGTACTTTATGGCGGAAAAACTTTAAAATACATATTTATTACAAACAACTAATTTGACGATTTCTTCTTCAAAACAGAGTTTTGAAGAAGAAACATCCTCGAGCATATTTGACGATGAAAATCTTGAAATGAAAACTTGTTGAAAACATCCTCATGGCCTGCGGGCATTATTTAACATTTCTGAAGACCAAAAACCTAGACCTGGAAACTGAAAGACTCTTTTTGACCAAAATACCATTTATGACTGTAAATGATATGAACTCAACTTTGATGAATTTTGATAAATTTTGACCAACCCAGCAGGTACAAACATGAGGGAAAATGAGAGAACAAAGCCCTTCTGTCAGACAATGGCATGCCCCTAACGGAATGCAGATAAATGAGCGGAATGAGACACCTAAAAATGAAATGCAATAAGAGAAATGATCTCTGACGGAGGGATGTAAAGACCGACTCTAACAGTTCCAATGATTTGTTAGGTAAATTGAGATAAATTTTAAGTTGATCTTGTTTATCAATTTGCCTTTCAAGGTTCACCGCGATGATGTATTGGAAATTCTTAAAATGAAAACTAAAATGATAAGAAATCTTTCACTTTTAGTCTTTCAATGTAAATCCTAGCTAGTAGAGGTAAAGAGCATTCAATTTGAGAGCAAAAAATCAAAGAGCACAAACTAAAATGCAACTTTCCTAATTGTTCCTATGCAAAACACACAATCCACTACATGCAAATGCAGGTTTTTCTTTTCAGTCCCTTTAATTTTAATGCAAAAAAGGAAACTAAGTGTATCAAATCAATAAAAACAAATGCCTTTTACTTTGAGAAATGAGGAATAGAACAACAATTTTTCTTTAATAGGAAAAATGAAGAATCGAACTGCAATTTTTCCTACAGGAAACGAAGAATTTAACGACAATTTCCTTTTTCAAAAGCAAATGGATCTAATGCAGCGATGAAAATACTTTGAAATTAATTCATCAATGATAAAGAAAAACACTTTAAATAAATATTGAACAAACTTTTCTTTCAAAGGAGGAAGAGGTGGATAGAGTTACTGGTCAATATGAGGTATCAGGCTCTTTAAAACACAACAAACAACAAACTAAAAGCAAATGAAATGAAAAAATCAATGGAATTTGGTTGATTCTAGGGGGCAACACAGTCTCTAAGGGGAGACAGTGCATTGCAACGCACCCCTGGAAGGGAGACATTGCTATGCAAAGCATTGTGTCCTGTTCAACAGTGCGTTGGGCGCAACAAAGAACAAAAAACTCAACTGTTTAACACACTTCTAATGCAAATTTTGATTTCAAAAAGCCTAATCTTTTAGAGTAAATGCTACTGGGTAAATAAACAGAGGAAAATACACCAAGGATGAAGGGTAAACTCCGCAATGGAGTCGCCAATTTGTTATGTGGAATTATGGATTATGGATAAAACATTCTTCCCTAGATGTGGTGCTCATCTAGAACAACAGGTTCAAGACGTTGCAACTACTTTTCATAACTGTAAATAGACACACATAACAGATCAAGAAACTTACTTGGAGTCTAAGCGCTTCCAATTATCGTTTTGTTTCTCTTGTTGTACCTTCAAATCCGAGCTAGATCGCCAAATTATTTCCTACAAGAATGAACACTAAACAATAGAGAGATAGCAATATATGTCTATTCAAGTTATTCAGTTAAATCAATGAAACGTGAAGCATATACATCAGATAAGAATTGATAATATGAAAGACATAAGCTTATACAGATACATACGTGGGAAAGTAAGCAACAATCTTTATTAATGGATAGAATGGGAGGTTACAACCCAGTGATTGATTTGATGTCACCATCTCCAGCAGCATCCCAACCTAATCACAATGCACATCTCTCCAGCAGCATGTTACACAAATCAACTCCTCATTTGAAATTCCACCAGCATTTCTATACTCAAATTCTTTCTTACCAAGCACTAGGGTCTGTGCTTAATTTATAGAGGAGCTGAAGGTAGTTTTACAATCAATGACTTTCTAATAATAGGCAAGACATGTTCCCAGTCTCAGAGGTATCAAATGGACACATGGATTCGAAGTTTGACACATATGCACTCTTCTAGAAGACACTGGCCAAGTGGAGATTCTGGAACAATGAGAATTTCGCTCCCAAATGACCAACACATCGTTGAGTGTCAGAAAGTGCTTTGCAGAGCACCTTTGAAAGGAGGTACCTGCATATGCAACACACTTATCCCCTTGAGAGATTGCATTGGTGAGCTCATAGGTGTTATAATATAAACTTCAAATCTTGGAAACCTTCCAGATGGAAGTCATAGATGATTTTTTATTATTCTTTGTCTTAGGGCATGTAGCAACTGAAATGATAAGGGATGATAGACCCTATTCATCGGTCCTAGGGATGATGTCCAGTTAACCAGGTTATTGGGAATGGTGCCCAAATTGACCTATAACAGATCCCATTTATGGAAATTTATGGATATCATCCACCATCCATCACATCATCTTTAAGAGAAAATTCTAAGGTTCAAGTAGTGGAAGATCACATCGAGCATAAAAAAAAAGTTCGACAACTCTTAACGGATAACCTCACTCTGACGTAGAATAAAATAAAACAATAGGTAGATCAACATTGCAATGAAATAGGTTTTTATTTAGGCGATTGGGTATTTTTACGGCTACAACCATACAAACAAATATCCCCCAATCAAGCTAAGAAGGATAATAAATGATCACCCAAGTACTGTGGTCCTTACAAGGTGTTGCAAAAGATTGGTTCTATCGCATAAAAATTGGAGCTGCCTAGATATTCCCAAGTATGCCTACTTTTCCATGTTTCATGCTTAAAGAAGGTTATCAGTGACACACTCCCAGTTCAAACAGTGTTTCCAAAACTTGATGAATAAGGAAAATTCATATTTGAGCTTGAAGCAGTCACAAAAACAAGAATCCGAAAACTGCGAAATTGTTTAATTTCAGAGTATCTTATTAAGTGGAAGAACTTACCCGCTGAAGATTTGACATGGGAGGATAATAATTTTATAGAGAAGCATCCATAACTACTCAAGCGTTGAGGACACCACTTTTTTGAAGGAGAGGGGCATGCTAGGTCTTTATAATACTAGTATGTTCCCCTTATTGTTATTGTTATTGTAGCCCCTATTGTTATTGTTGTGCCCTTACATTATTATTGATTTGTAGGCTCTGATTATATTGTGACCCCTTATACCCATATATATATTAAGGAGGTTTTATCATTTGTATCATCCAAGAATTGTTCATTTATGTAATGTAAAGGAGGTTTTATCATTTGTATCATCCAAGAATTGTTCATTTATGTAAAGTAAAGGAGGTTTTCCGTTCGAAGAGGATAGTTTTTAAGTCGTTGATCTATCTTTCCTTCTATTTTGTGAGTTGGTTTCATAACACATTATGAACATTAGCTAGTAGCACGAACCTAAGGAGGGACTATACACAATCCAAACAAAATGAAGTCGTTGAAATCAACATCAAGGATGTGTTAGAGAATGTAACTAGATTCAATCTTCATAATGACTTTTATAATCATGACATTGTATATTTTATATAAAAGGAGAATAATATTTGTTATTTATTCAAGCATGGGTTTCAAGCTCAAAGTCTAGGTCAAAGCATGTTCTTCATGCTTCTAGGGCTTGCTGTGTCAAAGAAGATTTTTTGTCATGTATTGTAGTCCTATTTGGACTTATAGAAACAAAATAAAATCATTACTTTTAGTTTAGAAAGTCATTTTGTCCTCCAATATCAAATTTAATTTTCTAACGAGAAGTCATCCTAGAAGAGGCTTATTCGACCTCTTGGGAAGTGTATATATAGCATGAGACTTCGACTCATTTGGAGACACTTCATAAGTTCAATCTACAACTAGATAACAAGGCAATCAAGAGTGAAAGTCAAGGAGAAAAGAATAAGTCAAAACGAAGGAATAAGACTTGGAATTTTTAATTTTTATGCTCACATGTGCAAAAATATAGGGTTTCCATGCAGGTTGCAGGGCTGAGAATTTTAGGTCTGAATTACAGACCTGACGTAGAGGGATGAAACTTCGATTGGGGTGGATTTTTGAAATTTTTACCTACATTGAATTTGGAATACTTTGACTTGTTTAAAGAGATTATAATATAAGGATTACTTGGTGTCTGGAAGTAATATTGACTTTGGTCTTTTTGTCTTGGAGGTATCACTTTGATTTGATTCTATAAGAAGAGAAGTATTTTTTTTGGGTTTTCTCCTTGGAGGGGTTTTTGCCCTAGCTTGAGCCTTTATCTTGTTTTCTTTATGTCTTTGTGATCTTCATGTTTTGGTAATTGCTTGATGAAGAATAAATAAATGTAATAAAAGGGCAACTAATATCACAAGTAATTATCAAGTAAGGAAAGTCAATTATAATCTACAAATAATTTGATTTTGAAACAGGATGCACCTAGAGAGGACCATGATATGTAGAGCACTACACCACAACCAGACTAAAAGAATATGAAAGCAAAGATCATACCAAGCTAATCGATAAAGAAATACAACACAAACCCCTTAATCTCACCATGGTTATCCCACTTGCTATGAATGGTAACATCTATTTAAATGAATAAATAACATGGGTTTGGGTTGGGGGGTGGGTAGGAGTGCATGTTTTGAGCATATTCCATAGCTATACATAGTTCCTTTATTTCCATAACATATGCTTACCTATTTTGGAATGAAAGTGTATGTTAAAACTCCATAGAATTGAAAGAATTTGCCACGACTTGAATTCGTTTAATCAATATAGAAGAATAATGTTTTTCAAAACCAAGGAACTTTGAACTTAACAAATAGTAATATAGGAAACCCTGATTTCCATAGAGTTATTAATCCCTAATATAAGATCATGTCGAGTTCATAATTTAGCAAGAAAGAGATATAAAAACATTATAATAAATTAAAATCAAAGATAATTTGAAAAATAGAAAATTTAAAAAGAAAAGTCATTTATAATAATAAACATGTCGCCCATGCATTGTAGAGCAGACGGTGACAAGGTGGTTAGTTAAGGCACTCCATGGTGAATAGATCACCGATTCCAAACTCCAAGGGAAAAAATCCATCCATGTCAACGGTTTGTGTGGGCTAGGCTGGGTGCATTCCCCGAGTGATTTTGACAACTTAAATGCCCCTGGGTTGCGACTACTCAAACCATAGGTTAGGCGTGCCAGTCATTTGAGCACTCACATTACATAGTGAAAAAAATAAAAATTACAACAAAACATGGCAAAAACCATAATAATAAAATAAACTGATATAAATCCATGTAAACCCTCATCTTATAGGCAAGGAGATATTTGCACCTTGGTTCCTTTTTAATGTTTAGAAATGTTTCATAAATTTAGGGTTAGCATGGATCTATGTCATTTAAATATTTAGGTTAAACATCAATTTTTTGTCATTTTTATTTGTTGAAAGTTTTTTCATATAATGTGGTAGGGGTTTAGTATGTATATATGTTGGTTTAAGTATTTTAGGTTGGATATCATTTTTTACATTGAAAAACCCTTTATATAGCGCAATAGGGGGTATATGTATAAAGTAATTCAATTTTATTTCTTGGAAAATGGAAAAGTAATGCAATGCTCACATGGCACGAGTTAGACAAATATAATAGTTTAAAAAAATGAAGTAAAAAGAAGAATGCATAAAGTCATTTAATATATATATATATATATATATATATATATATATATATATATAACAATGAATTGAATTAAAATATAAATCCTCCTCCTCTTCCTTCTTCTTCTTCTTTTTCTTCCCTATGAAAAAATGCAGTATATACAATATTTCTGAATAGAATCAAAATATACATTTTGATGTGTCATCACGACACTCCATAGAACTATGTCTCTCTATCACTTATAAAAGGAGAAGAGAAAGCTATTTAAAATTCTTATTCTCGATGAAAAAATAAGACGCCATTTGGTTCGATGTTTTTATCTAGGGATTAATGAGACATCTAGTCGAAATATGAGGAAAAAGACATGGCTGAAAAATCAAGTTAGCTCTCTGTCATCTCCTATGTTTATTCACTCATATGTGCTTTTGAAAATCGCAAAAGGAATTTTTGGGGAAATAAACTTTAAAAATGGAGGATGTAGTATCATTGTCTTTATTTATTATTTTGTATAAGATTTTGTTGTAGCCACTACAACACCCTTCGAAATTTAGCATTAGCCTGAAATTTCAGAGCCCCTGATGCTTTTGATGATGACAAGCTTGTTTCCCAGCATCAACCCTAGGCCTCATAAGCCCACCCTAGACAGGTAATCTCAAAATCAAAAGATGGATTTAAGTTTTTCTTCTAAGTAAAGTCGCAAAGTCGCAAGGTCGCACTTCCCTCAATGTTTTATATTTTGCGACTTAGCGACCTTGCGACCTAGCCAATGTTGCTAGGTCGCAAAATCCGTGACCATGCGACCTCGCGACCTAGCAACCCTTAGGTCACAAGGTCGCAAATGTACGAAACTAACCTCCTATGCGACCTTGCCACCACCATTAATTCCCACATGTGCAACCTCTTTATATATACAAGAGTCGTGCAGGTCGCATTAGACCTGCACTACGAAGTTCACAAAGCGTCTGACAGGCGAATGAGAGTGCGTTTTTTCCAGGTAAGTCGCTGAAACCTCCTGAATTTCCTGCTTTTGTTGACTGTTGACCCTCCCTGCCCCTAGCTAGGCTACTGATCATATTAGACTCCTCTTAGCTGCAACCTTTTCCCTTACACCATTTCCCTCTAAGGCTCCTTTTATCCCATGCTCATCCCATCATGCCCATACCAATTCTGACCCCTTTTTCTGCCTCTTGCTACTTTGGTGATCTGAAAATGGAACTATTTGTAATGCTATGAAAATTATCAATTTCCATATAATTTAGTGTGCAAAGTGTTCTCCATGACTTTCAGGTTAAACAAAGTAGTTTTGGTAATGTTTCTGAGTTTTATGTGTAAGGATTTGTTATTTAAATTTACTGTTTCACATATCACAGCAGAAATACACAACAATTAAAATTCACCATAACATAACACAACAAAATGTTGAGGCAGTTCACCCCTCCTGGGCTACATTTGCTGGTCCAAGGCTCCCTAATGGCATGTCCTTGCTCTATTAATTTGATCAAAATGGTTACATAGTGAAAAATATTCCTAAACAGGCAAATCCAACTATAAATTCAACTTCATAAGATTGAAATTAGCTAGAAATGGCTTTTTTTTCACCTTAAACAGTGAAATACAACTCAATACAGTGCCTCCTCCATAATGGTGCTGATGGCTCCTTCCTCTTCCCTGAAGAGAAATGTACTGTGTATCACCTCTGTTCACTCTAAAACCTATTCCAAACTCTCCAGAAGGTCGAAGAGACCCAAAATTGACTAAAATTTCATCTTGTTTGGTCGAAAATTGAGAAAGTTATGACTAATTTTTTTTTTTTGCCTAGTGGCACTAAAAATCCTCCTCCAAAACTAGAGGATCTCCAGTTAACCCGACCAAAAATGGCCAAACTCCGAATTTAGTGGATTGGGCTCCAATGTTGGCAGAACCACTGGCAGATATATTTAATGTTTGGGGCCACGTTCACATGTGGCCTCCGTGGATTAACCGCTGGATAAGCTGCATTCTTATCCACCGTAACAACCTCCGCATTAAAACTCTGAGCGGTCACATGTAGTGTTATGGCTAATGGTTAGCCGTTGCCAAGTTTAATGCCGGTGCTAGGCCCTCGGTTCTCTTCCGTCGATCATATGTTTTGTGGGGGCTGGCCCCCATTTTCCGTTGCCCAATTTTTTTTCAAACTTCAAATGTGATTCGCCGACTATGGTTTACAAGAACCACTCGCAGCCCAGTTGGTAAGATGTGCGCGCGCTTTCCCGGAGGTCACGGATTCGACCCCCTGAACTTCTAACAAAAATTTTACCAATGCCTTTGGTCTCTGGCTTGGGACCACATGGAAGCCTCTTGGCAGGCCACGTGGCGCCCACTGATAGGCCCTCAAAATCTTAATAAAAATAAAATTTTCCAAAGTATTTTTTTTTGGTGAAATTTTTTTAGACAAAGTCCAAAATGGGTCAAACTGTCATTTTTTTAAATTTTAATGGACACCTTCAAACCTTAATAACTTTCATATACGACGTTGGTTTTGAGAACCGTTCACGACACCAAAATCGCAGCAACGAGGCCTTTCCGGTCATTCAGATTGCAACCATTTCTAAGCACTTCCATTTTTGAGAAATTTCTTAACTTGGACATGATCTCTTGATCACACCTCCCCATTGGGAAGATTTTGGACCCAAAAATCCTTTAATTAGCTATTCAGAAGACGAGGGTACAAATCCCTCACCTTTTCCACCTCCATCTATTTTGCCTTACTCGGTTTGCTGCCTTTAAGACCAATCCGAAGATAATCGACACTTCCCCTTCTCGAAGTGTGTGTCCTTCTATCAAGGATAGTATCCTCTTTCAACTCATCCAAATATTCTGGCGAGAAATCCTCTATGAATGGAAGCTAAAAGTCACTTTCATGATCAACAATTAAAGGAGGTTCATACAAACGTAAATTTTCCACATTCACAACGGAATACATTTGCATATATGAAGGGAAATCTAGTTGAAAAACATTATTTCCAGCTTGTTTAAGAATCTTGAATGGACCATAATGAATAGGCTTTAGCTTTTTACCTTCTCCTTGCATTCTTTCCTTACTAATATGTAGCCATACCTCATCTCCTTCTTGAAACTTATGATCAATTATATGTTTGTTATGCCTCTCCTTGTACTTGCCTTGACTTTTTTTAAGATGTTCTTGAACCTGCTGATGTATTAGCTGAATTCTTTCAATGAACATGCGAGCTTTGCAATGTCACTATGCCCATCAATGGAAAAATCCTTCTCAAGAATGAAATCTAAAGGTGACTTAGGCAAATACCCAAAACAATATTCAAAAGGTGAAGTATTTGTAGAAGAGTGCTTGGCCCGGTTGTAAGCGTGTTGAATGTAATGCAAGTGCTCATCCCAAAGCTTGGGATGCTTGCTGCAATAACCTCTTAAAATATGTACAATGGTTCTGTTCACCACCTCTGTTTAGCCATCTGTTTGCGGATGGAAATCAATACTCTTCTTCAACTTGGTGTCCATCATCTTCCATAAATTGGACCAAAAATTCCCAACAAATCTGGAATCCCTGTCACTAACAATAGAAGTAGGCAAGCCATAATGAACCCATACATGTTGAAAATATAAATCAGCATTTTGTTCAGCAGTTATAGATTTCTTACATGGCATAAGAATACACATCTTGTTGAATCTATCAACTACTACATAAAGATAATCATGCTGCTTTCTAGACAATGGTAGACCTCCAACAAAATCCATAGAAACACTTTCCCATGGTCTATAAGGTACTGACAATGGCGTATATAAACCAAGATTCCTATTGCTAGGCTTGCTTGTAGCACATAATGAACAACCTCTAATGAAACGTGAAACACTATCTACCATGCGAGGCCAATAACAATACCTCTGTAAATGTGCCACCGTTTTGCTTACCCCGAAATGTCCAACAATAAGAGAAGAATGAGCTTCTCTCATGACACTTAGTCTCTCTCCCTGTGGTATACATAACTTGCCCATACGAAATAGCAAATTATTATGCAAGTGATAATCATTCTCCTCAACATGATTCCCTTCACTCAAGTTAGCATACACATCCTTAAAATCAACATCTGATGCATATTGTTCTATGTAACTCTCATGTACAATAGAATCATTCTTAAGTATATTAGTAGCACTAATAATAGGCCTTGAAAGCATATCAACAAATTTATTAAAAATACATTTCTTGTACCTTATTACCAAGTGAAATTATTGTAGGAAACCCATCCATATGAAATGTCGGGACTGCTATAGTTTACTTTGTGACTACAAGTACTGCAAAGGCTGATGGTCGGTATGAACAATTATCTCTTTGCCCATCAAATAGTGTTTCTACTTTTTGACGCTTTGTACCAACACATACAAATCCTCATCATATGTAGGATAATTCACAACAACACCATTAAATGTCTCAGAATGAAATGTGATAGGCTTACCATGCTGTAAGAGAACTGCACCCATGGCATAATCACTAGCATCGGTTTGAATCTTGAATGGTTGTCTCAAGTCCGGTAAAGCAAGGACTGGAGCTGAACTTATATTCTCTTTAAAAGACTCGAAATCTTTCTGTTTCTTGCCTCCCCATTTGAAAGCACGCTTCACACTTGTCACTGCATGCATAGGAGCTGCTATGGCAGAGAAGTTAGAAATAAACTTCCTCCAATACTGAGCTGCACCCAAAAAACTTCTTACCTCTGTAATGGATTTGGGAGTAGGCCAATTCACAATGGCTCCTACCTTAGAAGGATCAATTCTCAAAGCACCTCCTCCTACTATGTGTCCCAAATAAACCAAAGAAGTCTTTCCAAATTCACACTTTGACATTTTAAGAAACAACTGATTTTTCTTCAAAACATCAAGTACTTTTTTAACATGCATGACATGATCTTCTATAGTCTTGCTGAAAATTAAGATGTCATCTAACTAGACAATAACAAAATCATCAAGAAAAGGACGTAAGACATCATCCATTACCCGCATGAAAGTTGCAGGTGCATTGCATAAACCAAACGGCATAACAAGCCACTCAAAGAGTCCCTGTTTGGTTTTAAATGATGTCTTCCAAATGTCACTTTCTGCAATTCTAACTTGATGATAACCACTACGTAAGTCTAACTTAGTGAAATATTTAGCATCTTTCAGCTGATCTAACAAATCATCTATCCTTGGGAGTGGGTAACAATTCTTCACCATTATTTTGTTCAATGCCCTGAATTCCACACACATGCGCCAAGTTCCATCTTTCTTTGGAATCAACACTATCGGTGACCCACATGGCAAAGTGCTTGGTCTTATGAAACCTTTGTCCAAAAAGTCCTTAATTTGCCTCTTTATTTCAGCATTCTCCATGATATACATGTGGTACATGCCTATGTTAGGAAGAGGACAATCTTATTGCAACTGTATTTCCTGTTGAATCTCCCTTTTAGGAGGCAAACCTGTTGGTTCCTGAAACATCTCATGATGTGCACCAACTACATCATATAAATATGATTTTAACTTGGAATCACAATTTTCAAATGACTCATGATTCACATCAACCTTAGGCTTAACCATAAGAAGTACAAAACTCTTACTAGAATTCACTAGCCTTTTTACCTGTCCCGCATTTACCATCGCTATATTTGTCTTCTTGCAATGTGCTCTGACAATAAACTCCTTTCCATATTTGAAAATATGATACTTATTTTCATGGTGATGGAAGATCGCTTTCATATCAAATAAGTAAAGGCTTCCAAAAACAAATCCTGATATATCAAGCGGCACTACATCGAGTTCAATTGTGTCAATAAAGTGTGCAGTAATTGCAAAACGCAATATGCACTTTCTTGAGACTTGTAAGTTTTCATCCTTGCATATCCAACCAAGTGGATATGGCTTTGGATGTGGAATGGTCTCAAGTTTAAGTTGCTTGAACAAGTCTTCTGATATGAGATTTGCTTGTGACCCACTGTCAAAGACTGCGTCAATTTTTGTATGTTTTGATATTACCCTCACATGGAACAATTCAATTCTTTCTTCCTCATTTGGAGTTTGTACATGACAGTTTGAAGTACTAGTGCTTGGCTTAGTTTCAGTTTCTTTACCCTTCATACTCTTCAAACCCATGGCTGTAATTTTTGTTTCGTCACTTGAATCATCTCCTAAGTCTTGTTGTGTAGTTGTAGTAGCTACAATTTTCTTCTTTCCTTTGTTTTTGTTAAACTGAGTTCTTTTTTCGGGATGAAGTTTCCAACAAATTTTTTCTTCATGGCCTTCTCTTGAACAATGTTTACATATCACTTTATCACCCTATTTTTTGACAGATGAATTCTTTTTTCCTTTTCCCTTAGAGGTTTTATCTATGTCTTTCCCCTTAAAAGGCTTGTTTCTACCCTCTTCAAAAGTATGTTTCCCTCTAGCCTCTAAATGTGTGGCTTGTACACAAACCTCGTCTAGACTAGTAGGATTGAACATAAGGATAGTATGTCTAAGGTACCTATGCAAACCACCTATATATTTCAGCAAAGTATCTTGACTTTTTAAGTCTACCTCTAATAAGAGTGCTCTTCTCCTAAACTCTTGGGTGTAGTCTTGTACATTTTGTCCCTTAAGTTGTCTGAAGTTTTGCCAATTCATGATAGCCTTTTGTAAATGAGCTAATGGATAAAATTTCTTTTTAATTACAGTAATAAATTCAGCCCATGGTAAAGAGATCTTACCATATTTTTTAATTTCATCCATGCTCTTGGCTTCCCAACATGCCAATGCTGCTCCATCCATTCTCAAAGAGGCTAAGTGTATCTTGGTGTCGTCATCATGAAGGTTCTGTATCCTCAAGTAAACCTCCAACTGCCTTATCCAATTGTCAAGTTTCTCTGCATTGACTTCACCATTAAACATATGCAACTCAAACTTAACATCAAGCTTTAAAAATGGACTTTTACCAGTGGTTTTAGACTTGTGAGATTGATTCACCGAAGTAGAGGATGACGATGTAGAGGAAGAGGATGAAGATGGGGATGGTGGATCACCATTTCCTCCATGTCCTTTCTTTGAATTTTCATCACTTTTCTTTCCTCCTGAAGAAACCTATCCTTCTTTCTGATGTTTAGACCCTTCTCCTACAAGCCTGTCATTCCTTTCTTGGTAGAGTATCCTCACCATCTCCGTCATGTCTAGGAAAGCTTTTCGGAACACCTGTTCTTCTTCTTTGGGATCAATGTCTTTAGGAACTTCTCCTTATCTTGAATATATGATTGAGGCTTATTCTATGGCTCTTGGAGGTGAATTATAAGGTGGAGTTAATGGCTCTCTGGACCTCCTTGGTTGAGGATTACTTTGTGCTCTAACCAATTGTCCTTCCCCTCTCTTGAGCTTAAGCCTAGTAAGCATAAAAATTTGCAAACAGTCAACTATATCTTTGCACAAGAAAAAATGCAGAGTAAAACTCTAGCTCTGATACCAACTGATCTGAAAATGGAACTATTTGTAATGCTATGCAAAGTATCAATTTCCATTTAATTTAGTGTGCAAAGTGTTCTCCATGACTTGCAGGTTAAACAAAGTAATTTTGGTAATGTTTATGAGTTTTATGTGTGAGGATTTGCTATTTAAATTTATTGTTTCAAATATCATAACAAAAATACGCAGCAAGTAAAATTCACCATAACATAACACAACAAAATGTTGAGGCAGTTCACCCCTCCTAGGCTACATCTGCCAGTCCAAGGCTCCCCAATGGCATGTCCTTGCTCTATTAATTTTCTCAAAATGGTTACACAGTGAAAAATATGCCTAAACAGGAAAAACAAACTGTAAATTCGACTTTAGAAGATCGAAATTAGCTAGAAATGGCTTTTTTTCACCTTAAATAGTGAAATACAACCCAATACAGTGCCTCCTCCATGATGGCCCTGATGGCTCCTTCCTCTTCCCTGAAGCAAAAGCTATTATGAATCACCTTTGTTTGCTCTGAAACCTATTCCAAACTCTCCATAAGGTCGAAGAGACTCAAAATTGACTAAAATTTCATCTTTTTTGGTCAAAAATTGAGAAATTTTTGACCAAAACAAATTTTTTCCTAGTGGCACTAAAAAACCTCCGCCAAAACTGGAGGAACTCCAGTTAACCCGACCAAAAATGGCCAAAATCTGAATTTAGTGGAATGCGCTCCAATGTTGGTGGAACCACTGGCAGTTATATTTAATGTTAGGGGCCGCGTTCACATGTGGCCTTCGCAGATTAACTGACGGATAAGCCGCATTCTTATCCACCGCAACAACCTCTGCATTAAAACTCTGAGCGATCACATGTGGTGTTATGGCTAATGGTTAGCTGTTGCCAAGTTTACTGTCGGTGCTAGGCCCTCGGTTCTCATCCACTGGTCATATGTGGTGTGGGGGCTGGCCCCCATTTGCCGCCGCCCAAAGTTTTTTCGAACCTCAAATGTGATTCACCGACTATGGTTTACAAGAACCACTCGCAACCCAGTTGGTAGGATGTGTGCGCGCTTTTCTGGAGGTCACGGGTTTGACCCCTCGGACCTCTAACAAACATTTTACCAATGCATTTAGTCTCTGCCCTGGGGCCATGTGGTAGCCTCCGGGAAGGCCACGTGGCGCCCACTAATAGGCCCTCAAAATATTAATAAAAATAAAATTTTCCAAAATATTTTTTTTTTGAAAATTTTTTAGACAAAGTCCAAAATGGGTCAAACTGTCATTTTTTTTTAAAATTTACTGGACAACATCAAACCTTAATAACTTTCACATACGACATCGGTTTTGAGTACCGTTCATGGCGCCAAAATCGCAGTGACGAGGCCTTTCCGGTTGTTCATATTGCAACCATTTCTGAGCACTTCCATTTTTGAGCAATTTGTTAACTTGGACATGATCTCCTGATCATTTGGATACCCCTCCCTATACCTCCTATGTTCCCTTCAAACTTGATTTTCTTCCTTCTATTGGATTTTTCCCCAATTTCCTTGTAGGTAATGCCGACTTGCTTTTCTGCCCAGGAAAACCCTAATGCGACCTCGCGACTTCACGACCTGGTTTCTAGGTAGCCAAGTCCCAAAGTCACAAAGTTGCAAAGTCCTGATTTTTCACGCTAACACGACCTTGTGACCCTGTGACTAGGTCGCCAGGTCGCATCCCTTCTAGACCTAAACCTTTGTGACCAATGTAGGTCATAACGACCTATGATTATTTGTTGCGACCCATCCTGCTGATCAGTTAGCCTCCCAGACCGACCAGGACACTAGTTGGTTCAGTCAGGTATTTTTTCTATTTGCCTCCATGTCGTTCGTCTTATCATGGGATAGTTTTTTGAATATGCCAGGTAATATAGAAACCTAACTCAAGTGCATTTCTATCTCTTCAGGCTCAAGCGACATGGGGCCCCCGACAGTTCGCAGAAGGCACAAGAGCCTTGAAATAGATCCTTCAAAGGGTGACATGCCTCCACCAATGACTCCCATCTACGGGGACACCGTCTGTGTTTTCGGAAAAGGTGCAAATATGTCCTAGTATGAACTCTACCAAGAGTTCACGAAGCCGAAATTCCCAGAAGACATCCTGGACCGGCAAGTATACATACAAGTGAAGAGGTCCAAACTGCATTATGTGGCTGCCCACCCGCCAATATTCCAGTGCACAGAAATGACTGAATCAATCCTCCAAAAGGTGGATTCAAAGCACTGGGTAATCTGAGACCAGACAAGGAAAGATTTTGCCAACCTAATCCGGGGGGGGGGGGGGGGGATGCCGAAGTATATTATTCACTCACGAGTAAAGAGGAATCCTTCAATGCCCAGTGGATCACAACACATGATGTGCTGGTACAGGACACCCCGAGGGGCTAGTGGGAAGACCCTGAAAAGTTCAAAGGAAATAAAGATCAGGAATATAAGACCGAGGGTCTGAGGAAGGTGTACAAGCTCATTGCAACCATGATGTGCCGGATATATGGCAGGATGGACGCCACTACCTTTAGTGGGGCATGGGTTACCTTCATGTACGCAGTCACCACCCACGACACTCGCTTTAATTGGGCACATCTATTAATTTCAGCTCTAAGGTTCAATATATTAGTAGCACAGGTGCTGGAGGAAGGATTAGCATCGGAGTTCTATATGGCTTCCTACCTTCCAGATGCATTATTTTCACGATGTAACTTTGATGATTGGGTGCATAATTGGAATGCAATGATTGGTGGAACGATCCATAAGGATCTAAATGTTTTTTGGGATACTAAATATAAGCAAGACATTGATGTGATCTCACATAAGTTTATCACCGCACTATACTGTCATCTCTTTAATGAATATCCACCTTGCATGTCTAGAAGAGCCATGGAGACGGTCATTAAGGTAGCACACTGGTTCCCCATCTGAGAAGGCATCTTCATCAGATATTTTAGATCGTTCAAGACGCTCCATGCATTACCCAAGTTCGTGACTGATAAGCTGCTACTACAAGAAGTATGCTACCAAATGACGAGAATTTTCTCCAAGACAATGAGTAAAGGCAAGAAGAAACCATGGCCTACCCTCCCACTCACCATTGTTGCCTACACGGTCAAAGACTTCAAGGAAGTGGAAGAAGAAGCCAAACACCTAAAGGGCTTCCATTTCGTGAACTTAGCTTTCCGGTCCTATCACCTCGAAAGGATCATCCCCGCACACTGCAATCATGCCAAGTTTAACTGGACTTATCAGCACACAGAGTGCATCATAGAAGATGAAGTCAAGAACTGGTATAATGCACTTAGAGAGGCAACTCTTGTAGGGGGAGTTGACTTGGATGGAAACTAAGGAGATCAGTCACAGGATGACCAGAACCTACAGGAAAGAGTGGATGCCATGAAACAGAAAACGTGAATGGGAGGAGCATCTACCTCTCAGCCCCAAAATCCAAGAAACACCACGAGAAATGAACCTCTCGAGGATCCACAAAGAGGAGGAGACAAAGAGGCTGAGGCACAGTGAAATTCCAAGCAAAAGTGAAGAGGAGAAGAACTTAAGAAAACCCAAGATGCTCTGGCGCAAGAAGAAGAAGAAGAGAGGCAAAGGCAAAAAGTAGAAGAGCATGAAAATAAGCAACAAGCAGAAGAACAACAGAAAAAACAACAGAGGGATGAACAAAGAAAGAAGCAAGTAGAGGAGGCTCACAAAAATAAAGAAGAACAACAACAGAGAAGGGAAGCAGAAAACAGTCTGAAGCAGGAAGAAGACAGGGAAGAAGCAGAAAAAAGGAGGGAGGAAGAGGAAGCTCAAAAAAAATAGGAATAGACATCCAAGGAGGCAGAGGGGAGCGGGTCACAACCCTGGCAAATCGAGAAGCAGGCGGACCTGCCACCTATTGACATACCCCCAACAACTCCCATGATAAGAGGGCACCTCCCATTTTCAGACTCGGTATCTTAGAGGAACAAGAAGATGATGTACTGGATCTAACAAGACTATCTTATGATCAATACACTCATGAGATCAGGTAGAAGAGAAGAAAATGTCTTGCCTGGAATCCAGGAGAGCCTCTGGCAGTAACCACGGAAAAGGACATATTCCTGGACACCAGGACAAACCCCATTATGATAGCACCTGCCGGAACTACTTTTGTAGCTACCACAGAAGAAAACGTTAGCATAATGAGCAAAGAAATCTTATTGCTTCAAAACAGGCTCCGTATATCTAAGAAAAGGGCCACTCAGGCCGAAGAGGATAAGAAGGCCCTGGAAACCGAAAGCCAAATGCTCCAGCTTGCACTAACTCAAGCCAACATAATACAAGCCAACATAATACAAGTCTATGAAGAAATGATGAGGCTGAGGCAAACAAACGCTCCATTGGCAGGAGTCCAAGAAGAAACGAGGAAAAAGTATGCCTAGCTTAAAGAGGCCTCTACAACACTTGAAAACATCCTGGAATGGTCCGAAAATACCCACATGCCCCTGCCACTCTGCCAAATAAGGATTGGATCCACACTCAGAATGACAAAGTACAGATGCAGATGAAACTACAATCTAGAGATAAACTCGTGAAGGATGTGGACAAGGTAATGACCGCATACGAGTATCTCATCAGCGACATCGAATCGATGGCAGAAGTGAATCACATACCTTCCATGGGTACCTTGATCAACAAAATGGCGAGAGAGGAAGTTATGCAAGATATTCAGTCTTTCCTAGATCCGATCAGACAAGGAGCCAGTGCAAAGGACCTCCCAGCCACCAAGGATAACATCGTTCAATATGTTGTCGACTCGGTTAGGATCTACACCAAGCTAGATTCTTTGTCCAATCAGATCAATACGAAGAAGCACACAATAGTTCCGGATGCACTTGAATGTTTGCACAGGCTAAGTGAGAACATGCCTCAAATCACTCCAATAGCCATTGAAGACCAAGCCTAACAAGCCTACCTCAATGTAATATTCCCAATTAGCCATGAGCTAGTTGGAATATTAAATTTTAATTTTGCTTTCTCTTTGATGAATAAGAGGACAATGGAGGTCCATAATTCTCATTAATAATGAATAAATCAATGCCAATGTGAAAAGGATATATCTTGGCAGCTTAATTAAGCACCCTTAGGTGTGAAAAGGGGTTGGAACACCTTGACTGGGTCAACTTTGACCAAATCAATGGCACTGTCATGGAGGAGTGGCTATCAATGAAAGACAACACAATTTTAGATGGAGATGCTTTGCATAGAAGTAGTGTTATTATTGGATGGGGCTTAGGGTTTGGAAGCTCATATCTTATAAAAGGAAGAGGATGACAACCATATTCATTATGTTGATGTATTTGATATTTCTTAATATATGGTCTGTTTAGACATATATCTTTCTCTAGCTGTTGGAGGAGACATATATTCATTGAGAAGCTCTTGGAGGAGTATTGTACTACATTGTCCACTTTCAGGTTTAAGGCCAAGCTTCATCTTTCATTTACAATGCAGATCCTATTGAGGGTTGAGTTGTTTTGCAGGTTGTAGCAGTGGAGACCATCTTTGGGTCATTTCATTGCTTATTTTCAGTGGAGAAGGCTTCCTTTCCATTGGGAGGACAGTAAGGAAGGCCCTTGAGCTTATTTTCATATCTTGGCTTCAGGCCATTGATTTATTTGCCCCTACAGCGCAGTTTATTTCCAGATCTGGATTATTTTGTAGGAGGAGTTGCAGGGTGGTTTTGGCACACCATTTGGAGAGAAGGTTTGCTAGTGAAGGGGATCTTCCTTTCATCTAGGAGATCTATTGGAGGAGGTTGCATTATTTCTCATATCAGATCAGCCACACTTTCCAGATCTATATTTTGTAGTGGATCTTCATCCCTAGGGCTCATATGCCCATCTTATACATGGTGTTTTGTTGAAAACCCTTAAGGGGTTCTTCAAAGGAGGTTGTATAGTGCTCAGATCTGTATTAGATATATATTTTGAGGCACATATCAGCCTTATATTTGTTGTGTAATCATTTTCTGTAGCAGTGCCTTTAAAACAACGTTTTAGAAGCCTTCCAGCTCTTTATATATAGTAACAACACCTCTTTTGAGGGATTTTGTCAATTGGAGGCTTGTTCTTTCTGGTTGTACATCTTATGGCCCATTATTTATGCATATTTTTCTGCTATTATAATGAATAGAAGGTCTCCATATTGGCCTCTTTCTTTTATATAATGATTTACACTATTGTTCTAGCATTTTTCACTATATTCCTTCTTTTTCCATTTGGGAATATTACAGTGGTATCAGAGCATAATCTTGGCATAGCCTGTGCATCTTGAAAAGCCAATATGTCATCTGAAGAAGTATATCCTCTTACTGATAGAGAGAAGAGGTATCAAAGAAGAAGACACCAGAAGTTTGATTACACAAATGAAAAATAAGACAATGGTAAAACCCCTTTATCTGGAGGAGAAGATGAAGAGAAGGAGTTCCCAAAGATCCTTCTTAGAGCCATGCAAGACATTGCTAGAGAAATCAAGGAGATGAGGATGGATAGATACAAGGAATCCCCTAAAGGATTTCAACATGGTCAGGGCTCCGACATTTCTCATCACTGGAGTGATCAACCAGTGAAACAACAAGAAGTTTCCCAATGCTCTACAATGCCTACTTTTTTGGCAGTGGGAAATGAAGGGTTTCAAGAACAAGAATCCCTTGAAGACTATTTCATGGAGTACGAGTCTCAAACTCATAGATTCAAGGACCACTTGAGTTTTCAAGAATCTTGTCAAATCAAGGACAATAGGAGACCCAGGCATCACAATAGAAGTTGTGGATTCATTCAGAATCATGTTCTACATCGCACTATGGGCATATTTTTCTTACCCAACTTTGATGGGTCATCTAAATGCACTGCCAAATAATGGGTAGAGAAGCTTGACATCTACTTCCATTTGAACAAATTTCCAGAAATGGAGGTCATTAAAATAGAAGCGCTGCACCTTGAGGGTGAAGCACATGATTGGTGGTTCCATGGCTTGTCTACATTGGGTCATGCCAATGTGACTACATATTTAGAGTTAAAAAGGAGGCTGATGGAGAGGTTTGATAGAAGAAATCCTGAAGCACCATTCATGGGGCTTGCAAAGCTAAAACAATAAGGTAATCCAGAAACTTATATTTCTAAATTTTTGAGACTTTCTGCTATGGTTCCTGATTTATCTGCAGTAAGAAGGGTCTACATGTTAATTGATGGGTTAGATGAACCTCTTCATGTGTTGGTTAAGTATACCAAGCCCGCTACCCTTCAAGATGCCATTGAAAGGGCTAGAGACATTCAATATGCCTTGCCAAAAGCAAAGGCAACAATTCAGCATAAGCCCTCTTTTCCATCAAAGGGAAAAGATGAGAAGGCTCCTCTTTCAAAGGAGAGCCAAAATAAAAAACCTCTTGATGATGATGTCCGAAGAGACTTGAGGAGGAGGAAGCTTTGATTCACATGCCAATAATCTTGGGCACCCAGACATAGATGTGCAGCAATAAAGGCACACTACATAGAGGTCTTCTCAGATGATGAGGAGGACGAAGAAGATGAACCAAGAAGAGGTCACAACGCTGACACAACAGGAGATGGGAATGGGGAATTTTCTCCAATTGGAGGGGCCCTTGCATCATTGAGAGGAGTACCTAAGTACTTGACCTTGAGGGTTCAAGTTTCCATATCAGATCAGAGGGTTTATGTTTTGATTGATAGTGGGGCTACCCACAATTTTATTGATGTCCAACTAGTGCAGAGGAGGGCAATACCCACCGATGCTTTTGAGGGATTTTCTGTTTTGGTCCCCTGAGATAGAACTATGCAATGCATGCTTTATGTTCCATCCTTACCAGTCACCATGGGGACATATAAATTGACTGATCACTTCTTTGTGGTTGACATACCCGACACCAATGTGATATTGGGTGTGCAATGGTTGATTACTTTGGGGAAAGTCACCACAGATTGGGAGAATTTTCAAATGGAATGAGTGGATAGAAAGAGTGGAAAGATTTAAATGATTAAAGGCATGCACACATATCCCTCACATACAACCTCCACACATAAATCAGAGATGGATTTGCGCAGTGGAAGCAAGGACCAAACAGTCCCATAGATTATGCATATGAGATTGGTTCATGGGACATTACTATCTTGTGGAAAACCACCTGGGAGGCCACCTAATTTAGATTTGGTGAGACATGTCTCACATCATGATGCTCCATTCATAGATCCAGTAGGAATGGGAGAATTAGAAGGCCATGATACAACGCTGAGAGTCTTGAGTAGGCTCAAGGAAAAGGGGGACATTCTCCCAAAATCATCATTACCCACTCTCATTTCAGATTCTACGTTGTGGGAGGAGAAGCATGGGAAGGATAGCAACCTTCCAACATGTACCTTTGGCATGGGAAATGTCAAGGAGAAGGGCAGCCATATGTTTAGTCAATTTAATGTCTTAAATTCCTTTCATTAATTATCAACCGAGTTTTGTAAACAGATGAAGTGTGGTGCACTGTATGTGCTTAGTTAACCTATTTATTACTTCGTTGTTTTGTATTTTATGTTTTTTTGGGGGGTTTTTGTTCTTTGATGTGTAAGGATGTTTAGTATAAAACTATAAAAAGATTTAAATGAATCTAATGAATTTTAGGAAGGAAGAAAAGGAAGTGTTCCTAAGTTAGTCTAATTTTCATAAAAATAAACAAAAATCTATTGGCTAGTTAAGACCTAATTTGGAAAACAGAGTATCTATCTTATCTTATCATTAGTTCTATTCCATGGATCTAATTCTAAAAAATAAGATTGAAATTGAAGTGCTTGTCTTAGGTAAAAGAAGAAAATTAAAACAACTAATGTACTTCTTGTTACTCCAGCGTTCAATTATGAGGTATGACCTTATTGAGATGATGTTAAGTAACTGCTTGTACTTTAACTCTAATGTCCTATAATAGTAAGCAAAGGATGCAAAGGAAAATATCTAATGTATATTTAGTTACTTCCAATATTCAATTATGAAGTGTTATCTTCTTGAGATAGTGTTAAGTAACCAATTATACTTAATGATCTAGAAAACAAGTAAAGTATGCAGAAGGTAACTCAGTAATTGCACTCATTAAACATTCAACCATTCAATCTTGAAACATGATTAAATCAATCTCTTTTAGAATGAATTTTAGGAATATCAGTGATGCAATTAAGTGAGGATCTGAAAGCAAAATGTGAAAGCACGTAAAACTAACTGGAAACAACTAATGTATATTTGACTTTCTGCAACATTAAATGTGAAGTATTACCCTCTTGAGATGCTATGTGAGAAGTCAATTATGCCTTAGTCTCTAAATTCCTAGAAAGAAAATAACAATGTGCAGAGTAAATTCAACCACTGTATGAATTAGACATTCAACCATTTAGTTTAGGATCATTATATTGAAATGGATTTTGAAAACATCCATTGACATAGTTAATTGAAAATTCTATTCTAAGGAAATGAATGACAAAATAGTTAAGGAAACTAGGCAACTGTGTAATCTTATTACTTCAATCTTAATCCGATTTGAAAACAGAGTTATCTATCTTCACGAAATATCTTAGAAGAACAAGGCTGCACAATTATGATTTAATGTTATGCTATTGATAAAAAATTGGTATGAAACATTAACCTATTTAGAAAACAGATTTGCTAAAAATAGAGTAATGGAAATTGAACTAAAAACAACAATTGAAAAATCTCCTCCAGTGCAGGGGCCATGTGCAACTGATTCGACTGAACTGCTAGCTGGTTAAGGATGCACTTAAACAGTCATTGGCAACACAAACTTTATATTATGATAAAATGAAATCTGAATACAGAGTATCAGCAAAAAGCTTAAAATTAACACTTAATTTCTGAACTGTCTTCTTGGCCTTTTACAACCAATATTTAAAGGAAAATAACATAACTGTTTGTGAGATAAACTTGCTACAGGTGGCTAATTCGAATTAGACTTGCAATAGGACTGTTAGTCTCTTGATTTGCTACGATAGAGAAAATCAAGAGTCCTGCTGCTTTCGGATAATATACTTTGACCACACCTTTGACCATGATCTTAGGCTTGCTTTTCTATCGATTTGGACCAGGTGAATAGGATAGAATCCATGTAGAGATGATTTTAGAAACAGCCATGTGGCCCAATTCTTCATTTGACACCTGGAACCTGCCAGACCATGATAGTAGCTACGGAATCCACAATTATCTGCAGAATAGGTTGCGTTCTGTAACTAAATTTCAAAAATATATCCAAATAGCAAGAACATGAAAATATAATATGGCAATCATTTTAATGCATCCTTAAGACAATACTTAGCATTTATCATTGATTGGGGTTTGTGATATTATGATAAAGTGAGGGAAAGAGGTGAGAAAAGCTATCAAAGAGAGGGTAACTATGAGATTCAACACCATATGACAGATGTTCTTTGTGATAGATCATCAGCGCTGTCACTATGGAAGATTGATCCATATTGGAAATCCCAACTGTTGGTGGATTAATCCAGGGATATTTTCACATGCATGATACTTGATGACCAACTACATGAATAGGTATATTCAGACCAAGAATAATTCATCTACTATCATGGTAGGATCTTCTTATCTAGAGCCTCCAAGCTCATGGAGAAGTTGCTACAAAAAGCTGAAGAAGAATTCCTTTTCAGCCATACTTATTCCATGAGAGCCTACAACACCATCATGGAGAGCTACACTTGGGAAGGCATTGAAGAGGAACTATGACAACATTCTCAAAGATGCATGAACCATGTGGAGTTGGAAGAGAGACATAACTCAATGAAGGAGTTATCACAACCACCTCTTTCGTCTTTTGGAATGAGAGGGGATATATCTATGGACCACTCCATTTGTATGAGCATAATTTTTGGTAAGGAACATGCTTATGTACATAATGTTTCATTTGATGATTACTTGCATTCCTTTACCATGTATATGCAAGCCATAGCTCCAAGGAGGAGCATTGTTCCATATAAACTTGGCCAACTTTGGGCCATAAAAATTTCTGAACATGGCCACTCCCTTGGAGGACATAGGGAGATGTTGTATCACTGTGGGTGCACTCCAAAGGCACCAAGCATATCTCACACTTTCAGCCATTGTGAGAAGACTTGGAAAACAAGTAAGTGGTGGGGAAACCACTTACCATATCAATATCTGATGCAGTCAAAATTTACTGCGTTGGTTCCACATGTGGGACTATGACCCACCTCCATTTGTACAAATTTCTGTTTGCATTTACTTAGTTTTGATCCCATACATTGATGATGTACTTATTCTTTTTATGGGATGTTTGGAGGGAGGATGGGAGGAATGTATGTGCCCTATGGAAGAGAGATTATCCATGTTCATTATGCTACATGTTTCAGGGAGAAAATTTGGCAAACCATGTTTGTTTCATTAGAACTATTGTCTTCTTATGGGGTGAATTATTTGCATCTCATAAGAATTATTTGCATCTCATAAGAAATTTGGAGGAGAATTTCATGGAGGGATGGATTGGTAGACACTTAGCTTATGAGGGAAGCTTATCACATGTTGGTGTCACCAATGATGGTGGAGAGTTGCAGCAATCACCTTGTCAGTTGCTCGAGGACAAGCAACATTTGGGAAGGGAGGACTGTATATTCCCAATTAGCCATGAGCTAGTGGGAATATTAAATTTTGCTTTTTCTTTTTGTTTGATGAATAAGAGGACAATAGAGGTCCATAATTCTCCTTAATAATGAATAAATCAATGTGAAAATGATATATCTTGGCAGCTTAATTAAGCACCCTTAGGTGTGAAAAGGGGCTAGAACACCTTGACTGGGTCAACTTTGACCAAATCAACAACGCTATCATGGAGGAGTGGCCATCAATGAAAGACAACGCAGTTTTAGATGGAGATGCTTTGCATGGAAGTAATCCTATTATTGGATGGGGATTAGGGTTTGGAAGCTCATGCCTTATAAAAGGAAGAGGATGGCATCCATATTCATTATGTGGATGTATTTGATATTTCTGAATATATGGTATGTTTAGATATATATCTTTCTCTAGCTGTTTAGCGGAGATTGAGTGTTGTTTAGAACTGGGTGTTCCTGATCGGGAATCCCACATCTTCTGTTGAGAAGCGCTTGGAGGAGTCTTGTACTACATTTTCCACTTTCAGGCTTAAGGCCAAGCTTCATCTTTCATTTACAAAGAAGATCCTATTGAGGGTTGAGTTGTTTTGCAGGTTGCAGTAGTGGAGACCATATTTGGGTCATTCCATTGCTTATTTTCAGTGGAGAAGGCTTCCTTTCCATTGAGAGGACAATAAGGAAGTCCCTTGAGCTTATTTTCATATATTGGCTTTAGGCCATTGATTTATTTTCCCCTATAGCACAATTTATTTCCAGATCTGCGTTATTTTGTAGGAGGAGTTGCAGGGTGGTTTTGGCACACCATTTGGAGAGAAGGTTTGCTGGTGAAGGGGATATTCCTTTCATCTAGGAGATCTATTGGAGGAGGCTGCATTATTTATCATATCAGATCAGCCACACTTTCCAGATCTATATTTTGCAATGGATCTTCAGCCCTAGGGCTAAGATTCCCATCTTGTACATGGTGTTTTGCTGAAAATCCTTAAGGGGTTCTTCAAAGGAGGTTGTATAGTGCTCGGATATATATTAGATCTATCTTTTAAGGCACATATCAGCCTTAGATCTATTGTGTAATCATTTTCTATAGCAGTGGCTTTAAAACAGCGCTGTAGCAGCCTTCCAACTCTTTATATATAGTAGCAACACTTCTTTTGAGGGATTTTGTCCATTGGAGGCGTGTTCTTTCTTGTTGTACATCTTATAGCCCATTATTTATGCATATTTTGCTGTTTTTATAATGAATATAAGGTCTCCATATTGGCCTCTTGCTTTTATATAATGATTTACACTATTGTTCCAACATTTTTCACTATATTCCTGCTTTTCCCATTGGGGAATATTACACTCAAGGTGCAGCAGTAGGTGGAAACCCTAGTCCTATCTATCACAAAATTGCTCCCATGAAAGTAACTGGATTTACAGGTCGCATAGGCAGTCAAGTTGCAGGTCACAGAAGCTATCAAGTCGCAGGTTGCGACTCCACTCAAGTCGCAGGCCATCCCAACAGTTAGGGAGGTGAAGAGACAGGGTAGCCCAAAAGTCGCTTTTGTTCTATATGTACTCCTTCGAGGGAAAATGTAGGAACCTTTTTTCAGACTCCAAAGGAGAGAGAGATACAATTGTACAACATTGAATGTATGTTCTAGGAATGAATACAAATAAATGTTTTGGATTTCACTATTGGATCTTATGGAAGCTTCTGTGTATTGACACCATGAATATAGTTCTTTTACATGTCTGATACTATTCGTAACTGACTGGTCCATGTTTCTTTTCGTACATTGTTTATATGTTTGAGCTCTTTTGATATGTGGATGATGTATGATGGTTTAATGTAGGGATATGTTAACGACCTAGTTTGTTGATATGTACCTAAATCTCTTCTAAAATATGCTTAGTTAACTGAAGGACATTTCATCATAGTGAACTGTTTCCCTTACGTTCAAGTGAGCCTCCGTATGAGTATGGCCCTAATGACGTTTTTCTAGCAATAGTCCTTATGGGTTTCATGCTTTAAATCTCACTTTTCTATTCATGGTGTTTCATTTGCAGGTTATTCGTCGACCATTGACTTTGTTTCGTCCAACAACCATACATTCTCATGATTGCAAATCACCTCTTTATTTGAGAAAGGGCACATATCTCACTAGTGTAGTGGAAACTGGGCCCACATACCAAAGGGGATCCCTATCACAAATACTGTAGAATCTAGTTGAGATTCTATATCGGGGAGATTCCCTTATTATTGGAAAGACAATTTTCCCCATCAACAGATTTGTATATAGAAATATAATGTAAAAGGAAGGCAGATAATATAATATGCTTCTACCCCATATGGGGTGGACAAACATGAAGGAGGGGGAGGGGGTTGGTGACCCCACTATCACCCCAAGTAATGAATGGGGGAGGCGTGGCCACCTCCCTCATTCAGATGAGGCATGGAACATAAACTTGTAGCTACCCCAATTACAACATTAATTGCAGTGAAATGATGCCATACAAAGTACTTAATCCTTAAGTGAAGGTTCTTGATGACACATAAGGGATGCTTAATATGGAAGTTAGTATTGTGAGGTTATTTGATTTTTTTCCTTCGTTAATTCTGCAAGTCTGAGAGCATTAAGGTTAGTTGAGTGGGGTTGGTGCATTGCTTCGGTGGTGACTTTATATATTTCATTTGGGGAAGGATTAGGATCTCATAGCCTAGCCTTCCCCATTTCACTCTCATCTAGGGATCCTTTAATGCGCGGGGGAATTCTCTATAGGGGCAGACTCACAATGAAATTATCAATGTTGTGGTTGCTGCACTGACATTCAAGTATACTCATGGAATCACTCAATTTTTATTTTTATTTTATTTTATTTATTTATTTATTTGTGGTTGCTGCACTGACATTCAAGTAAACTCATGTAATCACTCAATTATTTTTATTTATTTATTTATTTTTTAATTTTAATTTTTTTTAAACATACATCCAGGTGGTTTTCTCATCCTTGATCCTCACGATTAAGCATATGATTTTCACTACCCTCATTTGTGTCCACCCCTACCTCTTTGCTTGCTTGCTTGTGTTTTGCTTGAAAGGTTTTTCTCTCCCCACACTATTGGTAATATCCCTACTCAATTATGATGTTGTAAATATATGTACAAATGATATTTAGGCTAGAGAGCTAGGTGTGTGTTATTAATAAGCTGGTGAGCTGAGGTTTATTTTAGGGACCTGCATGTCCATGTATATATGTTTTAGTGCTAGCGTAAATGTGGTTATATGCATTTAAAGGTTGTGAGGCAAAAGAGCTCAGGATTGTGAACATGATGTAAATATTGTATATATACTAATAAAACAAATGGATGGTTGCAAACCAACTCCATGGAAAAGAGTATGGGGGGCGATACTCCATGGAAAAAAGGGTACCAACACTAGTGTGATGATTTTGGGTGAAAAGGCACTAAAGCCCATGTGGCTTTAAAATGTGCCACGTGGCAAAAGAAGGCCATGCATATAAATGTGAATGGTTTTTATTCGAAAGGGTTGGTTGGTTATGGATGGCTTTCTGGAGTGAGCCCCGGTGGCTCTAGTTTATGGCTTTGGTAGCCATGGAGTTCGAGTGGAACTCAGTTCTTAGTGACCAGTCGGTGAGTCCTGTGCTTGGACTCTATAACTGATTAGGTGTTGTTTATATTTTGGTGATTAGTTGGTGAACCCTATGCTTGGGTTCTATAACCGACTAGGGTTTGTTTAGGTTTGGCCTGAAAGGGTACCTATAAGCCTCAGAGAGCAGCAAGAGCTCTTAGAAGCCATAGGGTTGAGGTTGTCCCTGGCGAGTTGTAAGGTGCCCTAGAAGGTGGGTATCACCAAGGGACCGTTAGGTGCAGAGAAGGGCTGCTCCACTTAGGTGTAGGCTAGGGGAGAGTGATTTTGTGGTTGGAGGCCGAGCTTGTTGGGGTTGATATCTTGGTCAATTTTGATGTTTGATGTTAAATGTACAATTTTTTGCCTATGGAGTTGAGGCCCCAACTCCAAGGTTATCGAGAGTTGAGAGTTTATGAACCATGCAACCTATGTCTAGATGGAACGTGGAGTGCCTGCAACAAAATGTTCTTCAATTCAGATAAGTGTTCCTATGTATTTATTCTATTTATGTGTCATTCCTTCCAAACCCTCATTTGGATTATTTATTTATTTATTTCCGTTGTGCATAATTCTATTTATTGTACACATATTAAGGTTGAATGTCGCATGATTTATGCATTTAGTTATGAATTTCATTACATGAGAAAAATAATCCAGGCGTTAACTCCCAGTTATAGGTATAGGTTGTGGCATTGTTGAATAATTGATTAAAGGAGGAAATTGTTGCAATTATTGATTACCAAGGGTTGTTGGGTGTGTCAGCCCTAGTTGGTAGATTAAACTAGCTATTTGTAAGTTGGTGTTGCTACAGGGCAGCCGACAATAAGCTGAGACGTGACAATTTGGTTTTAGAACATTGTGTTTCTACATGTATTTTTGTTTGCTCGTTGTGGCTAATGTGTAGCTTGCCCTAGCAGGAGGTCAAGGACGTTACATGGTGGAATTAGAGCCCAAGTTGCAACACTAGGCTTGCATGGGTCGAAAAACCATTTCCATGGAATTTACAAGCTTCTCACAAATCATTTGACATAACTAGTATGGGTGGAAATGGTTGAATATCGTGAATTAAGATAAGATCCACAAGGAATATGAGTAAAAACTTATTAAATTGTCTTTCAGGATCATAAATTGTGGATCAATGGGTAAATTTGGGCAAATATTTTGTTGAAATTGTGTATTTCCCCATTAGATACCTTGAAAATGTTGGTTAGAGGATAGATTCAAAGGGAGGCAAAACCATTGGTGAAAAATTCTGATAAAAGTTGTGAATGTACTTCGGCGTTAGTTCATGGAGAATCTTCATTGGGAGAAAAGTTCTAAGATGGGAAACAATAAGAGTGATGAGGTGGTTGGGTCACATGTAAATGGAACATGGAAATTTATCCGACAGAGTGATGCTGACAATTATATGTCTACTGACCTAACAGGGTGGCAAGACCAGGATTGCTTGATCAAAGAGATTTGGACCATTATATTTCATTGGGTGCAGGAGTTAGTGTTAATGAACATGTAAGTTATAAAGTGATACGAGACCCCAGTCGTCAACCTGGGGAGATTTGTACCATTAGATCTCATTGAGTGCAAAGGGAATTGTTAAACATCATGCAAGTTACCGCTTGATATGAGATTTGGGCCATCTGATCAAGATGATCAAGATTGTCCATTCCCATCCGGTGTAGAAGGTGTTGTTAAACGTAAAGAAATTTGGATACTATGGGTAATCATGGCCATAGATCAAGATTAATTTGGGTCGTTAGATATTTTTGGGGTGCAAGTGTGTTTTATCCCCTGTTCAAGTTGTGACGCGATATTGAACCTTGGTTGTTGATCAGGAAAAGTAAATGGGCCATCGTGGTGTCTGAAAAGGAAAAGTGGACCTCATGCCCAATTTTGGCCACACAATCCCTACTACATGTAAGTCCCACATGAATTGTGGAAGCCCTAGGTAGGGCCTGACGTGTAAAGAAGAATAATGCATGGGTGCCAGGTGTTAAGAGAAAACCCTGGCCGGCTAGTTTGTGTCCAATGTGGACAAAGGGAACTGATTTTGTACAGGGAGTCACCATTGAACGAGGGCAGGGAAATAAGTCGTATGCCAGGAGACAACCATAGATGATTATAGGTGATATCCATATGCAATAATATAGTTTAAAGGTGACATTACAAGAATTTTCGATTGGTTTAGGGGCGTGAAAGCAATTGAAATTTCTGTTAATTCGTTTGAAAATATGCAAAATTTTCTGATAATTTACTTACAGGGATTTTTTGAGGCCCTAAATGACACTTTTATGTCACGAAATAAGATGTGATGAAAGTAGAAATAGCTCAAAGAGACCTTTCTAACGATATATTACAATTGCAAATTCGAGTTGATATGAAAGATTTATGACCGAAACAATATGAGGAACAAAATGGGGTAAATTGGTACTTTAAAAGGGCACAACTTAAAAAACATGACTCAGTTTTGGGCACCAAAATAGTCAATGGAAATTTGTGGGATTGTAGAATCCCACCATAGAGTCAGATTGAAATTTTAAGACCTGATTTCTTAGAAAAGCGAAAATAGAGTGTTGTGATAGAACATGAAATTTGGTGTAAATAGACCAAAACTTCACAGGGTCGTAAGTTTCAACCCATAAGTCAGAATTGGGAAAATAAGTAGTCAAAATAAAGAAATTATGGATCAACACATTCCCATTAACCCATAATTTTGAATTTAAGAGAAAACTCTACATGAACTCTAGGAGAAAGCTATAGGAGTTTGAAATAAAAATTGCTTAACAAGCTGAAAATTCAAGAGGGCATAACTTTTATCCTATGTATCAGAATTGCACAAATAGGAAGTCAATAGAAGCCACTAGCAATGAGAATACATTGGTAGACACATAAATTTAATATTAGGTGAGAATTTCGATAAAATTCCTGAGGGAAACCTATAGGAAGTAAGCAAAGAAATATTCAAAATGAGAACCATAAGTGTAGAAGATGCTCATGGACCATATAGTGTGGAAGAAGAGGCGAGGGTTATGAATATCAACATGGGAATGCCGAGACATAGTAAAATGACTATGGAGTGGAAAAGCCATAGGATAGAGATATAGTGAGACCAACTCAAAACTAAGGTACTCAATTTCAAGGTTGATAATGAGAGGCTAGTAAAGGAGAAACAACAAATTAACAACCAAATCCTGCAAATTTAAACGAAATTTAGAGGGAATTGGACCAGTAGATTGAGTCTAGGTAGGCACATGAATATGAAGCTAGAACTATAGAAAGAGGTGATGGAAGATCAAGGCATTCCAATAGTGCTACCCAATGACATTATCACTCAACAAGGAGGTCAAATAAAAGGACTTACACTATCTTAGAATTAGGAAGCAGTCCAAGTGTATCCCCAGTCAGAAAGTCAAAGAGAAGATCATACAGGGATAATTTACAAGGTGATCTTAGAAAAATTAAATCTCCCACATTTAATGGGGAGCATAAGAAAGGAGAAGAAGTTGAGGCTTGGCTAATGAAGACGAGGAAAAAATTGCATTTGTATAATTATTCTTCAAACCTGGAAGCCATAATTTCCATTTATCACTTAAAGGGAAAGACAAACTTATGGTGGCAACAACTAAAATAAGTAAAGCACTTATATGAAAATAAAATTACATGGAGGAAATTTTAAGGAATATTTTCAAAGGAAATATTTATCAAAGCGCTACCATGAAACAAAAATGCATGAATTCTTTGAGCTCAAGCTGGGGAACATGACTATGGAGGAGTATATTCAGAAGTTTATTGTTCCCCTGAGATGTGCGATATTTATTAAGGATGAAAAATTCAAAATAAAAAGACATGATAGTGGGTTGCCATCATTATATGGAGACAAACTCAATTTTGATGAGCCCAAAACCTTAAATGCGACCATGAGAAAGGCACAAAAACTGTATGCCTAGAGAAAAGAACAAATTATTCCTTCAAGTGACTCTGGAAAACAAGAGGAGAAGTTTGATGGAACAGGGGAAGTAAGCATTTAAACTGTTATCTTTCAAGGATGGTTCACACGTAAAACAATATACATCACCAACCCTTAATGAGCCAAGAGAAGGTGATTTTTCAAGCGAGAAATATTAGTTCCAACCCATTAAAGGTTGGGGATGTGAAGGGGACCATTGATATAGGGTTCATCCTAAAAAAGCTATAAATCTAAGGGTAGTGCTTAACGTACAAGCAACATATATAGTGGAAGATATAGGAAAGGGCATTCCTAGAATTTATGTAGAACTGGATGGTAGAAAAGTTGAGCACCAAGCATATATGATCGAAATTGAAGGTAGTTAAATGATCAACTTGTTGTTATTTTAATTGACTTAGGATCTAGTCATAGTTACATTAGCCCGAGATTGGTTAAGAAATTGAATTTAAAGAAAAATAAGCATCACAAGACATGGTTGGTTTAGTTAGTTATAGCTGCAAAGAGGAAAAACATAAAGTTTGTGAGCGAATGTCTTATTTGCATGAATGGAATAAACGTAAGTGAACAATTAAATATCATTTCACCGATTTCTTATGATTGTTTGATTGGCATGAACTGGTTGGAGAAGCATCATGCAGTTTTGGACTGCTACAACAAATATTTTATTCGTGTCGATGATGAAGGACAAAAAATAAAATTTCAGGGGATACCAAGGCTGATATCCATCAGGGAAATATCAAATATGCATCTAGAGAAGAATTTTAGAAAAGGATTCCAAATCCTTGCAACTCACTTGGAAGAAGAATTTATGGATTAACAAGCAAATTCAGAAAATTTCTGAGTATTAAAAGAATTTGCAAATGTATTTGTTGAGATTATGTATTATCTCCACAAAGGGATATAGATTTCTCCATAAATTTGGTACTTGGAGTTGCTTCGGTATCTAAAGCAACTTATAGGATGAGCACATAAGCGCTTAAGGAATTTCCGATGTAGTTTAAGGAGTTGTTAAAGAAGGGATGCCTATGCCCCGGAGTATCACCATGGGGTTCTTTGGTTCTTTTTCTTAAAACGAAAGATGGAACATTATGGTCCTATGTATATTTTCGACAATTAATTAAAGTAAAAACTAAGAATAAATATCCTCTAATGAGGATATATTATTTATTTGATAATTTATATGGAACTTAAGTATTTTCCAAAATTTACTTGAGATCTGGGTATCACCAGTTGAAGATTAAAGAGGAGGATATCAGTAAAACAACTTTTCAAACTCATTATGGGTATTATGAGTTCGTAGTAGTACATTTTGGATTATCAAATGCACCGAGAGTTTTTATGTGTTTGATGAATGGCATATTCAAAAATTATTTGCATAAATTTGTCATTGTTTTCCTCGATTATATTCTAGTATATTCTAAGTTTAAAGAAGAACATGAAAAAAATTGAGCTTAGTTCTATAGGTACTCAGTGAGAATCAGTTATATGCTAAGATGGGTATATGATCGTTTTACTAGATACAAATGCATTACTTGGGTCATATTATTCACGAGGATGGAATAGTTGTGGATCTGGAAAAGATGGAGGCCATTAGTGAAAGACCAACACCTACAATTGTAACATATTGAAGGATTTTCCAGGATATCCCATCCCATCACTTCATTGCGGAGAAAGGGTGTAAATTTGAATGGTCACCTAAGTGTGAAGAATCCTTTCAACATTTAAAGGCTTTGTTGATAAGAGCTCTAGTATTCAAAATTACAGATCCAAATGAGGATTTCCTGGTATGCACAGACACATGTATGGAAGGTATGGGAGGAGTTCTCATGAACAATGGGCATGTAATATGTTACGGGTCCAAAAATTAAAAGAGAACAAGAGGAATTATTGTGCTCGTGATTTGGAATCAACAACTATAATTCATGCTCTTAAAGTGTGGAGACATTAACTTATGAGGAGAAGGTTTGAGTTTCACACTCATCATTATGGGTTACAACATTTATTTGAGTAGTGAAATTTTAATGCCTGGAAAATTGGACGGTTGGAGTTGTTGGTTGAGTATGAATTTGAAAATAAACATATTAAGGGAAAATAAAAGAAAGTAACTAATGCACTTAGCCGAAGGGTGCATATGATGCTTGCTACAACAATAAGCATTTGCAGGGCTGATTTAATGGGCATAATTGTAGAAGTTGGGAATTCATACCAACTGTTTATTGAAATAAAAAGTAACCTACAACATCAAAATTTGTAGCTGAGATAACATGATTATGAGATGGGAAAATATGGGATTTTTCCCTCTAAAGGAAAATTTTACGTGCGAGATGTATAAGAGTTAAAGGATCTAATTTTAAATGACATGCATAAAGTGCCTTATGTGGGTGACCGTGGCTATCAAAAACCTCTTGCAACAATTAAAAACCAATATTTTGGGCGAGGTTTGAAGAAATAAGTGGCTAATTATATAGCCATATGCTTAGAGTATTATAAGGTTAAGACTGTGCATAAGAACCCAACTGAATTGCTACAACCAATACCATTTCCACGAAATGGGATATAGTATCAATTGATGTCATTACCATTTTTCCCATAATTGCAAAGGGGCATGATGCTATAATGGCAGTGGTGGAAAAACTCATTGAAGATGCCCATTTAATTTCGATTAAGTTAGTGCACAAGGCAACTAACATAGCTGAAATTTATATGAGGGAAATTGCCAAGTTGCATAGTGTGCGTAAGGAAATTATTTCAGATAGATACCCAAAGTTCACATTCGATTTTTGGATGGGTTTATTTAAATGATTGAGTACTAATTTTAATTTCATTATGACATACCACCTAGTATGATGGGCAGAAAATATAAGTTAATTAGGTGATCGAGCATATGTTATGGATGTATTTGATGAATAAGGCATCAAGATGGGAAGAATACCTGGATTTGATAGATTTTTCATATAATAGTACGTATCAAGCATCATTGAAGATGAGCTTGTTTGAAACCTTATATGGAAGAAGATGTAATACTCTTGTGAGTTGCAGTAATCCAATGGACATGATAATGGTTGGGCTAAAATTACTCAGAGATATGGAAGAGAAGGTGGTGAAAATAAGGCAGAAGTTAAAAGCTACCTTGAACAAATAGAAAATTTAAGCAGAGAGGAAAAAAACAAATAGGGAATTTAAAATTGGGGACGAGGTCTTTTTGAAAGTAAAATCAAAGAAGAGCTCAGTGAGATTGGGTGTAACCACCTCACTCCATATTTACCCACTTTAACCTACTCACTAGGGTATACATGAGATGAGAGTTACTACGTGAGACCTGATTTCCAAGATGCACTTATGGAAATGGGGTCCACATGTCCATAACTGACTGCAAACACCCTGTAACAACCCTGGTAAAAATTCCATGTAATGAAGTTAATAAAGGAAAAGTAATAACCAAGGTCATGGGACACATATTCCAAGTTGAATGTTGGGAAAAAAATCCTAGTGTGGGTGTTCTTTTGGTTTATTATGGCTAAGAAAGTTGGCAAAGGAAATGGAAGGAAAAGGACATTTTTTGCAATTTATTTATGAAAATAATTGAATTTAGGAGAAAATGAAGGTGAAAGGTCACATGTTGCATGAGAGGAGGGGAATGAAGGAAAAATAATGGAAAATGAAGAAAATAGAAGGCTCAATAATAAAAAGGCTTATGAGGATCAATTGGTACCTTTTATTAGTTCAATTTTGGATCTCTCTCTCTTTTCTCTCTCTCTCTCACTCTTGGAAATTGATAGAATTCTTGGAGCACTCTAGCATTGGAGCAAGGAAAATAAAGGACAGATAAAAAAGGCAGAGGAAAGCAAAGATCAAGCGAGGAAGAGTAGGATCAAGCAACTACATCAAGATTACTTGCAGGTATCGATTTGCATGTGTGATTTCCTTGCTAGATTTGGCATGCATGGTACATTCATGTGTGTATTTGGTTATTTTGTTGTCATTGGCATGGGGTTTTCCAGGTGTGATAGTGTTCCAGGTTTGGTTAAGCTAGATTTCTGGATGGTTTTGAAATTGAGTGAGGTGGTATCTGAAAGAAAGAACACAAGGCCTAGGAATCTTTGGATTGGAGAAGATGGGATTGCAGTAAAGTGAGATTTTGTGTACCTCGGTAGGCATAGGAATCCTCGATCGATGAATGTTGGGATATACTGTAAATCCTAGAGGTGTGTGCCCTTGATTAAGCCTAGGAATCCTCGACCGGTAAATGGCGGGATATATAGTAAATCCTGTAGTGTGGAGTCTCGATTAGGCCTAAGAATCCTCGAATGATGAATTGTGGGATATGCGGTAAATCCTAGAGACTAGGAGGCAGGAATATTACTTGTGGTGTTGGTGGAGAAATACAGTGGCATCCATGCTTATTTAGGGCCTAGTGATCTAGTGGGGATTGCTGTAAATCTTGATGAAACATGGATTGGTTTTGTTGTAAGTCCCACATTCATGCTTGGAATATGGCACGAGGGTGATTGGTTGAAATAAATATTTGGTTCAACCTAATCTATGGTTGGGTGGTTCATGGAAGTCCCTAACATGGTTGGCTTTTGCACTTATTAATAAGAGCTCCTTCTCCTTTGTATTTTATGTGTAAATGTATTGGTTCATATGTGGTTTTTATGGCTATTATATCCTTGTTATTTCTATTGTTTTTATGTTGCTTATGAGTATGTTTTATAACATAATTAATTTATGGATTTCAACATGTTTTGATTAGCAAACGAATGTACAATGAATATATAACCTAATAGATAATAATGCAGCTAATGTGATAAGGCAAAAATGCTTCCTTACGAATCTCAGATAAGTATGAGACCCCTATGCTCAGATATTGTAACATCCCTAGTTAAAAATCCATGTAAAAATGTATACGACCACCGTCATGGAACACTTATTCCAAGTTGAATGTTGGTCAAAAACATCATAGTGGGTGTCACTTCATTTTATTATGGCTAAAGGAAATTGGCAAAGGAAATAGAAAAGGAATTTGGAAAGGAAAAGAGGAATTATTGGCATTTTATTTATGAAAATAAAGGAAAATATGAAAAAAGGGTGGTGAAAAGTTACATGTTGCATGTGAGGAGGAAAATGAAGGAAAATAGTGGAAAATGAAGAAAATAGAGGCCTAATTGATAAAAAGGCTTATGAGGATCAGTTTGAACCTTTTTTTAGTTTAGTTTTGGAGCTCTCTCTCTTTATTCTCTCTCTCACACTCTTGGACACTTAGATTTCTCTTGGAGCACTTCAACATTGGATCGAGAAAGGCCAAGAAGGCAAAGCGGAAGCAAAGATCAAGGAAGGAAGAGTAGGATCAAGCAACTAAAATGGGTTTACTTGTAGGTATATATTTACATGTGTGACTTGCATGCATGGTTATGCATGTGTGTTCTTGGTTCTCTTTCTGTCATTGGCATGGGTTTTTCCAGGTATGACATTGTTCTTCAACCTTGCCTTGCCATTTCCAGATAGTTATGGTGTGATGGGGTTCTCATGTTTTGGTTGAGCTGGATTGTCATTGAGCATCAGTTATATGCTAAGATGGGTATATGCTCATTTTACTAGAGACAAATGCATTACTTGGGTCATATTATTCTTGAGGATGGAATACTTGTGGATTTGGAAAATATGGAGGCCATAATCGAATGACCAACATATAAAATTGCGACAGATTGAAGGATTTTCCAGGATATCCCATCCCATCAATTCATTGCACAGAAAGGCTGTAAATTTGAATTGTAACCTAATCGTGAAGAATCCTTTCAACATTTAAAGGTTTTGTTGACTAGAGCTCTATTATTCAAAATTACAGATATAAATGAGGATTTCCTGGTATGCACAAACACATGTAGGGAAGGACTGGGAGGAGTTCTCATGCAGAACGAGCATGTAATATGTTACGAGTCCAAAAAATTAAAAGAGAACGAGAGGAATTATGGTGCCCATGATTTGGAATCAGCAACTATAATTCACGCTCTTAAAGTGTTGAGACATTAGCTTATGGGAAGAAGGTTTGAGTTGCACACTCATCATCATGGGTTACAACATTTATCTGAGTATTCAAATTTAAGTGCCTGGAAATTGGATGGTTGGAGTTGTTGGCCGAGTATGATTTTGAAAATAAACATATTAAGGGAAAATAAAATAAAGTAGTTGATGTACTTAGTTGAAGGGTGCATATGATGGATGCTAAAACAATTAGCATTTGTAGGGTTGATTTAATGGGAATAATCGTAGAAGTTGGGAATTCATACCAACTTTATATAGAAATAAAAAGTAACCTACAACATTAAAATTTGTAGCTGAGATAACATGTTTATTCTTGATAAAAAATTGCAATATCAAGAAGAAAGATCAATCACATATAACACAAATGTTTTTACCGGGAAAGCATAAAGCTAAAAACCCCACTATAATATATTATGTATATATCATGGATCATGAAAAAATCTCATACAAAACTCTAATCCAAGAGCTCTCATTACAATATAAAATCGTCTCACATTGTCTTGCAGAAATTGGCAAATGTCGTCACCAAATTTATGCCTCACAATAGCCTGCCTGCACTGTGCAATCCAAGTTGATTACAAAGACCAATTCAATGCAATCATGCCCTCCTTGAATGCGCAATCCTCATGAGAATATACAATGTGTGTTTGGCTTGCAAGTGTGCAATCCAATATAATACAAATGATAGTCAACTGTCCCTTTCATCTACATCTCAACTAGGTCTCCACTGGATCTGACTTGCATGTAGTTAACAGTAGTAAATCTTCAGTTGCATGTGAGATTACCACATGTGAATTAATTTAATATTTAATTCATTGATATCTCACTAGTGTGTTAGTCTCCTCTATTCTACATTATCACTAGATGACTATGGATTTTTTACAATCTGCTGAAAATAAACATTCCCTAACGATCATTTTATTTTCAGAAATCTCACTGCCTTTATTATCTTCATTCAACCTATTCACTATCTCTCACTTTACCTACTCAGATCACTCTTTTACTCTGAAAATTCCAGGTTTGTCCTTGATCCCCCATTTTTTACCCTTTTTCCCTTCCTAAAACCCCATATTCCTCACAAAACCCTCCCCTTCATTCATTTCCTTTCTTCCATCAAAACAATGTAAAAAAACCTTTTTTACATTGTTTTAAAAACTAAATTTTATATTATTCAGGACTCGCCTCTTAAAATAAAACTTTGTTTATTTTACCCGATCCATTTATATTTCTAACCCTGACTCTAAAAACTTAACTCCGTTATATAAACCCCCCACACCCCTTATATTATTTAAGCCCCCGCTCTAAAGCTTTTACACCCATGGCCATATAACCCTAGCCCCGCAAATGTTAATCGCCTCTGCTTTAGCTTACCCTGGGCCCCACATCACCAAAAGCCCCACACTACATTAACATTCCGATCCATTTAAACCCCCAGACCCACCTATCTAACCAACCTGTGACCCATTTCTCACTCGACCACCGTTGGATCTTCGCCCCCCCATCCAACGGCTGTTGCACCTCACCGCAAATCCAAATGCTCAGGGGTTAAAAACCTTTGAGCCTTACGATATGGGCGGTATTCACTTCGTCCCATCCTGCCACACGTCGCTCCCTCTGTGGTATCGCATGCCCTCCGCCCAATACCATTTACCGCCCACGCACCGTGCGAAAACCGCCCACCGCCTCCGCGCCATAAACCCAAAACCGCCGACTTGTTTAAATATTTAAGCCCTGTGCCTTTGCGATAAGCCCTAGTCATTTTAATTAACTCCTGAAGCTATTTTGAAGACCTGATAAGCCATAAACAAATACAGAAGGCCAAAAACCTTAGTTTTTTCGGACTCTGTCCACAAATGGCCCTGCTGCTTGCAAGCCTTCATTTCCCGGACTCTGTCCACAACTCGAGTTTTATTAATAAATTGTTTGTGTTTTTCAGGTTATGTATGTGTTTGGAAAGTGCATAAATTGCATCTCTAAGCCCAAGAATTATTAAATCAAGGTGCTCTGGGTGACGATCCAACAGCCTTATTGATTAAAGGAATCAAACATAGGCAAAAAATGTTCTTCAAAAGGTAGGATAAAGGAAAAGAGGAGAATTTTTACAGTGGCTACGCAGAGACAAAAAAAAATGCAAAGAACACAGTCAAAGAGTAGTGACAGTGGAAAGATTCATTGTGAAAGTTGTTAGTGTCAGTATTTGCATACTTCCACCAGGGATCAAAACACATTTTTCATGTGCATCTTAGGTGTCCCACTCTAAAGAATTTTCAATCATTCCATCAAGTTATGATATAAAATTGTTCCACTAGTGGTTGTCCTTGTCAAGTGTCCCATTTTCCTTCACAAGTATATGCCTGTTGACCCTCTTCCATGTCTTCATCATGCTGAAAACATGTCTGCTCTCATTCCAATTTTAGTCAAAATAACTCATTGAGTTAGTTTCTTTCATTTCTCATTAGGTCACTAGGGTTTCATTAGGTCAAATCATTGCATTGTCTCATTTTCAATAAAGGGCAGCAGAACGTGTGAAGGTGACCCATAATAAACTCATGATTTGGTTCAGTCAGTTCAAATGTAATAATTATTTAGTCTCCCAAAGGCATCCAACCCATAAAACCACATTCCAACACATCAAATTTCAAAGGGGGTTGTCTTTTCCCAAGGGTGCCCAAGTCATCATTGTTCACAAGCACTAAACCCTAATTTCCTCTCCCACTGAGCTAGGGTTTGCTATGAAAAAGAGGCACATGAGAAGAGGAGCTATAAGGTAGGTCAGATCATGTATTATGAGGCCATTCCAACTCATAAGATCATGTCTCCATCATTTTCCAGGAAATCATTCCAAGAGTCAAGCCATTTGCCACTTATATGGCCAATTTCGCTTTAAACTATGTTTTCAACAAAATAGAGATGAATTTTACAAAATTTAGAGAGGTTTTTGTCCATCATAGGTCCAAGAAGAAAAACCTCCTTCAGTTTTTACACAGGTGTCATGGTTTTATAGAAAGGTAAAAAATACAGGTGCCACAAGAGAGTTGCTCCACTTCTGGAGTGACCTTGGGAAAATCAAGTTTTCTCATAGTTGGAGTGTCCAAATGAATTTCTTGATGAGTCAAATGATAACTAGATAGAGAGATATTTTTTCAATGAGCTATCATGAGCTCAATTTGGAGTTGAGGAAGGCCTCCAAAACTTTCCTGCACCAGCACTTTGCATTTTTGCACCCTCATTCAACACTTTTTGACTAGTCTTGGGAAAATCAACTTTTGACAAGGTAAATAAACTCTAATCATAAAAATAAAGGTATATTTGGAAAGTAGACTTCAATATATTTCTAACAAGATATCCTGGGCCGAATTTGGACACTGGGAAGGCCTTAAAAATGGTCTGAAAACAACAGTGTTGCAGCAACACTGCGCTTTTTCCCAGCGACGATGCACTTTTACTCGAAAACACCAGACCAAAATACACAGGCGTTGCGCTTTTGCACAGTGGCACTGCGCTTTTGTCATGGCAATGTGCTTATGTCTAGCAAGCCCTATAAGCACCAAAAATCAATCAAATACTCCCAAATTTTCAGAAAATTCTTGTAACACCCTCTTGCAAGTAAGTAACACCAATTTATTTCCTCCTTGCAGTTCTAAACAACATTTTCATAGTGTTTTTGTTCCTAAGTAAAATTGACATTTTTCCTAGTGGAAAACCCTAGTTTCATCTCCTCATCCTCAATTTTCTGCTCATAAACCCTACAATACCATCCTACATCACTATAAAACCCATTCCTACCCCTACACTACTTTTTCCTAGTCGTTAAATCCCTTTCCCATAAAACCTAAGTCCTAGGTCACTAAAATTCCTAGGCAGCCACTACCTCAAACTTGTAATCCAATTATCATTTTTAACTCCCTAAATATCTTGACCTCCTATCACCTACCAAAACTCCATAACTCTTTCCCCCATCTACCTAAATTTTCATAACACTATCCCTATTCCCTAGACCTATTTTCACTCCCCATCCCCATCTACCTTATCCCTAGGGTTTTCTTGGACATAAAAACACTATGGAGGATAGAAAAAAGAAAGAGAAGGATAGGTTAGACATACTTGTAGAGGCGTTTCTTCATGCCTCAAGCCCTTGATCAGTAATTAGCCTAACAATTTTGGCAAGTTTTTGGCACATTTGGCACTTTAGTGCATTTTTTGTTTTTTGAGCGATTTTGGCACATAGAAAATCTGCCAAAAACGCAGCGCCCTTGGCGCTGCACTTTTAATTGGAGCCTCCAATGGACAAATGGCTACCACCATCATGTTCAAAATGATGAATAAATCAACCCCATCAAGTTTCAGAAAATTTGGAGGAGAATTGGTCCTTGAAAAGTTCAAAAAACCACCAAATTTTCATGTTTCTGCCTCCCTTTTTACCTTGGCGTTGTGCTTTTACCAGTCTTGGGAGATTCATTTTTTGATAGGGCAAGTGAGCATAATTTTGGAAACTAAAGGCATATTTGGAAACTAGACTCAGATATCTTTCCAATGAGCTATCATGGAGCTGATTTGGACACTAGGAAGGCCTCCAAAAGTTTCTTGCAAAAGAGGCTATTTTTCGTGTCACGACATTGCGCTTTTTCCAGGAAAATTGCATTCTCACCATCTTCAATTTTTTTTTGATTTTCACTCCAGTTTGACTTTTTATCTTGGTAAATGAGAAATTAATGATCTAAAAGTTCAAGATAAATGTAAATGTCATGTTTTTATTGTTATCTAGGGTAGTTACATTAGATAAAGCCTCTAGAGGTCAAATGAATCAATTTCCTCTCTATTAGAGGCAAATTGTTGGGTCTTCCTAGTCTTCAGTTTCTGGTTTGGGAGTAGTTGAAATTGATCCCTATCTCATGGATTCGACTCCCTGAGGCTAGGGAGAGTGGTTTTGAGGTCTATATCATGTATTTTCTCAGTCATTTGTAGAGGTTGGATTCACTTGGAGCTTTGGCATCTCAAGAGACATATTTGTATCAGTTTTGGCCCGGACATTAATCAAATTTGCAGCTATTTTTATGGGATCCATTTGGTATTGTGTTTAGTTTCAGTTTCTTCTTTTGTGGTCATATGTTAGAATGTTTTTTTACTTCATCCATCATTTCATTGCTATTAAATGAATGTTTTCAAGTTAGATGAACATAATCCATAATTTCTATGCTCTGTTTTGGGTAAACATTCATAATTTGTAATTTCTTCAGTTTAGAAAGAAACCATGAATTCACTATGGTATTTATATCTCCTCACCTATCTTTATCATCCCACCATCAAAACCCTAAAGTGCTAAACATTGTACCTACCTTGCACCATAGAACACCTTGCAAATTTTGACCTAATTTCCTTGCCCTAGCTACTTGACTCCTGTCGATCCAGCAAAAACCTACAAAATCAAAATCAAAACCCTGAGCTACTATACCTAGCCTAAAATATTCTTTCCTCCGTCATTTTTGCTGTGATATATACGGAGAGAGCCCTCTCCCGGCCTAGTAGGGCTAGCTACTTGGCTAAGCGTGGTTTGAAGTTACCTCTGAATTGCCTTCTTCAGCCTGAGGTTCAATTCGAGTGATAACAACAGTGAAAGGAAAAAAGGGATTAAAGGTTTAAATTAGAGGTTAAAGATGAAAGACATGATTAGAAGACAAAGGTTAATAAAAAGCACAAATAAGGAAGTAGATCAAACAGTGAGATAAAGAAAGAGATGACAGTGACAGTAAAAAAGAAAAAAAATAGAAGATACAGATAAAGACAAATCTGAGTTTAAAAGAACAAATCAAGGTTAAAGGACAAATCAAAGGCTAATCAACAAAAAAAGATAGATTTGAATGACTAAGGCACTAAGCAATTACTTCTTCAAACCACATTTTGCCACCTACATCTTCATTTTACTTCAATAAAAGCAGCTACAAATAATAAAGCAGTCAGAGATATTTTTAAGCAGATCAACAATTATTGTAAAAGTTAATGATAAAGACAAAAAGTCAAAAATATCCTAAAGTTAGCTTAGCAGTTAAGTTAAAAGTTATTATTAAAGAAAGTTAGTTAGTGATATTTTGCCTTGGGCCTTGCATGGTCTCAAAGGTCAAGATCACATTTACTCTGTAATAACTATAGGCTGAAACCCTAGATTAGGATCACATCCTCATCTGCAGATAAATACTGCATGTATTTTTCATTACTCTTGTTGGTTGGTTGATTGGCTAGTTGATTGACTGCTAAGATGGATTTGACCAGACTCTGAGCTGCAAAGGTTATTGCACTGGAGTATTGTAACTGTTTTGGACATCAGTAATACAAGCACGTTCACAAGATTCTTGAGCTATGTTAATGGTGATGTTATCCTTCTTTGTCAATGTTTCTCTTCTGTTTTCCATATTGTCCATCATTTATCTGAGAAAAGAACAGAAATTTAGATTAAGATATGCTATCTTGGCACCTTAATTCTTTCTACTTCTTTCATCTTAATGTTTTCTTCTGAAAGGTCTGATTAGAGAATTCAGGGGTGTCCTTCTCTTTAGTTCCATCTAGCTTGTTGCCTTGAAGTTTACTTAGTAGATTCTAGCCAAATAAATTTATGGTTTTCCCTGCTCTTTGATTTTTCTTAAACTGTTATTTTAAAGGCCTTCTTTGAAGTTTTATTAAAGAATTCAGGGGTGTCCTGCTCTTTAGTTTCACTAAACTATTATCTTGAATGTTTTCTTTGTTTGAAAGTAATAGCTAGAGAATTCAGGGGTGTCTTGCTCTCTAGGATTGCTGGATTGTTGTCTTAAAGGTTTTCTTAATAAAGATTAGCTAAAGAATTCAGGGGTGTCCTGCTCTTTAGTTCCTCTTAAACAGTTATCTCAAAGGCTTTTCTTGTTGAAGTATAGTTAAAGGATTCTTAATTGCCCTTTTGTTTTACTGAATTCACAACTTTCTCTCATTTCATATTCCATCTAAACTAAATATATCCACTTGATATAGTTAGCTTGACCTATGAAAACCCTTGCAGAGTTGATGTAGAGTTAAATCCTTTTATGAATCCATAGCCCAATGGATTAATGTTTATCACAGTCTATCTATTCAACTGAAACAATCAATCAATTGATCAAACAATCAATAAAAAAAACAAATAGTTCTAGAACTTCATAACTAGCTTAAAATCATAAAACATAAGCATAAAGATAAATCAATTAATCATAAACATAAAGAGAGCCCTCTCTGAGCCCAGGAAGGCTAGGTCCTTAGACTCCAAAGCGGTCTTATGTGGTTCCCTACAGATTTTTTTTTGCCAATCTTGCAAATCATGGGGCTCCAACACAGTGGTGACCATACTGGGGGAGTTAAACTAAGTTGTTAAAAAGCTTAATATTTCATCAAAGAACTCAGAAAACCCCATTCAAATTTAGATAAACTCAAGTGTTAGCCAAGACTGGTATCTAGTTGATGATGGTGGACAACAACTAGTCTCAAGAAAGTTAAAATCATCCACCTGGCGACTCTAGTTCAGATCAGTTCTACATAAGGACTCCACTAGAGGAAGAACCTGAAACATGACCAGTTATCCTAGCAAGAGAGAGTATTCAAGTCCAAATTGGATTCAAGAAATTATTGTTTTTATTTATAACTATGTTCTATCCTACTTTAAGCCTGATCAAAATTACACTACTGAGGTTTACATTGATCATTGGAGAGTTCATGAGCCTAAAAAAGTTAAGCCCCAAATTGCAGACCCTCTACATGCTCATACACCTATGCACATCTCGGAGGCACTTGTGGAAAACCCAGTGAAACATGAGCCTCATGCTACCTCTCCTACTCTAGCTGAAATCTTGAATGGTTATAAGTCTCCTTTTGTACTACCTATAACTGTAAAAATTCCAGACAGATACAAGCCTCTGGTTTTGCCTCCCATCCTCCATAACCTCCCTGCAAGTTGTATTAATAATTTACCCAGATTTGATGGAGAAAAATAAAAAATCATCGTTGAAAAGCACATTCAAAATATTGAGGACGTCCTTGATTTGTTTGAGGAAGAAGAAGATGAGGTGCATATCATAATTTTTTCCCTATCATTGCAAGGAAAAGTTAAAATTTGGTTTAAGGATCTCTGAGCTGCAAGCATTAGCAATTTTCCTCAATTCACTCAAGTTTTCCTAGATAGGTGGATGGTTCTGGGAATTTTTTTTCTCATCATAGAGGAGTATGACCATTTAAAAGATAGCCAGGGGAGATAATACAACACTTTTCAACTAGGTTCAATAAAGTATACCATTCAATACCTGCTAAGGTAAAGCCACCCCCAGGATGGGCTCTCTTACACTATCCAGATGCCTTTGATCTAGAGATGGCGTTCCAGTTAAGAGAAAGGGACCTTGCAACCCTGGAGGAGATGCAAACAATGGCAATCAATGTGGAATCCAACATGCTGGAAAGGGAGGCAAAGCTAAGAGAAATAAAGAAGAACAAAGTAGACAAAGAGCAACTGATATCTTCAGAGACAAAGCTAGAGATATTGACAAACACGGTTGGAAAAACAATGCATATGATTAGCAGGAAGAAGAAGGAATGCCCTAATGAATTAGTCAAGGATGAGATGAATGACATCACCCCTGCTTTGGACCCAGAAGTCCTCCCCCTAAGTCATCTTGAAATCACAGAACCAAAAATAGTGGATGAGTCAACACATTTTGAGTCTCTACCCTTATGCTTTGATTCATTTCGAATTGCTAAAAGGAATCTGGGTCACATTCTAATTGACAATCACAAGAGAAAATAACTCTCTCCCCAATCAGATGAGAAAATCATAGATGATAAAAAATCTGTCTCAGATCTAGATAATCAACCCTGGAGTCCTTTTGAATATCAAGTAGCAGATGAAATCTCAGAGGCTGAAACAAACTGTCATTCGTCTGCTCTTTTGTGTGAAGGCCAAGAAGAAATCCAGCTTTATGATCAATCTTCACAAGAGAAAAAGAGCAACTGTGTTTCTATACAAAGAAAACAGAGAATGCCTCCTCCTTTAATTGAAGAAAAAATCAATCAGGTTTTAAGCATGTAGCCAACCTCTAAACCTTTATATAAAGAAATTGTTTCTGTTTGTTCTACTACTGACTTGTGTACTGTAGCTTTGCCTCATGTAGAAAATCTAGAACAGATTGATACTGATGCTATACTACCTTCTCAAGAAGACATATTGCCAGAGAATGCTCCTAATGATGGATTTCAGATAGAATTCAGTCCACTCAATCAAGAAATATCAGGTTTATTGCAAAAATTCCCGGATTATCCACAGTCTTAAGAAACAATGGAGGACAACATAGTAGTATATAATGAAGCTATCAAGTCAGATGATCAAGAGGAATAGGTGAAGTTTATTTCTCAAAAGAATCCCAAGCACACCGAAGTGGAGCAAGGAATATTTTTGGATGAAACTTACTGTTTGAACCCTCGGGGCGAGATATTATTCAAAGATCCTTTTGCTGGTTTCTTAGAGACATCTAAAGAGGGAGTAAACTATGCCAGTAACAGTTTGTTGCATAGCTTAAAGAAAATTTTTAGAACTTTAGTTCAGAAGCATGCAAAATGGGAGTGGCCTTTTTGTTTTTGTTTTGTTTTTTTTTTTTTTGTTCAGCATACCTAAAAAGCTGAATGAAAATCAATCATGTAGTCATTTACTTGATTGGTTGCATTGGAGAAAAGAGTTCACCTAGTATATATACAATCTCCAAGATAGAATATGATAGATAGGTGTGCAAATAAGCTCAACATTGTGAGCATCTTTCAAATCTCAGTTTAAGTTTTCTTCATTCTATATAACATTGTTGAAGCAAATCTCCAGAGAAAAATTGATACAAAAGAAAGAAAGAAAAGAAGAAAAGAGGGCAGATAAAAAGAAAAAGGTAAGCCCCATACCACAAAAACAAACACATCTGAAAGTGTGCAAGTTAAAATGCCACTACTTTTGAAAGGAATTCTTGTTCAATCATACAACCTAATCATGATTGAACAAATTTTGAAATTTTGCTGATAAGTTAGAAAATGAAGATTTTCCAAACTATTTAAACTTGGCTTATCAGTAAGTAGATGGAAATGATATTGGTTCCAAAGCCAAAATTTGAAACAAAAGTAAGGGGTGAGTGATAAATGAAAGATTCAAGACCAAACACTCACTTTAGTTTACTTTTGCAAAATAAAATTGTGCAACTTGTCCAAAATGCCACAAATCATGACAATCAAACTGCTTAATCTTGATTCAGTCATGCTTTAAATTTCACGTTGATAGTTAGTGAAGAAAAATATGTCAAACTATTTAATCTTGACAGGTAAGTAGTTAGGTAGAGAACAAAAGAGCTCATCAGTCTAATCTGAGCCTTTGGATGTTATAAGGGTAGAAATAGATAGTTTTTTGCTTTCAAAAGAAAAATGAAGTCAAGGATTTGCTAGTCTAAATGCACCCAAATGAAGAAAAATTGTTAGAGTAGAATGATGGGTAGGCAGAATTAAGTTGCAGGAAGCATGGTTTTTAATTTTTGAAGATCAGAGTCACAAAAATTTGCAGCAGATCAACATTACAAGATGGAAAATCAGTGAAGTGGATAAGGCACCGATCTACAAAATCTAGAGATCTGAGATTTGAGATTCTTGACACCTCCTAAAGGAGCTGCCCTCCCCAGTTGGAGCCACTTTTAGTCTCCCGTATTCTACAATATCACTAGATGACTATGGATCTTCTACAATCTGCTGAAAATAAACATTCTCTGACTATCATTTTATTTTCAGAAATATCACTGCCTTCATTATCTTCATTCAACCTATTCACTATCTCACACTTTACCTATTCAGATCACTCTTTTAGATCCATCTTGAACCATCAACAACTAGCTTTACCTTATAGATCCATCTTGAACCTACCACTGATCTATCAATCGGACTTAGAACAATTTCCTAAGCACTGTTTCTGACAATGGAGTCATAATCCTCCACCATTGCATCTACCCATGTGGGCTCCTGCACTGCTTCCTAAAAGGAAGGTGCCTCAATCACAATACAATTTCTCATGATATCCATGTATCCAGTGAATCGGTCAGGAGACTATCTTTGTCTGCGCTGTGAAGTAGGGAATCCTACATTCTGTGCAACATCAAGTCTCAACCTCTCAGCTTCTGTGGTATGCCTTCTGTCAGTTCTGATGTTTGGCTCTGCGTGAGTGGACTCCTCCACTCCATGAACCTCCTCTTGTGGTTGATCCACATATAGAGACTCATCTTTGGGATCTAACATATCCTCCTCCGCATGCAAGTCCAACTCCCTATCAAGCGACAACCGCATGGCTTTCCCCTCATCAAATTTTATATCCCGTCGCATAACAATCATCTTAATGTTAGGAAAATGCACACGATAATTATGGTGTGTTTCTGTGTAGCCCACAAATATCCCAACTTCAGCAGTCGACTCCAACTTCTTCCTGTTGTTCTTGGTCACATGCATATAAACAGATGAGCCAAAAATCTTAAAGTGAGAAACATCCGGTTTCTTACCAGTGAAAGCTTCTTCAGGTGTACTCATGCCAAGTACTCTATGAGGACAACAGTTTTGCACATAAACCACAATGTTGCATGCTTCCACCCACAAATGCATTGGTAGGCCCTGATCATGCAACATTTCTCATGCTGCACACACGATCGTTCTGTTCTTCCTCTCAGTGACCCCATTTTGCTGTGGGTTGTGAGGCACTATGAGTTCTCTTCAAATTCCTTCTTTTCTACAGAAGTCTTTTAATTCATTAGAGATGTATTCTCCACCATTATTTCTCCTCAGAGCCTTCACTTGCTTCCCCGACTCTTTCTCCACCAATGCCTTAAACTCACAAAACTTTGAGAATGTTTGATCCTGCTTCTGCATGAAGAAGATCCAACATTTACGAGAAAATTCATCAACAAAAATGACATAATACCTGTGTTTTTCTGTTGAAGCAACCGAGAATGGTCCACACACGCTTGTGTGAACTCTCTCCAGGATTATCGAAGCATGATTATCCTTTTCATGAAAGGCGGAATTTACATACTTCCCCATGGTGCAACCCTTGCACTGATCTAACTGAGAAAGTGTTCCCATTGGAAGTCCAGTAGATATTTGCTGCATGAATTTCAAGGCTCCATGATGAAGATGTCCCAATCGCCCGTGCCATAATTCTCCCTCATCCTGGGTCACTATTTTTTCTTCATTGCCCATCATGGCAGCGCAACCATCTACCTACAGCTTGTAGAGATTCTTAACTCGAATCCCTATACTCTTGGCTTAACCCGTTGTTTTATGTCGCAGGAAGGCTTTTCCATCGCTGAAAACAATGTCATAGCTTCTGTCCTCCAACGTTGCGACTAAGACCAAGTTTTTCTTTAGACTTGGAACATGCATAACATAATTCAATTGAAATGGTTTACCTAACTCCCTCTCAAAGTTAATGGTACCAATTCCGGTCGCACTGTATCATCCATTGTCACCCATCTCTATATGCATTTGGATATATTTCTCCTCCAAGTCACTGAAAATATCCTTATCTCTCGTCATGTGGAAGGAAGCACCACTATTAAGATACCACACCGATCCCAATGCACTTAACACCATGCATGCGATCAAAGAGAAATCAAGTTCAAATTGTGAGCCAAGGGCCAGCTGCATCTCCAACAACCTTCTTGTTCTTCTTCTTCTATGGGTAGTTAGTGGCGAGATGCCCATGTTCATGACAATGAAAACACTTCACCTTGGACAAATCCAACTTCTTGCCTTTAGACTCAGATTTTGAATGGAATTTATTGCCCTTCCCTTTGTTTGCCTTGGCAGCCAAAGCAAAATCCTCTTCATCATCATGCTTTGATGAAGAACCATCTATGGTGTTCCGCCTGAACTCCTCCTGCACTAGATCTGACCATAGTCGTTCCCAATTTGACAGGTTTTCCCTTCCGTTGACAAAGTCTTCATAACTGTGCCAACTCTTAGGAAGTCCCAAGAGAGCCAAGCTCACCAAATCATCATCAACAACAGTGATTCCCACACTCCCCAGTTCATCCTGACATTGGACAAACTTTGTGAGATACTTTGGAATATTGTCGCCCTTTTCCATCTTGATCTTTTTGAGTTTATCCTTCAACGCAAATTTCCTATGGTCGCTTCTTCTTTGAAAAAGATCCATCAAAGCCTTCCACATAGAATATGGAGTGGCTTTCCCATGAAGGCTTGAGACAATGTGGTCTCGTACACCTTCCAATAGAATCCTTCTTGCCTTCGCTACTTTCTTTTTCCATGCATCAAGTAATGTAGCATCCGTCGAAGTGGGCTTAGGAACATCACTGTCGATGAATTCCTTTAAGCCATTATCTTCAAGCACTGCCTCCATCCTATCCTTCCAGGCAATGTATTTCAAGCTGCCCTTGAATTCATACTCTAGACGCAAACCATTGAAAGCCATTTCGATGTTTACTCCATTGTCACACCAAGAAATTATTGCAGCAAATTCGAATTGTTTCCACCAAGAAACTCAGCTCCTGCGTCAAAATTTCAATCTTATGTGCTATGAAAACATGTAGAAATTTTAATACAATTATGTATGCCTGGATTCTCCTGATCTAACAATTATATGCCACTATTAAATATAGAATCGCTTCTACAAAAATTATTGCGGAAATTTAAAACATGATCGCCAATCGCAATATCAATAAGAAAGATCAATCACACATAACACATGTTTTTACCGGGAAAGCATAAAGCTAAAAACCCCACTATAATATATTATGTATATATCATGGATCATGAAACAATCTCATACAAAACTCTAATCCAATAGCTCTTAGTACAATATACAATCTTCTCACATTGTCTTGCAGAAATTGGCAAATCCCTTAGCCAAATTTCTGCCTCACAACAACCTACCTCCACTGCGCAATCCAAGTTGATTACAAAAACCAATTCGATGCAATCATGCCCTCCTTGACTATCCAATCCTCATCAACACATCCAATGTGTGTTTGGCTTGCAAGAGTGCAATCCAATATAGTACAACTAATAGTCAACTTTCCCTTTCACCTATATCTCAACTGGGTCTCCACTGGATCTGACATGCATGTAGTTAACAATAGTAAATATTCAGTTGCATGTGAGATCACTACATGTGAATTAATTTAATATTTAATTCATTGATCTCTCACTAGTGTCTCTTCAGTTACAACTAGCACAACTAAGTTTAACTCACTTAACTGAGTTAAAATACTTTACAACTCACATAACTACACATCCAACTCTGTTACAACTTCGAATCACTTAATTACAACTAAGTCCACTTGCATGTCCCACCAACCAACCTTTGAACTCGAAATTCCTTCAACTAACTAGTTTTCCACTTCAATTAACTGATTCCAAGTGCTCCATGAAAATAGATTAATATTTATTATCCAACTATTATTAAGGGATAATAATAGTCGACATGCATCTATAAATAGACATGTGATCTATAAATAGAACTCACACATACATATAAAAATAGAATTTTCTCACCATCTATAGATAGAATTCCTCTATAAATAGAATTTTCTCATCCATTCTAAAAATAGACTTCCACCTAAAAATAGCCTGAGGCTCCATCCTAGTGTAGGTGCTTAATTTTCACGAGGATCATCTTGTTGAATCTCAAGATGCTCCAGCAAACTGCGATAGTCTAGTGAGATGTTAAGTAGGATTAGCACGAGAGTCCTTCCATACAACATCTACTGATTCGTTGTCAAGGGCAATTTCTGATTCATAAATCCTTCTTCTCTTTCTTCCCTTAACTACATCTTTGTGGCATGGCTGTAGAAAACATCAAATGGTGGAATTTCCTCAATCTTAAAAATGATTTCCTGTGTTGTGTAGGCCAAGATAATCTCTTGATCCTGACCTTCTGATACTTGCTGTAGTGGCATTGCAGTTTCCACTAAATTCTGTGCCTGCTCTAGAGTTTGGAAACTTGTTGATTCATCAACATTAGGCTTTGGTGGTGGTGGTATTTCCAGTGCTTTGGAAAACTTCTCCCATTATTTTTTTAAGTCCTTTAGTTGAGGTTTCTCTGTCTATTCAGGTGTATTATGGATATGCTAAAATTCTTTAGAAGATGATTCATCTCCATTAATTTCTCCTTCAGTTTGCATCTCAATTCCTTTAATCACTTTTTCAATTATTTTCTCAGGACTTTCATTCCTGCTTTTAGATTCATTGTTAGAGTGATCTAAATTCTGAGAGTGGTGTTGTGATTGTTCTGATTCTTGATTTGATTTTTCCCGAGACTCATCTTCTGACATGTCCTTAGCCTCATCATTTAGACTAATGCTTGGAGTTTCCCTTTTGACATCTTCGATAAATAACAGGTCCAAAGGAACTGTTTCTAGTCTCTTGCTTCTATATGCTTGAAAATATTCAAAGTCTGGTTTACTGAGTTTATTAGATGAAAATTTCAACACATCTGTAAACTTCTCTACACCTTCAAATAAATCTTCGAACATGTCCTTCTCATTCATGAAAGGTTTGAGTTTAAGATTATTGGTAAACTTATGAACCACATCATTAGGATCATATGGTCTCTTTGGCATTAAAGCCAGCTTCAATGAAGTGATATTTGGAATCTCTTTGGCTGCATGACCACTGTCAAAAAGGGAAAAAGTGCCACAGTGTATTGGGAAAGTAGGCCAGATAGCTTTTTTGGAATCTCTGAGTTGTTTGGTCACACCGCTGACTAAAGTTTGATAAGTAATTTCTCTGGATAAGAGCTTATCAGGAAAATAATAAGGCAAAACACGGGGAGAATAATAACTCCCAACTCTGATATAAGTGAATTTTTCTTCAGCAAACAATCTAGCAACTAGTAGAATATCTATGCTAGCTTCCTTAGAGATCCTAGTGGCTCTTTCATTAAATATGGTCTGATGGATGGGCAACATAACTCCATTACAAATTTTATAGAAATGCAGATGAAACTCAGATTCCCACAGTTATTTAAGGTAAATATGAATTGGAGTGGGGTCTTGGCTTGTCCACTTCCATCCCATAATAGGAAAGCTTGAACAAAAACAAATTGCATCCATGATGTAATCACTCATGTAGAAGGGAGGTATTGTCCTAGTGGAATAAACTCTATTTGTCCTATAATACATAATGGTTTTAACCAGATTATCAGACAAAATGGTTTCCCAATTCATAATAAAGGAATTGACGATTGTGTCAATGAAAGGAACCCATTCTATGGAAAATATAGTGGTATATGGTTTAGAAAATAACCTACATAGCATTCTTGCTGCGTAACAATAAGGGGAGGGTAACTGTGCTATCAGGTACATACAAATTTTATCCCACTTTAACTTTCCTTGGTCTTCTTTCCATCCATTTATCACTTTCATGAGGTCTGTATTCTTCTTTGTAAACATTTGCATAAAATCTTTATCATAAATCTTCCGTGGCATAGGCAAGTGATACATTATCTGTAAATATTATGCAGTGAACAAACCAATATTCTCCAGCTTATAATTCTTGAATGATCTGTCTGCTATGTTGAGGTTGTCAATGACCCACTTTACCATATATGTATATTGTAAGATCTTTGGCCTTGTCAATATTTTGTGGAGAAACAAACATGCAACTTCAAAGTAAGACGAGTCTGATGAAACTACCCCATCTGCTGTTACTGTTTTCACCAATTCTCTTGACTGTTCTCCCTCAAACAATTTGTATATGGCCTCCCATGAAGAACTCCCACAATCCTTGTTTCACATTATGTCTGAGAACAATGGAGGCATGTCTGTGTCTTCTGCAGTGGACTCTTGGGCAATTTCTTTGCCTTTCTTTGTCATTCCAGTTGATCTTACTTCGTTAAGTGGTTTCCTGAATTCAAGTGAAACGAGTAAATTCAGATCTAATATGAATAGAGACAAGGATAAGGAATATAGTTAAATCATCATAATAAAAATCTGACGCTCTAAATTAAAAACACACTTCAAGTAGATATCTATCTTTTGAACATTGCACCCATTAAATGCTGTTAATAACCCTTAACTCATTCTATCAAATCTCTTACACACCTTACGCAATATGTCTAATCTAACGATCTAAGTCATTAGATCTTATAACGGATTGATTAAATAAGAATCATTTCACGCACTTGAATACTAAGTGTTTATGTTGCAAATCACAACTTTTAGCTGATACCAATAGTTCATGTTTTTGCCGCCAAATGAATCTTGCGAAATGCGATTTGCGCAAATCGCACATCGTAACTTATTGCGGTATATAAAACTTTTCATTTGGTTTCTTATTGCGAAAATGCGATATGCGCTAAAGACTCACGATATTGTGCTTTATCAGACTTTTATATACTTTTCATTGTTCTTTTATAGTTTTGCCGGGTCCGAGTCATCGGAACTTTTCCAAAATGTTATAACTTTGTTCTTTAAAGAAGGTGCGATGCGATTTCTCTTTTTAGAGGGATTTTTAATCGTTTCAAGGGGGATTTTATATAATTCCAAAAATGGTTGAAGCACATGATTCAATTCACAAATCTTATATGTGTTATAACTTTGATGGTTTGTAAGTTATGCGATTTGCGGTAAGCACTTTGAAATCAAAGTAGAAAGGAAAAAACCTTTATTGCTAAAGTTTTAAGACTTACGTTAAAATTAAATAAAGCTTATAAATTTCTATTTAATTTTTAAAGGGTCCCCATTTATTATTAAAATAAATGGAGGGTGTTGTTTTGTACAACAATTGGCGGTTCACTTGGGTGAACCAATTATCTCTGATTGGTTTTTTGAAATTTCTAAAACTTTCCAAAATAAAAATAGTTGCAGGAATGAATTTCAATACAAATAATATCTCACTAAGCAATAAAATCTCACTTGATCATGGTCCATAAGATTTCCTCTTTAAAAATAAAAATATGAATATCTATATGAGTCTTTACTAAGTTAAAAAAGATGAAGCAGGTGGCTCATTCAGATTAGCTTTATAAATATATACTCTTTTATCGCAGGTAGAGCCTCTGATCCAGTAGGAAATCTAAGCTTTTTGCAGGGTTAACATTTACCCAACAATGATTCATTGTCCCATCCAGTTACTCTTACAATCTTCCAAAAATAAGTTCAATTTTATATACTTTATCTCTTTTTGGAACTTGTTTTTTTTTTTGTGTGTGGATATTTTCTATGTATTTTTTATCACTTAAAAAGCCATTGTCTTGGCTTGGTAACCAAATATTGACAATTCCATTCACTGGTTGTAATTAAACTGATCAAGATGGCTCTTGATGAGACCCCTTGCCCTTTGATATAATCTCAAGTCATTACCCTGTTTTGGTAGGCAGTATTGGTAATGTCAGTTTAACTATTTTCCTATGAACATGGTAAACAAGCTCATGATGAGACTTATTATCTTCTAAGATTTTTCGCATAATTTCTGAAAATTGAAAAGTTTTCCGGATGGGGTGAATCATTAGTCCTTTTGAGGATTTTGGATGATAATTTTAGAGTTAAAGATTGCTTATCTGTAAAAGAGTCTTTACTGTGTTAAAGATACTTTTCTTGACTGATGATAGAGTAACCATACTTTATAAAAATGAGAGTTTGTAAAAGAATAAATAACTTCAATGAAATTACATTTTTTAGCGAAATAAAATCTATTTTATATTCAAATTTTTTAATTGTTTCCTTAACAATTCTTATTTCTAAATGAAATAAATCAAAAAATATTTTCTGAGATGTTTATTTGAAAAGCCAAAAATTAATACCATTCAACTTTTATTTTCTTAAGAAAAGAAAAGACAATAATATACAAGGAATAGAAGGGGTTACCTCCTATGAAAAATATTTCTTTAAAATATGTCCATTAATAGGCAAAGAATCTCTTTTGCCTGATAGATCTTGCAATAAAAACATTGATGGGCCTATTTCTTCTATGATTTGAAATGCTCCTAGCCACAGTCTTTGGAATATGGTATGTTTACCATTTTCCTCATGTGCCTTATCCCATTTCAATACCAGATCACCAATTTGAAATGTTTTTGGAGTGATAGGAGTTGTACCAGATGAAGCTTTAACTAACTGTTGATGATGTGCATGAGTAACTTTAGCCTTTTCTCTTTCCTCTTCAAGTTTAAGGATTTGAAATTGTCTTATTTGCAAAGAAGAAGAAGGTGATTCATCAATAAATTGGACCAAGGCAAGAGAAGGAATAACTACATTGGTAGGAAGAACAACTTCTTTCCCATAAACAAGATTGAATGGAGAAGTGCCAATGGAGGCCTTCTGAGTTATTCGATCTGCCCAAAGAGAAAATGCTAATGATTTGTGCCAATTTCTTTGGTTCTGGTCAATATTTCGTTTAATGGTTCTAATAAGGTTTTTATTTGTTGATTATGCTAAACCATTTCCTTGAGGATAATAGTTAGCATAATATTTTAGTTTAAAACTTCTTTTAATAGCAAATTCTATTATAGCAGCTTCTGAGAAATAGGATGCATTGTCAAACATCAAAGTAGTAGGCTAACCAAATCTAGTTATGATAAACTGATCAATGAACTCAATAATATTCTCAAAGTTGGATACTTTTAGTGGAATTGCTTCCACCCATTTAGTAAAATAATCGGTAACTGTGAGGATGTATTTATGTTGTTTGGAAGAGTTAGGAATGATCTCACCAATTATATCTAAACCCCATTGCTCAAATGGTTGTTCGATATTAACTGGTTGTAATGGAAAAGTTGGTTTCCTTTGTCTTCCAGATGCGCTTTGACAAATTTTCATTTGCTTGCATAATCATGAGCATATTTGAAGAGTGTTGGTCAATAGTAACCTGCATGCAAAATTTTATGTACTGTTGTATTCCCTCCAAAATGTTCTCCAACTAGTCCATCGTGGAGTTCCTGCAAAACTTTCTCTACTTCAGTTTTCTCTAAGCATCTTAATAAAACAGAATCAAAGTTTCTTCTAAACAATACATCATTGATCATTTCATATTGCTTAGCTTTCAATATTAAAGCACGATTTGTTTAATAACTGAGCTGTGTTTTTTTTTTTTGGTAAATGAGGTTAATCTATATTAATTCGAAAACAAAACAGTACATATGCTATGGGCTAGGTTGGTAAGCTGCGCTTAACCAATCCCAACCTTTGTTGCTCAAGTATGGGGCTGCCTCCTTGGAAAAAACCAACCCAAAAAAAACATCAAACATAAAATTACAAAGTGTGCCATAGCACTAGTGAAAATGGAGGTTCAGTGATAATAACAAGCATGAAAAAAAACTAAGAAGAGCTGAGTTGCAACATAGTCATGAGTCTTCTGCATCATCATTGCTATCTGGATCTTCCTCCACAATGGGACAGGCGTACTCCTGCACAACGACATCCTCTTCAGCAATGGGTTGACGCGGAAGCCTAGAAGTTGGTGTGCAGAGGATGGGGGCAACCAGGTACTCGACATTTGGGATTCGCGTCCAGGTGCCTTCCGAGTCCATTATCCAAACGTCTGTGTCATCCACTTCATCCTCCTGTGTCGGAAGAGGCTCAATATTGCAGGGCAAGGGGTGCTCCTGGTGTGTGCAATTGTGGATTTCCGTGGGCCACTTCTGCCTCTCTGCATTACATGAGTGGCGGCCTCCTCCTCCTGGTCGAGATCGGGGGCCTCTCTAATGTGTCTGCCCGAGGAGGAGCCTTCAACGGATACCAAGCGATTACCTGGCCCCCGATGGTAGCGACTAGGGAGCGCACCTCTCTGGCCACCTCTGATTGTTCTTTGGCGCAGCCTAGGAGCCATGATCAGATGAAGCAAGGGGATGATGGGGATCTGAGAGGAGGTGAGGAGAAACTTTGACTCTCAACAGGAGGTGCACAATGAGGTGGTATTGGACAGGGAGGTACACTGATGGAGGATGCATAGCAAGGGGTGCAGGATTACAGGAGCGCACATGCTGGTGGGACTAGCAAGGCAGGAGGGTTCGAGGTGAGGCGCACATTTAGGGGAGTACGTTGCTCGGGAGATTCTGCGAAGCACAACACTGAAAGGGAGGCTGCACAATAGACTGAGCTCACAGGAGGGCTGGAACTGAATAAAAAAAACTAGAAGGAGAAGACTGTGAGTAGCTCTGTGTTGTAGGTCCTCCCCTTTTGTAGGGCTGTGACACATGCGAAGATAATGAGAATTATTATGCTTCATACACAATTACATGCTGTAACAGTTTTCATGAGTAGGCATGTGTGAGAGGTTATGACCGAGCATCTTATTCGTCCAAATGATCATTCAAAAGATTGCGGCAGATATGTGCCCCGAAGGGGATGTTTCTACCTTTGTGTGTATTCATGATGCCTGGTCTCTATCATCTCATGCGAAATATTGCAGGAGTGAGGATCCACGTTGATTGAAGGTGTGTGCTGCAGATCTTCGTTATCTCGAGCATGGGAGCGACTGTGTTCATGCATGCTGATACTGTCACCCGCATCCGGGGAGAGAAAGTATTTTTGGATGAGAGTTTGGCATTCTCTTCTTAAATATTCATCCTCAATCTAGGTGAGATTGGAATAATGCAACTCTCTGTGACTTTCCACGGCCTTATTCGCCAGGAGGTTCGCAATGGTGTTCGCTTTCCTGCGCACATGGTGAAAAGTTACTGCCTTGTGATTTTGTATCAGTTGTTATAGGAGTTTGAGCCCGTTGGAAAGCCTCCAACTGATGGATACCTTTGTGGAGGCAGAGCCATGGAGAATTCTTGTGGCCGCCAGAGTGATAATTTGTGAATCTCCCTCCATTTCTAGGGGAAAATAGTTGAACTCAATGGCTCTAGAGATGCCCTGGATGAGTCCCTATAACTCTACGGAGTTGTTGTTGTCCCATCCCATATTGCCATAGTAGATCACAAGGGGCTCGCTCTGGGAGTTCTTGAAGATACCTCTGAATCCTGCATTTTTGGGATTGCCTTTGGAGGTGCCATCGAAGTTACATTTGAAGAAGCCATTTGGGGGTGGATTCCATTGATCATAAGCTATGGTTCTTCGTGCGTTCCCTAGGGGGTTGTCTAGGGGGGTAATTATGCTCATGTTCCATTTCCTCCATATGTTACACTCTGAAGTAGAGGTGGGGAGATCTTCCTTACTCCAGGAAGTGATGTCCATGGTTTTGGTGAGGTTACCTTGTATCCTTGCCCAAATTTTCTCTTGATTGGATACCTTCTCTTTACAATATTCTATTGTTCCTTTCTTTCCATATATTACATATTAGGAGGCCCAGAATTATCTACCAGAGTCTGTTCAGAATGTTGCTAGAGTATGGGTTTTATGTCTACCTACTGATGGTGTTGATGACGATTGCCCCTTTCTCTGTTGGTGCGTCTGCATAGGATTGTGATCCTGTTCCACAGGGCATTGGAAGTAGGGCATAGGTCCAAAAAGTGGTTGATGGTTTCAACATTCTCTTGGCATATTGGGCATCTTGAGGGTCCTAAAAATCCTCGCTTCAATAGATTCTCCCATGCGAGAATGCATCGTTTATTGAACAGCCATAAAAAGGTGGCTACTTTGGGCCAGAGCTTGGCAGACCATATCTTCTTCCAGATGAGATTGGATGGATCTGGGTTTTGCTGTTGTAAGAGGTTGTAGGCTTCCTTTGTGGAGTAGTTGCCACTAGACAGGAGCTGTGCAATGAGGTGGTATTGGACAGGGAGGTACGCTGATGGAGGATGCATAGCAAGGGGTGCATGATTACGGGAGCACACAGGCTGGTGGGACTAGCAAGGCAGGAGGGTTCGAGGTGAGGCGCACATTCAAGGGAGTACGCTGCTTGGGGGATTCTGCGAAGCGCAGCACTGAGGGAGAGGCTACGCAGTAAACTGAGCTCGCAGAAGGGCTGGAACTGAATAAAAAAAATTAGAAGGAGAAGACTGTGACTAGCTCTGTGTTGTAGGTCCTCCCCTTTTGTAGGGCTGTGATGCATGCGAAGATAATGAGCAGTGTTATGCTTCATTCATAATCACGTTACTTTTTTCACAAATTCTCTTGGCTATTCTCCCTCAAACAATTTGTGCATGGCCTCCCAGGAAGAAGTCCCACAATCCTTGTTTCACATTGTGTCTGAGAACAATGGAGGCATGTCTGTGTCCTCTGCAGTGGACTCTTGGGCAATTTCTTTGCCTTTCTTTGTCATTTCAGTTGATCTTACTTCGTTAAGTGGTTTCCTGAATTCAAGTGAAACGAGTAAATTAAGATCTAATATGAATAGAGACAAGGATAGGGAATAGAGTTAAATCATCATAATAAAAATCCGACGCTCTAAATTAAAAACACACTTCAAGTAGATATCAATCTTTTGAACTTTGCACCCATTAAATGTTGTTAATAACCCTTAACTCATTCTATCAAATCTCTTAAACACCTTACATAATATGCCTAATCTAACAATTTAAGTCATTAGATCTTATAACGGATTTATTGAATAAGAATAATTTCACGCACTTGAATACTAAGTGTTTATATCGCAGATCACAACTTTTAGCTGATACCAATAGTTCATGTTTTTGCAGCCGATGAATCTTGTGAAATGCGATCTGCGCAAATCGCACATCGTAACTTATTGCGGTATAAAAACTTTTCATTTGGTTTCTTATTGCGAAAATGTGAGATGCGCTAAAGACTCACGATATTGTGCTTTATTAGACTTTTAGATACTTTTCATTGTTCTTTTATTGTTTTGTCGAGTTCGAGTCATCGCAAGTTTTCAAAAATGTTATAAGTTTGTTCTTTAAAGAAGGTGCGATGCAATTTCTCGTTTTAATGGGATTTTTAATCGTTTCAAGGGGGATTTTAGATAATTCCAAAAATGGTTGAAGCGCATATTTCAATTCGCAAATCTTATATGTGTTATAACTTTGTTGGCTTGTAAGTTATGCGATTTGCGGTAAGCGCTTTGAAATCAAAGTGGAAAGGAAAACACCTTTATTGCTAAAGTTTTAAGACTTACGTTAAAATTAAATAAAGCTTATAACTTTATATTTAATTTTTAAAGGGTCCCCTTTTATTATTAAAATAAATGGGGGGTGTTGTTTTGTACAACAATTGGCGGTTCACTTGGGTGAACCAATTATCTCTAATTGGTTTTTTGAAATTTCTAAAACTTTCCAAAATAAGAATAGTTGCAGGAATGAATTTCAATACAAATAATATCTCACTAAACAGTAAAATCTCACTTGATCATAGTCCATAAGATTTCCTCTTTAAAAATAAAAATATGAATATCTATATGAGTCTTTACTAAGTTAAAAAAGATGAAGCAGGTGGCTCATTCAGATTAGCTTTATAAATATATACTCTTTTATCGCAGGTAGAGACTCAAATCCAGTAGGCAATTTAAGATTTTTGGAGGGTTAACATTTACCCAACAATAATTCATTGTCCCATCCAGTTACTCTTACGATCTTCCAAAAATAAGTTCAATTTTATATACTTTATCTCTTTTTGGAATTTGTTTTCTTTTTTTGTCGATATTTTCTATGTATTTTTTATCACTTAAAAAGCCATTGTCTTGGATTGGTAACCAAATATTGACAATGCCATTCACTGGTTGTAATTAAACTGATCAAGATGGCTCTTGATGAGACCCCTTTCCCTTTGATATAATCTCAAGTCATTACCTTGTTTTGGTAGGTAGTATTGGTAATGTCAGTTTAACTATTTTCCTATGAACAAGGTAAACAAGCTCGTGATGAGACTTATTATCTCCTAAGATTTTTAGCATAATTTCTAAAAATTGAAAAGTTTTCCGGATGGGGTGAATCATTAGTCCTTTTGAGGATTCTAGATGATAATTTTAGAGTTAAAGATTGCTTATCTGTAAAAGAGTCTGTACTGTGTTAAAGATACTTTTCTTGACTGATGATAGAGTAATCATACTTTATAAAAATGAGAGTTTGTCAAAGAATAAATAACTTCAGTGAAATTTCCTTTTTTTGGCGAAATAAAATCTATTTGATATTCAAAATTTTTAATTGTTTCCTTAAAAATTCTTATTTCTAAATGAAATAAATCAAAAAATAATTTTTGAGATGTTTATTTGAAAAGCCAAAAATTAATACCATTCAACTTTTATTTTCCTAAGAAAAGAAAAGACAGTAATATACAAGGAATAGAAGGGGTTACCTCCTATGAAAAATATTTTTATAAAATACGTCCATTAACAGGCAAAGAATCTCTTTTGCCTGATAGATCTTGTAATAAAAACATTGATGGGCCTATTTGTTCTATGATTTGAAATGGTCCTAGCCACAATCTTTGGAATATGATATGTTTACATTTTTCCTCGTGCGCCTTATCCCATTTCAATACCATATCACCAATTTGAAATGTTTTTGGAGTGACAGGAGTTGTATCAAATGAAGCTTTAACTAACTGTTGATGATGTGCATGAGTAACTTTAGCTTTTTCTCTTTCCTGTTCAAGTTTAAGGACTTGAAATTATCTTATTTGAAAAGAAGAAGAAGGTGATTCATCAATAAATTGGACCAAGGAAAGAGAAGGAATAACTACATTGGTAGGAAGAACAACTTATTTCCCATAAACAAGACTGAATGGAGAAGTGCCAATGGAGGCCTTCTGAGTTATTCGATCTGCCCAAAGAGAAAATGCTAATGATTTGTGACAATTTATTTGGTTCTAGTCAATAGTTCGTTTAATGGTTCTAATAAGGTTTTTATTTGTTGATTATGCTAAACCATTTCCTCGAGGATAATAGTTAGCATAATATTTTAGTTTAAAATTATTTTAATAGAAAATTATATTATAGCAGCTACTGAGAAATATGATGCATTGTCTAACATCAAAGCAGTAGGCTAACCAAATCTATTTATGATAAAATGATCAATGAACTCAATAATATTCTCAAAGTTGGATACTTTTAGTGGAATTTCTTCCACCCAATTATTAAAATAATAGGTAACTATGAGGATGTATTTATGTTGTTTGGAAGAGTTAGGAATGATCTCACCAATTATATCTAAACCCAATTGCTCAAATGGTTGTTCGATATTAACTAGTTGTAATGGAAAAGTTGGTTTTCTTTTTCTTCTAGATGCACTTTGACAAAATTTTCATTTGCTTGCATAATCATGAGAATATTTGAAGAGTGTTGGCCAATAGTAACCTGCATGCAAGATTTTATGTGCTGTTGTATTCCCTCCAAAATGTCCTCCAACTGGTCCATCGTGGAGTTCCTGCAAAACTTTCTCTACTTCAGTTTTCTCTAAGCATCTTAATAAAACAGAATCAAAGTTTCTTCTAAACAATACATCATTGATCACTTCATATTTCTTAGCTTTCAATCTTAAAGCACAATTTGTTTTATCACTGAGCTGTTTTTTTTTTGGTAAATGAGGTTAATCTATATAAATTTGAAAATAAAACAGTACATATGCTACAGGCTTGGTTGGTAAGCTGCGCTTAACCAATCCCAACCTTTGTTGCACAAGTATGGGGCTGCCTCCTTGGAGGAAACCAACCCAAAAAAACATCAAACATTAAATTACAAAGTGTAGCACTAGTGAAAATAGAGGTTCAATGATAATAACAAGCATGAAAAAAAACAAAGAAGAGTTGAGTTGCAACACAGTCATGAGTCTTCTGCATCATCATCACTATCTGGATCTTCCTCCACAATGGGACAGGCGTACTCCTGCGCAGCGACATCCTCTTCAACAGTGGGTTGACGCGGAGGCCTAGAAGTTGGTGCACATAGGATGGGTGCAACCAGGTACTCGACATTTGTGAATTGCGTCTAGGTGCCTTCCAAGTCCATTATCCAAACGTCTGTGTCATCCCCTTCATCCTCCTGTGTCAGAAGAGGCTCAATCTTGCAGGGAAAGGGGTGCTCCTGGTGTGCAATTGTGGATTTTCATGGGCCGCTTCTGCCTCGGTGGTGACCTCCTCCTCCTGGTCGAGATCGGGGGCCTCTCTAACGTGACTGCCCAAGGAGGAGCCTTCAACGGATACCAAGCGATTATCTGGCCCCCGATGATAGTGACCAGGGAGCACACCTCTCTGGCCACCTCTGATGGATCTTTGGCGTAGCCTAGGATCCATGGTCAGATGAAGCAAGGGGATGATGGGGATATGAGAGGAGGCAAGGAGAAAGTCTGACCCTAGACAGGAGGTGCGCAATGAGGTGGTATTGGACAGAGAGGTACGCTGATGGAGGATGCATAGCAAGGGGCGCAGGGTTACGGGAGCACATAGGCTGGTGGGACTAGCAAGGTAGGGGGGTTCGAGGTGAGGCACACATTTAGGGGAGTACGCGGCCCGGGGGATTCTGTGAAGCGCAGTACTGAGGGGGAGGTTGCGCAGCAGACTGAGCTCGCAGGAGGGCTGGAACTGAATAAAAAAAACTAGAAGGAGAATACTGTGAGTAGCTCTGTGTTGTAGGTCCTCCCCTTTTGTAGGGCTGTGACGCATGCGAAGATAATGAGCATTATTATGCTTCATTCAAAATTACGTGTTGTAACGGTTTTCATGAGTAGGCATGTGTGAAAGGTTATGGCCGAGTGTCATATCCGTCCAAGTGATCATTCAAAAGATTGCGGCAGAGAGGTGCCTAGGAGGGGATGTTGTTATCTTTGTGTGTCTTCATGATGCCTGGTCTCTATCATCTCATGTGAAATATAGCAGGAGTGAGTATCCACGTCGAGTGAAGGCCTGCACTGCAGATCTTCGTTATCTCGAGCATGGGAGCGACTATGTTCATGCGTGCTGCTACTGTCACCTGCCTCCAAGGAGAGAAAGTATTTTTGGATGAGAGTTTGGCATTATCTTCTTAAATATTCATCCTCAATCTAGGTGAGATTGGAATAATGCAACTCTCTGTGACTTTCCATGGCCTTATTCACGAGGAGGTTCGCAATAGTGTTTGCTTTCCTGCTCACATGGTGAAAAGTTATTGCCCTGTGATTTTGTATCAGTTGTTCTAGGAGTTTGAGCTAGTTGGAAAGCCTCCAGCTAGTGGATACCTTTGTTGAGGCAGAGCCATGGAGAATTCTTGTTGTCGCCATAGTGATAATTTGCGAATCTCCCTCCATTTCCAAGGGAAAATAGTTGAACTCAATGGCTCTGGAGATGCCCTAGATGAGTCCCTCTAGCTTGTGGAGTTGTTGTTGTCCCATCCCATATTGCCATAGTAGATCACAAGGGGCTCGCCTTGGGAGTTCCTGAAGATACCTCTGAATCCCGCGTTTCTGGGATTGCCTTTGGAGGTGCCATCGAAGTTACATTTGAAGAAGCCATTTGGGGGTGGATTCCATTAATCAGAAGCTATGGTTCTACATGCGTTCCCTAGGGGGTTCTCCAGGGGGGTAATTATGCTCGTGTTCTAGTTGCTCCATATGTTATGCTCTACAGTAAAGGTGGGGAGGTCTTCCTTACTCCAGGAAGTGATGTCCAAGGTTTTGGTGAGGTTTCCTTGTATCCTTGCCCAAATTTTCTCTTGATTGGATACCTTGTCTTTAAAGATTCTATTGTTCCTTTCTTTCCATATATTATAGATTAGGAGGCTTAGAACTATCTACTAGAGTCTTTTCAAAATGTTGCTGGAGTATAGGTTTTCCGTCCACCTACTGATGGTGTTGATGACGGTTGCCCCTTTCTCTGTTCGTGCATTTGCATAGGATTGTGATCTTGTCCCACAGGGCATTGAAAGTAGGGCATAGGTCCAACAAGTGGTCGATGGTTTCAACATTCTCCTGACATATTGGGCATCTTGAGGGTGCTAAAAACCCTCACTTCAATAGATTCTCCCATTTGAGAATGCGTCATCTATTGAGCAACCATAAAAAGGTGGCTACTTTGGGCCAGAGCTTGGTAGACCATATCTTCTTCGAGATGAGATTGGATGGATCTGCGTTCTGCTGTTGTAAGAGGTTGTAGGCTTCCTTTGTGGAGTAGTTGCCACTAGACAGGAGGTGCCTAATGAGGTGGTATTGGATAGGGAGGTATGCTGATGGAGGATGCATAGCAAGGGGCGTAGGATAATGGGAGCACATAGGCTGGTGGGACTAGAAAGGCAGGAGGGTTCAAGGTGAGGCACGCATTCAGGGGAGTACGTTGCCTAGGGTATTCTGTGAAGTGCAGAACTGAGGGGGAGGCTACGTAGAAGACCGAGCTCACAATAGGGTTGGAACTGAATTAAAAAAACTAGAAGGAAAAGACTGTGAGTAGCTCTGTGTTGTAGGTCCTCCCCTTTTGCAGGGCTATGATGCATGCGAAGATAATGAGCATTATTATGCTTCATTCACAATTACGTTACTGTTTTCACTAATTCTCTTGGCTGTTCTCCCTCAAACAATTTTTACATGGCCTCCCATGAAGAACTCCCACAATCCTTGTTTCACATTGTGTCTGAGAACAATGGAGGCATGTCTGTGTCTTCTGCAGTGGACTCTTGCGAAATTTCTTTGCCTTTCTTTGTCATTCCAGTTGATCTTACTTCGTTAAGTGGTTTCCTGAATTCAAGTGAAACGAGTAAATTTAGATCTAATATGAATAGAGACAAGGATAGGGAATAGAGTTAAATCATCATAATAAAAATCTGACGCTTTAAATTAAAAACACACTTCAAGTAGATATCAATCTTTTGAACCTTGCACCCATTAAATGCTGTTAATAACCCTTAACTCATTCTATCAAATATTTTACACACCTTACACAATATGTCTAATATAACGATCTAAGTCATTAGATATTATAATGGATTGATTAAATAAGAATCATTTCACGCACTTGAATACTAAGTGTTTATATCGCAGACCGTAACTTTTAGCTGATACCAATAGTTCATGTTTTTGTCACCGATGAATCTTGCGAAATGCAATCTGCGCAAATCGCACATCGTAACTTATTTCGGTATATAAAAAATTTCATTTGGTTTCTTGTTTCGAAAATGTGATATGTGCTAAAGACTCACGATATTGTGCTTTATCAGACTTTTAGATACTTTTCATTGTTCTTTTATTTTTTTGTTGGGTTCGAGTCATCACAACTTTTCCAAAATGTTATAAGTTTGTTCTTTAAATAAGGTGCGATGCGATTTCTCTTTTCAAAGGGTTTTTAATTATTTCAAGGAGGATTTAATATAATTCCAAAAATGGTTGAAGCACATATTGCAATTCGCAAATCTTATATGTGTTATAACTTTGTTGGCTTGTAACTTATGCGATTTGCGGTAAGCGCTTTGAAATCAAAGTGGAAAGGAAAAAACCTTTATTGCTAAAGTTTTAAGACTTACGTTAAAATTAAATAAAGCTTATAAATTTCTATTTAATTTTTAAAGGGTCCCAATTTATTATTAAAATAAATCGGGGGTGTTGTTTTGTACAACAATTGGCGGTTCACTTGGGAGAACCAATTATCTCTAATTGGTTTTTTGAAATTTCTAAAACTTTCCAAAATAAAAATAATTGCAGGAATGAATTTCAATACAAATAATATCTCACTAAGCAATAAAATCTCACTTGATCATAGTCCATAAGATTTCCTCTTTAAAATTAAAAATATGAATATCTGTATGGGCCTTTACTAAGTTAAAAAAGATGAAGCAGGTGGCTCATTCAGATTAGCTTTATAAATATATACTCTTTTATCGCAGGTAGAGCCTCTTATCTGGTAGGAAATTTAAGATTTTGCAGGGTTAACATTTACCAAGCAATGATTCATTGTCCCATCCAGTTACTCTTACAATCTTCCAAAAATAATTTCAATTTTATATACTTTATCTCTTTTTGGAACTTGTTTTCTTTTTTTGTGGATATTTTATATGTATTTTTTTTATCACTTAAAAAGCCATTGTCTTGGCTTGGTAACCAAATATTGACAATTCCATTCACTGGTTGTAATTAAACTGATCAAGATGGCTCTTGATGAGACCCCTTTCCCTTTGATATAATCTCAAGTCATTACCCTGTTTTGGTAGGAAATATTGGTAATGTCAGTTTAACTATTTTCCTATGAACATGGTAAACAAGCTCGTGATGAGACTTATTATCTTCTAAGATTTTTCGCATAATTTCTGAATTAATTTCTGAAAATTGAAAATTTTTCCGGATGGGGTGAATCATTAGTCCTTTTGAGGATTCTGGATGATAATTTTAGAGTTAAAGATTGCTTATCTATAAAAGTGTCTTTACCGTGTTAAAGATACTTTTCTTGACCGATGATAGAGTAATCATACTTTATAAAAATGAGAGTTTGTCAAAGAATAAATAACTTCAGTGAAATTACATTTTTTAGCGAAATAAAATCTATTTGATATTCGAATTTTTTAATTGTTACCTTAACAATTCTTATTTCTAAATGAAATAAATCGAAAAATATTTTCTGAGATGTTCATTTGAAAAGCCAAAAATTAATACCATTTAACTTTTATTTTCCTAAGAAAAGAAAAGACATTATTATACAAGGAATAGAAGGGGTTACCTCCTATGAAAAATATTTTTTTAAAATATGTTCATTAAGAGGGAAATAATCTCTTTTGCCTGATAGATCTTGCAATAAAAACATTTATGGGCCTATTTCTTCTATGATTTGAAATGGTCCTAGCCACAGTCTTTGGAATATGGTATGTTTACCTTTTTCCTCGTGTGACTTATCCCATTTCAATACCAGATCACGAATTTGAAATGTTTTTGGAGTGACAGGAGTTGTATCAAATGAAGCTTTAATTAACTTTTGATGATGTGCATGAGCAACTTTAGCTTTTTCTCTTTCCTCTTCAAGTTTAAGGATTTGAAATTGTCTTATTTGCAAAGAAGAAGAAGGTGATTCATCAATAAATTGGACCAAGGCAAGAGAAGGAATAACTACATTGGTGGGAAGAACAACTTCTTTCCCATAAACAAGATTGAATGGAGAAGTGCCAATGGAGGCTTTCTGAGTTATTCGATCTGCCCAAAGAGAAAATGCTAATGATTTGTGCCAATTTCTTTGGTTCTGGTCAATAGTTCATTTAATGGTTCTAATAAGGTTTTTATTTGTTGATTATGCTAAAACATTTCCTTGAGGATAATAGTTAGCATAATATTTGAGTTTAAAACTTATTTTAATAGCAAATTCTATTATAACAACTCCTGAGAAATAGGATGCATTGTCAAACATCAAAGCAGTAGGCTAACCAAATCTAGTTATGATAAACTAATCAATGAACTCAATAATATTCTCAAAGTTGGATACTCTTAGTGGAATTGCATCCACCCATTTAGTAATATAATCGGTAACTGTGAGGATTTATTTATGTTGTTTGGAAGAATTAGGAATTATCTCACCAATTATATCTAAACCCCATTGCTCAAATGGTTGTTCGATATTAACTGGTTGTAATGGAAAAGATGGTTTCCTTTGTCTTCCAGATGCACTTTGACAAAATTTTCATTTGCTTGCATAATCATGAGCATATTTGAAGAGTGTTGGACAATAACAACCTGCATGCAAGATTTTATGTGCTGTTGTATTCCCTCCAAAATGTCCTCCAACTGGTCCATCGTGGAGTTCCTGCAAAACTTTCTCTACTTCAGTTTTCTCTAAGCATCTTAATAAAACAGAGTCAAAGTTTCTTCTAAACAATACATCATTGATCATTTCATATTGCTTAGCTTTAAATCTTAAATCATGATTTGTTTTATAACTGAGCTGTGTTTTTTTTATTTAGTAAATGAGGTTAATCTATATTAATTTGAAAATAAAATAGTACATATGCTACAGGCTGGGTTGCTAAGCTGTGCTTATCCAATCCCAACCTTTGTTGCACAAGTATGGGGCTGCCTCCTTGGAGGAAAGCAACCCAAAAAAAACATCAAACATAAAATTACAAAGTGTGCCATAGCACCAGTGAAAATAAAGGTTCAGTGATAATAACAAGCATGAAAAAAAACTAAGAAGAGCTGAGTTGCAACACAATCATGAGTCTTTTGCATCATCATCACTATCTAGATCTTCCTCCACAATGGGACAGGCGTACTCCTGCGCAACGAAATCCTCTTTAGCAGTGGGTTGACGTGGAGGCCTAGAAACTGGTGCGCAGAGGATGGGGGCAACCAGGTACTCGATATTTGGGAATCGCATCCAGGTGCCTTCCGAGTCCATTATCCAAACGTCTGTGTCATCCCCTTCATCCTCCTCTGTCGGAAGAGGCTCAATCTTGCAGGGAAAGGGGCGCTCCTGGTGTGTGCAATTGTGGATTTCCGTGGGCTGCTTCTGCCTCTCTACATTACATGAGTGGCGGCCTCCTTCTCCTGGTCGAGATCGGGGGCCTCTCTAACGTGACTGCCCAAGGAGGAGCCTTCAATGGATACTAAGCGATTATATGGCCCTTGATGGTAGCGACCAGGGAGCACACATCTCTGGCCACCTCTGATGGTTCTTTGGCACAGCCTAGCAGCCATGGTTATATGAAGCAAGGGGATGATGGGGATCTGAGAGGAGGCGAGGAGAAACTTTGACCCTAGACAGGAGGTGCGAAATGAGGTGGTATTGGACAGGGAGGTACGCTGATGGAGGATGCATAGCAAGGGGCACATGGTTACGGGAGCACACAAGTTGGTGGGAATAGCAAGGCAGGAGGGTTTGAGGTGAGGCATGCATTCAGGGGAGTACGTTGCACGGGGGATTCTGTGAAGTGAAAAACTGAGGGGGAGGTTGCGCATTAGACTGAGCTCGTAGGAGGGCTAGAACTGAATAAAAAAAACTAGAAGGAGAAGACTGTGAGTAGCTCTGTGTTGTAGGTCCTCCCCTTTTGTAGGGCTGTGATGCATGCGAAGATTATGAGCATTATTATTCTTCATTCACAATTATGTGCTGTAATGGTTTTCATGAGTAGGCATGTGTGAGAGGTTATGGCCGAGCGTCATATCCGTCCAAGTGATCATTCAAAATATTGGGGTAGAGAGGTTCCCCGGAGGAGATGTTGCTATCTTTTTGTGTCTTCATGATGCCTGGTCTCTATCATCTCATACGAAATATTGCGGGAGTGAGGATCCACGTCGAGTGAAGGGCTGCGCTTTAGATATTCGTTATCTCGAGCATGGGAGCGACTGTGTTCATGCGTGCTGCTACTGTCACCCGCATCGGGGGAGAGAAAGTCTTTTTGGATGAGAGTTTGGCATTCTCTTCTTAAATATTCATCCTCAATCTAGGTGAGATTGGAACAATGCAACTCTCTGTGGCTTTCCACGGCCTTTATCGTGAGGAGGTTCGCAACAGTGTTCGCTTTCCTGCGCACATGATGGTGAAAAGTTACTGCCTTGTGATTTTGTATCAGTTGTTCTAGGAGTTTTAGCCAGTTGGAAAGCCTCCAACTGGTGGATACCTTTGTGGAGGCAAAGCCATGGAGAATTCTTGTGGTCACCAAAGTGATAATTTGTGAATATCCCTCCATTTCCAGGGGAAAATAATTGAACTCAATGGCTCTGGAGATGCCCTGGATGAGTCCCTCTAGCTCTGCGGAGTTGTTGTTTTCCCATCCCATATTGCCATAGTAGATCACAAGGGGCTCACCCTGGGAGTTCCTAAAGATACCTCTGAATCCTGCGTTTCTGGGATTGCCTTTGGAGTCGCCATCGAAGTTACATATGAAGAAGCCATTTGGGGGTGGATTCCATTGATCAGAAGTTGTGGTTCTTCATGCGTTCCCTGGGGGGTTGTCCAGGGGGGTGGTTATGCTCATGTTACAATTTCTCCATATGTTACGCTTCGCAGTAGAGGTGGGGAGATCTTACTTACTATAGGAAGTGATGTCCAAGTTTTTGGTGAGGTTGCCTTGTATCCTTGCCCAAATTTTCTCTTGATTGGATACCTTGTCTTTAAAGATTCTATTGTTCCTTTCTTTCCATAGGTTACAGATTAGGAGGCCCAGAATTATATACCAGAGTCTGTTCAGAATGTTGCTGGAGTATGGGTTTTCCGTCCACCTACTGATGGTGTTGATGACGGTTGCCCCTTCTCTGTTGGTGCGTCTGCATAGGATTGTGATCCTGTCCCACAGGGCATGGGAAGTAGGGCATAGGTCCAACAAGTGGTCGATGGTTTCAACATTCTCCTAGCATATTGGGCATATAGAGGGTCCTAAACACCCTTGCTTCAATAGATTCTCCCATGTGAGAATGCGTCGTTTACTTAGCAACCATAAAAAGGTGGCTACTTTGGGCAAGAGCTTGGCAAACCATATCTTCTTCCAGATGAGATTGGATGGATCTGGGTTTTGATGTTGTAAGAGGTTGAAGGCTTCCTTTGTGGAGTAGTTGCCACTTGGCTTCCCTTGGGAGGAAGCCAAGTGGAAACTGATTTTCCTTGTTCCAGTCTTCTTACCATATGTCAGTTTGAATCCATTTCCTATATCCTTGAGTTGTGTCATTGGTCCATAAATCCTGTACACATTTCCTCTGCCTTGCTTGTAATGCTGTGCTCCAAAAGGGTCTGGGAAAGATTGAGGAGAGATAGGGAAGTTGCTGCCAGTAATCCTCCCAAAATCTAGTCTGCGTTCCACTGCACAGCTCCCAGAAGCTGCAGGTTTGAATCAACTATTTTTGGTTGCTGGAAACTTTCCATATTTGGAATCCTCCTGGTTCTATGTTGAATCTGATAAGGTCCTCCTTGGGCCAGTTTCTCACATATTTGGATGCCCATAGGTTAGCCCAAGGTGTGTGAGAGTTGGATACCCATTTCCACCATATGCTGGCTCCCATGATACTATTGCTGTGCTCTGGATCTCACAGTCCTAACCCCCCATGAAATTTTGGCATGCATAATTCTTTCCAGTTGAATAATGCTCATTTATTTTTCTCTTTGGTCCCTCCCCACAGGAAATTCCTTTGTAGTTTGCGCATAGCCTTGAGGACCCATTTAGGGGTACTGAGTATAAAGAAGAGGTAGATGGTGAGAGACTAAAGAACTTCTTTGATAAGAACCATGCGGCCCGCTATATTGAGAGAGTAATGAGTCCAATTGGAAAACCTGGTTTCCATTATATCCAGTAGCGCTTGCCATGAGGAATGATTAATGGCAGTGGCTATGAGAGGGACGCCAAGGTATTTGGAGGGAAAGGTGGCTATGGAGAAGCCTAGTATGCGAGCGATGTTGCGCTGGGTGGTAGGGAGAGTATGGCAAAAGAAGATTTGAGATTTACATAGTTGACTTCTGTTCCCGAAGCTTCAGAGAAACAGTCTAGCAGATATTTGAGGGAGCGGGCCTCTTGAAACGAGGGGCGTCCCATGATCATATTATCATCCAAAAATTGTTGATGAGAAGTGGGGGGAATATTGTGGAGGGGTATGCCTTGTAGAGTTACTGAATGGAAATATATTTTGAGCAGATGACCTAGCCCTTCAACCATAATAATGAAAATGAAAGGCGTAAGGGGATCTCCTTGTCTAATAACTCTTAAGGGATTGAAGGTTGCTGAGGATATACCATTGACCAAGATGGAAATAAAACAGGAGGTTATGAGGCTCATAATCCATCTAACCTAGGTGTGGCTGAAGCCAAAGGCAAGCAGGACATGTTTTATGTAGTCCCAACTGAGTTTGTCAAAAGCCTTGGATAGATCGATTTTGAGGAGCATACCAAGTTTTTTTGCTGTTTTGAGAGAATGTATGACTTCGTGGGTTAAAATGATTCAATCAAGGATTTTTTGTCCTTCTAAATAGCTCATTTTCTCCAGGGAGATGATCAAGGGAAGGAGCTGCTTCATTTTGTTAGCAATAACTTTGGAAATTAACTTATAAATGACATTTCAGAGTGCTATGGGTTTGTACTTACTTGGCGTAGCAACATTGTCTTCTTTTGGTATGAGAGTGAGGAAAGTGGAATTGAGAGCCAGAAGGAGCCAGTGAGTGGTGCGTGATTCCTCAATGACACCCCAAACCTCTTCCTTGATGGTTTCCCAGAAGAAGTGGAAGAAGTTGGTGGTGAATCCGTCAGGGCCAGGAGCTTTCCCTTCCTTCAATTGGAAGAGTACTTGTTCCACCTCAGCTAGATTGGTGGCCTTAAGAAGCATCCTGTTGTGTTCTTTCGTGACCAATTTAGGTATATGATGGGTGATCCTCCCTATAGCCTCATGCCTCTGATGATTGGGTTCATGGAGTATGTCCTTGAAGTGGTTGCACAGCTCCTCCGTGATGTCCTCGTGGTTTTCTAGTCATTCTCCATTTTGTTTTTTGAGGATGTGATTCTATTGTGCATCTTATGCTGAATGGTGGAGTGGTGGAAAAACTTTGTGTTTCTTTCTCCATCTTTGAGCCAGAAGATCCTAGATTTTTGTTTCCATAGGATCTCTTCCTAGCTTCTTCTCTCTTCCATATGGGTTGTTAGTATTTTCTCTTTATTATCTGAATCTACCGAGCGACCTTCCGAGATTATTGTTTGTTGAAGCTTCTTAATTTGCTTTTCCAGCTGTCTTTGATCTTTGAAGATATTTCTGAAGGTGGTTTTGTTGCACACATTTAGTTTCCCTTAGCATCTTCAACTTTTTCTGGAATTGATGCATTTTTATTCCTTGAGGTGGTGAAAGGGAGGACCACCAATTTTCGACAATTTGTTTGAATCCTAGATGTCTAAGCCAGGAGTGTTCGAAGCGGAAAGGTTTGGGAGTAGGCATACCTGGTCTTAACCATTGTAGCTGTATTGGCCAGTGATCATAGCCTGCGACCGGAATAATGGTGGCTACTAGGTCACCCCCCAGCTGTAAAAAGTCTTCCGTGATGAGAAACCGGTCCAGTATAGAGGCAATTTGATGGGTACCTCCTCTTCTATTGTTCCAGGTGAAGTTGCCATTGGAATTTTGTAGATCTATGAGGTGGCTATCTTGTATGAGGTTTTTGAATCCATTGTTGTCCATGTCTAGATGCTACCTTGCCCCATTTTTTTCCTATAGATTGGTTATCATATTGAAATCTCCTCCAAGCAGTTAGAGTGGTAGAGATATCTGATTATTGAGCTCAACAATGTTGTCCAGAAGCTCAGTTTTCTGGTGGAGATTTTGGGGAAAGTAGACGTTCGTTAGCAAGCCATGGATGGCCATTCCAATCAAGTGAAAGTTGGCTTGAATGAAGTGCATAATTGCATGAAAGTTCTCTAGGGTGATGATGAGGGGGTTCCTGATGATTTCCAATCCTCTTGAAGCTCTATTGGCATCAACTGTTATTGTTTTGTATCCTTTCCACATCCTTTTGAAGATTTTTTCTAGAGTGGAGCTGGAGCATTTGGTTTCTTGCATGTAGAAAATTGCAGGGTGTTCCTCAGTGACTATTTTCTTGATGATCCTGTGCTTGGTGGGGCTATTGAGCCCTCTGATATTCTATGGGATGATCTTCATTGAGGGGGATTGGTAGAGTAGGCATAGGATCGGGTTAACTTGGGGAATCTCCTAGATTCTACCATTTATTTGCCTAATTCTACTGTTCTTTGCAGTGTTGTTTTCCTGCCTCTTTTGCAGGATTCTTTCATGAAGTATTTTTTATTCATGAGTGTACCTCCTTGAATTCCCAAAGAGGGGAGCTGCTGTGCTCGGGTGAGGATTTATTCCAGCTTTTGGATCTACTGCTCGGGTATTGAGAGAAAGTCCTTATTATTGCATGCATCCTCTAACCTTAAGAGATCTAGGCCCTCAAGGTCAATGCTCTCTGGTTCTTCCTCCATGGCTTCTGGGATTGGATCCAACACCTGTCCTTTTCCCTTAGATGCAGAGTTGTCCCCTGCATGGTTAGGTGATTAGGGTTTTAGAAAGGCCTCTAGTTGGCTCTTGTCCTGTTGTTTCTTTAAGGTATGGGGCTGCTCCTGTGAGGTTCACCCTGCCTCTTTGGCAGGTTCGTTCTCATTTTCACTCTGTTGATTTAGGGTTGCGAAGCTGTTGCTGGTCACAGGGCCTTTTTTGTTCTGGTTAGAGTTGGTTCTCTTATTGTGCCTTTTATTATTTTCTACTTTTGTAAACCCTTCTGTTGCTTGGTCATTTGTTTCAATATTAGCTGCCGCTTTTTAATTTTGGGGGCAGTATCTGAATAGGTTCCCATGTTGATGACACATCTATAATGTGAAAGAAACATGTTCATAATCTACCGTTTGTTTCCATTCAAAATAATCATGCAATAGGCTTACCTTGCCAGGGAGCGACTCCACTATGTTCATGTAGATGCAGATTCGTGCGTAGGTAGCGTATCGGTTGATCTTTGTTTCCTCCAATGTTTAGAAAAATTCTCTTAGGGCATGAAATATGTCCTTTAGCATTAGTTCATCCTAGTAATCTTGGGGGAGGGAATAGAGCCAGATCCAGACCGAGGTCCATGTGAGATCTTGTTTATCTGGGTTGAAGCACTCAGACCAATGGGGAAGGTATAAGCCTGCTGAGTTGAAGAAATATGGTCCTCCGTTCATAGTTCTATTTTTGTCTTCAATATAGGTGAAGATCACATTGAATAAGCCTTTGGCGCACAACTAAAGGTCAATGTGTTCCTTGGGCTTCCATTTAGAAGCGATCCACCCCCGGAGGGATTTTTCTGTGGGCCAAAAACCCATGAACTTGCTGATCAATGCGTGATCCTTCACGAATTGTATTCTTTCGTTGATGAGGTGCACATGGAGCTTGATCATGGTTCTTTTGGCATCCTTCGGAATGCATGTGGCTGATGTTATATTTGTTGCTTATACTTCATGTGTGGATTTCTATTACGCTTTTGGAGTCACCACTGTTGTGTCATGAGGCTGGTCAGAGTTTTGCTGACTGTCGATGTCATCCCCTGCCGCCGCCCCTATTGTGTCATGAGGTTGGCCAGAGTTTTCTTGACTGTCGATGTCAGCCCTTGCCGCCGCCCTTGTGGGAGGCTGTCCTGTGGTAGGGGGAGAAGTAGTCCCCCCACTGGTTTTTGTCATAGGTGAGCATCAAGGCTTACTAGGAGTGTGATCGCAGCCTAAGGTGCTGGGAGGGAGGTCTGCCTGGGGTAGCCAGCGCTGAAACCTCCAAACCCTAGGTCATGGAGGTCAGCCTGATGCATAATGTTTTTTTTTTCAAATAAAATTCATGGGCTTTAATTAAACTTAGCCTAAAATTCATAACTGAGCTATGTTGGGGCATATCCATTTTTCAAATAAAACTTGAGATTAGCATGTTGAGACTGAGCATCGTTTCGGCTTACCTCTGACACTTGTACATCATTACCTGAATCTGCTTCTGATGATAAATGGGATGCTCTTGTTAGAATTCTGCAAAAACCTTGACCTCTAAAAATATTATAAGGTCTAATTTCTACATCATATTCGTGTAAAGCAGTAACCCAGTTAGCCCTTTTCTCTCCTAGTTCTCTTTGCATCAATAATTGTCTTATTGTAGAGAATGGAACTGTTATCTTGGTGTGATTTTTGAGGAGAAATGGCCTAAAATTCTTTATATCATTGAAGACAATAAATGCTTGTTTCTCAACAGATGAATAGTTTAGTTCTGCACCTTGCAAATTGGAACTAAAAAATGATATTGGTGCTTCAATTTGTTGGTCATTGAGCTGTGTCAGAACGACATCATAAGATGTATCTGATGAGAATGTATATAAAGTGAAAGTATTAATAAAATTGGGAGTAGTCAAGAATGGAGCATTGATAATAGAATCTTTGATTAAATCAAATGCTTCCCTTTCATTAAGTCCCCACTTGAAGACTGAATTTTTCTTAATCATTGTTTGTAAAGGTAAAACTATATGTGAAAAGTCAGGGACAAGTCTCTTTAGAAAATTTATCTGTCCGAGAAATGACTGCATGGTTTTCTTATTATGAGGGAAAGGAATCCTTTTAATCTCTTCAATTCTTTCAGGATCAATATAAATACCCCTTTTGGACTCGATGAATCCTAAAAGCTTTCCTTCATCTAAAGAAAAATATGACTTCTTTGGGTTTAGTGAAATTTCATACTTTTTACATCGATCAAAGACTTGTTTTAGGTCATTTGCATGGTTGGTTTATTGTCTAGAAAAGATTGTAATGTCATCTAGATAATTAACCACTGATTTGTATATGAGTCCTCTTAAAACTGTGTCCATGGCTCTTTGAAAAGTGGCACTTGCATTGATTAACCCAAATGGCATCTTTTGATAGGCATAAGTCCCCCACTTAGTCTTTAATGTAGTCTTTAATCTGTCATCTGTATGTACTAGGATTTGGTTATATCTTGAAAACCCATCTAGAAAAGACATAAGTTCATAACCAACTATAGTTTGCAGTACTTGTTCCATGGTTGGTAATGGAAAATTGTCTTTATCACATGCTTTATTCAAATTTCTAAAATCAATACAAATCCTAATGTCACCTTTTTCTTCCTGACAGTAACCAAATTTGAAACCCATTTTGAATGTCTAACTGGAAAGATGATCTTAGCTTTGAGGAATTTATTCAACTCTGTTTTGATTTTACTTTCAAGATTAGGATGAATTTTCCTAAACTTTTTCTGTATTGGTTTCTCATCTGAAATCATAGGAATCGTGTGTTGATTAACATAAGTGTCATATGTTTTAAGATCAGTATAATCCCAAGAAAAAACACTTTTTTAGGTCCTTAATAACTTGACAGATGATATTCTTTCTTTGGAAGACAGGCCAGGACCTAAGTTGACATTTTGTGGTTTCTTATGGGTTCCAATATTTACTAACTCAAATCTTAAAGTTGAAATTTGAGTTTTAGAATTAGTAACTCTCTTAAACCTATCTTTCAAATCATAAAGGTCATCTAATTTGACAACTGACTTAGGTATTGGATTTTCATCATGTTCTTCCTTTATTTGAGTATCATGTTCATTTTCTTCTAGAATTTGATTATCATAAGATCCTTCAGACGTAAGGAAATCTATTATATTAGAATCATGATTAAAGACTCTCCAATTAGTAATATTATCAGGAACAGATGGTCTAAAAATAAACTCAATAGAAAACTTATCTGGACTAAATTCTTGAGATGGAATTAATTTCGATGCTACATTAGCCAATAAATCTGCACTAGCATTTTGTATTCTGGGTACATAGGAAATATTGAAAGCTAAGAAATAAGAATTCAATTCCTAGACTAATGACCGATAATGTTTAAGATGTCCATACTGACAAAGGATAATATTTCTTACTTGTTTGAAAATGATTTCTGAATCTCCTAGTACTTTGAGACATTTAATGTCAAGGTCAATTTCTTTGTACAAACCTTGAATTAGTGCTTCATATTCTGCTATATCGTTTGTACAATCGAATTCAAGTCTGTAGGCTAGCATGGTTTTTTCTCCTTCTGGGCTTATCAAAATACAACCAACTCCTGCACCATCTTCTGATTTAGAACCATCAAAATAAATAATCCAAAATAAAGAATTAACTACTGGTTTATTTAAAAAATAATAATACTTAGAAGTGTTTGTCTGGGAAAAATTTTCAATTTGAGAGATAACTGCATTATTAAAAAAGGGTGATGGTTGGGAATTAAAGTTTCCAAGAAATGATTCTGCTGAGTAATTTCCAATAATATTTGAATGCTACTGGGTGATTAATTCCTTCAAAACCAGTAACTGTATGTTTCATGAATTTCTCACGGTCTACTCGAATTTGTTTTGGCTTTCCATTGTGGGGAAGCCACATATGTGACCAGTATGTTGCAAAATATCAATGAAGTTTCTCAGACCAATCTTTGCTCAATACCAAACCATAAAATTCAGGAATATCAGCTACCAAAATATAAATTATTCGAACAACCTTAGGGTTTGATGACATTCTAATGGAAACAAAATTTCTTTCTCCTACAACCTCTACTTTTGTCCTATCAAGTTGTACTATATGAATAGGAGAACTTTGAGGAGTTATGTTCAACTTGGCGTAATCTAATTTTGGCATGATATTAGAGGAATCCCCTAAATTAGTTAAACAATTATGAACGTTCTTATTGTAGATCTCATAGGTTAAGCGAAATGGAGGAGTATGAGAGATGGATCGATCACCTATCATAATAAGTCTTGTGGAATCTATTTTAGTTGAAGGAGGATGTTTTCCCATATGATTAGCAGCTTGAACTACTACTGGAGAAGATAAGGATGAAGCAGGGACTACATTCAAATCTATAAGTAAAATATTTTGTTGTTGTTTTAGGTTAGTAAGTTCATGGATTGAAATGTTAGCCCTAGTCTTTTTCATATCTTCAACTAAATTATATTCAATGGTATCAGAGACTGCCATTGTATTTGATGTAGATGGAACATCTGAAGTAGTAGGGTTAGTCTGTGTAGCCTTAGATGTAGTCTTTTTACTTAATGTTTTCTCTTTAGCAGGAGTTGAATTCTTCTGTTTCTGATTAGGCTGTGTTGCATCAGTGGTATTCTTGCTTCTTGTACTAATAGGTAAAGCTTCGTGTTGTTCATCATTTGGTAGGATGAAATTCCACATGCCATTTAATTCAAATTCTTCTTCGACTTCAGTTTCTTCTTCTTATGTTTTCTCTTCATCTGTGTCTTGATCAGACTCAGCATTAGATATGATGTTGGGTGGCTGAGAATTAGAAGACTGGTTTTTCTTGAAGGGCCTAAAAGTCTTCTTTGTATTGGAACTTTTAGCAACTTGTTTTTTGATGTCTTCCATTTCATTTCTCATATTTTTTAAAAATTTCTGAAGACCTTCTACATCAAAAGGATCTTTTGGTGGCTTCTTATTTAAATAATCTTTGAAGGATACTTTCTTGGATTTTCTATCTTCTTGAGAATTCTTTTTTTTCAAGAGCTATTATGTGTTTCTCTATAGACAAAGATTCCTTCATATTTTCTGCCAATGTAGGTAACTTTTCTCTATCAACAAAAATGGCTATGTTAGATGGAAGAGAAGAAATATACCACTCAATTTGAACCTCTGCACCAGGAACTGATGTAGCAGGGAATTTATTGTGTAATTTATTAAATCTGGAATTGAAGTCTTTTATTTTCTCTCCCATTTTAGCCTTTAGATTTGATAGTTCATTGATGAGTGATGCAATAGTTCGGTCATCTTCTAAATTATCTAAGAATTGTTCTTCAAACATATTCCAGCTAGTTATAGAGCGGGCAGGTAGTGAAAAATACTAGGATCCTGTAAATCTTGTGAGAGTATGGAAATAGTCTGACTACACAGTCTTCTTCAATTACCTCTTTTAAATTTATGGCTAACATATAATTATGGATGTGTTCTTCAACTGGAAGACCATCATCAAGATTGAATTTAAGTGGCCATCTTTCAGGGTATTTTGGAAGAGGATGAAGAGGATCAGACATTTGTACAACACCTAGATTGTTCCATGGTTGTACATTTGGTGGAGGTTGTTGGCCTGCCATTGGACCTTGGGTGGAGGTGATAAGTGAATTTTGAGTTGAAGAAGAGCCAGGCTGAGTGTTAGAATTAGTTGTAGAAGTAATAGTTTGAGTACTGGAACTAGTTAAACTAACATTCGTTGTTGGAATAGAAGTTGTGGAAGTGAGTGGAGGTAATGGAGGTGAATGGAGTGGATTATTGGATAAGACCTCATTCGTGGTTGACTCTAATTCAGTCTTCTTTGTTTTCCTTAGAGAAGTATCAATAGGAAATTCAAAAGGAGGGATTCCTGTCTTCTAAGTTTACAATCGAGTTAATATTCATCTAGGTTGTAAAGAAGATGAAACATTAATTTTAGATGTTTGAGAAGTTTCAGGATTTTCAGCAGAAATGGATACTCTCTCTAACTTTTCAATAAAAAAACTGAACTTGTGGGGAATTGTGGTGAAAATATGGAGATAGTATTGGTTGAGTTTCACTATGAGACTTAGGAGAGGGATGTGAAACTTTAGATCTTAAGGATTTAGATCTAGCTAATGTTCTAGAAGTTGAAGGGGATCTAGAGGAAGAGAGACTCTTAGATTGGCTTTTAGATTGATCAAAAGTTCTTTCCATTCACAATTTTTCCTCCTTCTACCGCCAAAATGTTGAAGCCTCGAAATTCCGATGCAACAACATGGGGAAAAACACCCAGTCCGGACCTTAGAGCAAGTCCTTTTCCGTTTGGTGTAGTGGCTCTGACTGGGGGTAAAGGAACCAGTTTCCCAATAAGGATGATGAGGTGTGTTTTGTTTATAACATGCAGATGGGAAATTATTCAATCTATCATATGCATTGAATAAATATCTATTCTACCATATACCCAAGAGTATTCATTCCTTTATGCGATCTAGAAAGATACCTTTCAACAATTGGTATTGAAGATTATTCAAAAGTTGAAAGAGATGAAAATTATGTAAAAATAATTCTTTTGAGAAAATAGTTTAATCAAAAGGATTGTGAAATATATATTGCATTTATAAATTTGATTATATATGAGATAAGTAATCATAAAGAAATATTAGTACATAAGTGCATTTAACATTCACTTATGATAACATCTTTCATATATAATACAGATAAAAGATGTCTGTCAATTCAAGAAGCAAAACTTAATATAATGTGTAAAAGTACCATATATACGAGGTTCTACTTATTCAAACTGACAGTAGTTTTCTGCTCCTCTTCACGTTTAAAGCAATTCAATGAGTAGAGTAGTGCAACTTCATTTAAACAACTTCAATGTCAAAAGATAACAAATTTTGTTCCATTAATTCATCAAGGCATTCACAAACTTACAGAAGTGCATTTTTTGCAAATGTCTTTGAAAAATTTCTGGACCTTCTCTAAATGGATGAGAAGGTTTTAAATACTAAACTAAATATGTTTAAAATAGATTATTACATAAAAATTAGAGGAGGTTTCAAACAACTTTCCTTGTAATGAGTAAAATTAAACTACAATCTAGGAAATAAAAATAACAACATGCTTAGGTGGGATGTTCCTCTTTTCACATTTGATCTCTGAGGTGACAAATATATACCATTGGATTTAGCTGAGTTGGCTGTGTAATCTCGGATCTGACCTGGCCTTTAAACAATTCATTTGAACGTGCCGCCAACCATTTCTTAGTAGAATCAATTAATGACTATAGGGTCTGGCACTGATGATATGGTTTGATCATAAAATGCTAGTAATTTTCCTAATCAAACTTAGTTATAGTTTTAATATATTCTACCTATATTTCTGTGCTTTCCTTCCACTGTGCTTCTAATGGTTTAAGCTTTGGGAGTACTTCGGATGTGACTTCTTTGATAAGTTAACCTTTCAGAAGCTGTCCATTAACAGATTCAATGATTTCACTGGTCATATTTGCTGCCTTTGATATTGCCTTCCCTTCTTGTTTTAACTGCATCTCCCAATCTTTGAATATGATATCTTTGTGAAATTTATCAATCTTGGGGAGATCAACTTTCTTTCCATCATCAAACTCTTGCCATTGGATGAAATCATAAATCTTCTTTTGGATCTTTTTGCATTCTATCCTCCTGTTAGCCACTTGTTGGATCAAAATGTTGCTTGTATCACAATATGAACTTGTAAATGACATTTCATGATAGAAATATTCTTGCTGTTGCTTTAATTTTGTGTTCCATTCAAGTGCCTCTTTAATAAATTGTTTTGTTTGAGGTTGACTTTTGAGTTTATCCATCGCTGCTTCTATCTGAGTTTCCTTTATCCATAACTTACCTTGGCATTATTTCTATCCATTTATCAATTTCATGAGGTTTGTATTCTTCTTCATAAAGCTTTTCACAAAATATTTATCATAAATCTTCTGCGGCATAGGCAAGTGATACATTATCCATAAATATTCTGCAGTGAATGAACCAATATTCTCCAGCTTAGAATTCTTGAATGATCTGTCTGCTATGTTGAGGTTTTCAATGACACACTTTACCATATTTGTATATGGTAATATCTTCGGCCTCGTTGCTATTTTGTGGAGAAATGAACATACAACTTAAAAGTAAGACGGGTCTGATGAAACTGCCCTATATGCTGTTATTGTTTTCACTAATTCTCTTCGATGTTCTCCCTCAAAAAAGTTGTACATGGCCTCCCATGAAGTAATCCCACAATCCTTGTTGCACATTGTGTCTGAGAACAATGGATGCATGTCTGTGTCTTCTGCAACGGACGCCTGGGCAATTGCTTTGTCTTTATTTGTCATTCCAGTTGATCTTCTTCGTTAGGTGTTTTTCCGAATTCAATTGAAATGAGTAAATTCAGATCTAAGATGAATAGAAACAAGGATAGGGAATAGAGTTAAATCATCATAATCAAAATTCGATGCTCTAAATTTAAAACACGCTTCAATTAGATATCAATCTTTTGAACCTTGAACCCATTAAATGCCGTTAATAACCCTTAAATCATTCTATCAAATCTCTTACACACCTTACGCAATATGTCTAATATAATGAGATAAGTAATTAGATATTGTAACGGATTTATTAAATAAGAACCATTTCACGCACTTGAATACTAAGTGTTTATATCGCAGATCGCAACTTTTAGCTAATACCAATAGTACATGTTTTTTCCGCCAATGAATCTTGCGAAATGCGATATGTGCAAATTACAGATTGCAACTTATTGCGGTATATAAAAATTTTCATTTGGTTTCTTGTTGTGAAAACACGATATGTGCTAAAGACTCACGGTATTGTGCTTTATCAGACTTTTGGATACTTTTCATTGTTCTTTTATTGTTTCACTGGGTCTGACTCATCGCAACATTTCCAAAATGTTATAAGTTTGTTCTTTAAATATGGCGCGACACGATTTCTCTTTTTAAAGGGCTTTTTAATCGTTTCAAGGGGGATTTTATATAATTCCAAAAAAGGTTGAAGCGCATATTCAACTCGCAAATGCTATGTGTTATAACTTTGTTGGCTTGTAAGTTATGCGATTTGTGGTAAGCGCTTTGAAATCAAAGCGGAAAGAAAAAAACCTTTATTCATAAAGTTTTAAGACTTATGCTAAAATGAAATAAAGCTTATAAATTTCTATTTAATTTTTAAAGGGTCCCCATTTATTATTAAAATAAATGAGGGGTGTTGTTTAGTACAACACGTTTCCATTTCAAGAAGCCATGGTGTGATGGGTTTTCTTTTACTTGGTTAAGTTGGATTGCGGGATGGTTTCAAAATTGAGTGAGGTGGTCTCTAAAAGAAAGAACACAAGGCCTAGTAATAGCTGGACTGGAGAAGATGGGATTGCGATAAAACCATATTTTGTATACCTTGGTAGGCCTAGGAACCCTTGATCGTTGAATGATGAAACATACTGTAAATACTAGAGGTGCGTGCCCTCGATCAGGCGTAGGAAACCTTGACCGGTGAATGGCAGGATATACGGTTAATCCTAGAGTGTGGAATCTTGATTAGGTATAGGAATCCTCAACCGATGATTTGTGGGATATACGCTAAAGTCTAGAGACTAGGAGGTCGGAAAATTGCTCGCGGTGTAGGTGGAGAAATCCGACACATCCATTCTTGTTTAGGGCCTAGTGATATGGTGGGGACTGCGGTAAAGCCTGAGGAAACTTGGATTGGTTTTGTTGTGAGTCCCACATTCATGCTTGGAATATGGCACAAGTGTGATTGGATGAAAGAAATATTTGTTTCAACCCAATCTATGGTTGGGTGGTTCATGGAAGTCCTTAACTTGGTTGGCTTTTGCACTCATTAATAAGAGATCGTCTCGTTGGTATTTTATGTGTAAATGTACTGGTTCATATGTGGTTTTTATGGCTATTATATCCTTGTTATTTCTATTGGTTATATGCTGGATATGAGTATGTTTTATAACAGACTTAATTTATGGATTTCATCATGTTTTGATTAGAAAATGAATGTACAATGAATATATAACCTAATAGATGATGATCCAGCTAATGTGATTAGGCAACAATGTTTCCTTACAAATCACAGATAAGTATGAGACCCCTATGCTAAGATCTTGTAACAACCCTGTTTAAAAATCCATGGAAAAATATATAAGAGCACTGTCCCGGGACAATTATTCCAAGCTGAATGTTGGGAAAAAACATCATAGTGGGTGTCACTTCGTTTTATTATGGCTAAAGGAAATTAGCAAAGGAAATGGAAAAGGAATTTGACAAGACAAAGTTTCATTATTGGAATTATATTTATGAAAATAAAGGAAAATAGGAGAAAAGGAAGGTGAAAGGTCACATGTTGCATGTCAGGAGGAAAATGATGGAATGTAATGGAAAGTGAAGAAAATAGAGGCCTAATTGATAAAAAGGCTTATGAGGATCAGTTGGTACCTTTTTTCAGTTTAGTTTTGGAGCTCTCTCTCTCTATTCTCTCTCTCACACTCTTAGACACTTAGAGTTCTCTTGGATAACTTCAACATTGGATCAAGAAAGGCCAAGAAGGAAAAGAGGAAGCAAAGATCAAGCAAGGAAGAGAAGGATCAAGCAGCTACAATGGGTTTACTTGCCGGTATTGATTTGTATGTGTGACTTGCATGCATGGTTATGCATGTGTGTTCTTGGTTCTTATTCTGTCATTGTGCAGTCAAGATAAATCCCCTCTGCGGACAAAGGAGATCGCTCTAGCGCTAGAGTGGGTATATCTACATGAGATACTTTCTAATGCAAGTATTTCTTAACTAACATTCATAATGTAACAATAAAAGAGATAGAAGTACCTTTTTTCCAATGCTACGTTCGAACCCGTTGATGATGGCATTGATCCACGATCCTTTGAGGCTCACTCCTTGCTACTGATGGCACACGAATACCTGCAGATGATCAAGAGACAACATCAAACATAATCCAATACATAATAATCATAAACATTATCTATCTAATAGAGATTCAAGGAGTACCAAAATATTTGCATAAAATATTAGACAAATATAGAAAGCAAACATCAGATGTTTTATATTGATAAATATGAAAGGAAGAGCTTACAACCAGGCCTTGATGTTGGAGGCCTCCGTTTGGTGAAAATATGAGTCCTTCGCCAAAGATCTAAATCATTCCTTCTCCTGAAAACTTAGGTGTTATCACAATGCAAGAATGTAAAGGGAATGAGAGTTTAGACTAGCCCAACAATGACCAACATTATTGGAACGAGGGGCATGAATTTATAGGAAGGGAGAAGAGGTTGGGAGCCCATGAAAGGAGGAGGAAGGTCCAATTCCTAAAGGATAAATCTCCATGTATGAGATTAAAGCTCTAAAATCAAAGAGATCTACTCTATCATCGTCGTTTAAGAACCAACTCGCCACCTTGGAGCTTCTAGAGGTTGAAGCTTCTCCTCCATTTGAGGAAACATTGCCAGAAAGGGATCAACGTGGTTTTATAAGAAATAAGGGCGCTGGAAGCGCTAAGCCAAAACTGTCAATCTAACATCAGCATGAGAATGACCCCAAGAAACGCGCTGACCTAGGAAATTAGGGTTTTGACCAAGTTTCTTCAGTAATCTTCCAAGGCAGTTTTCTTTGAATCTTCAGGGGATGCCTTGACATATTTCTTCATGGTAGAAATGTTGCATTTCAGGATCAGGGACGGGAAATGAGTAGGGTAAAAAATCACTTTGTAACAGATACGCCATAAAGCATGAAGGTAGAACAGGGAGCGATGGCTGAAATTCTTTATGAACCAAGGCAAAGAACACAGATCACCGCTAGGAAACTTTCCAAATCAAACATTTTACAATATACGACATCTCTAGTATGAATATTCCTAACCACATGACCATGGACTAGGCATAAAATAACACATGGTCACAACTATATGTCTAAATGGATCGTAGAAATGGATCCGAAATATGGACACAGGCATCCATATAGATAGGATCATGTATACAATCATGAATACTAAATAACTCCATTCAGCCTGGATCAAAATTAGAGGTGACCTGAGGTCTTCACCGCGATCTCAATCAACCCAATGTACGAATCTAGCCATGCGAAGAGATGTGTTGGTGTCGAACATTGTAGAAACCACTTGATTACTGGTCGATGATGAAAATCGTTAACTTGCACGAGAGAGACCACTAATAATGACGATGGACCTCAAGGTACAACAACACAATTTAAAAGTTGGAATGAATGTGTTGAAGTCAAAAACTTGCAGAATCATCCGATCGAAGGTCAATGATGTGAACCTACCGTCGAACACGAATAAATTTAAATTGAGGCATGTAAGATCCAAGGTACTGAAAATAAGTTTCTAAATCACCTTCTTGGTTAATGAGCTGAAGTCGATAGGAAGTGATTCATCGAAGGAGGGCCATAATGATTCCCACATCATCGACATGAAACAATATATATCTCAAGATGATAGGAGTGATTCTGGATTGTAACTAATCAGGGCTCAACTTTATTCTAAAAAATAAAAGTTCTTAGAATGGCCTGAAACTTGAACGACCGTGTAGTGACCGTCATTCTAAATCCGACGCACTTCATTTCACACAAAATGGATTCTGTATGCTCCCAGAAATGAGTTTTGTTCAGTTTTCTAAACACGTAAAATTAAAAAAAAATGACAGACAGGTTCCTAGTCAATGGTCCGTACTATTGGCATGGAATGCTGACTGGGCAAGGTCGATTTTTGCATTTTCCTTCGGTGAATGATGAATTTCCAAGTGGCCGCATGGTATTAGTTGAGAAATTCAGGTTACGTGGCAATTTTCATTGGTTGAAAGCGGGCTAATTGGGTGAGGACATGTGGTGCAGCCTAGGGCCGCCACGTGCCCCCCCCCATGGTATATGGTGGAGTAAAATTTTATGGTTAAGTCCGAGCAGAGGTGCTAGGGTTCGACCCCGCGACCTCCCATAAGCCAGCGCGACGGGTTACCATGATACCACACGGTTAGTTCTTAACCATATTCTGTGCCATGTCTATTTAAGTTTTACCATGTTGTATAGTGGGGAAAGTGGTGGCCAGCCCCCGATCCAGAAGACCTCAACACGAAGACCAAAGGGCGGAGCTAACTCCTAATGCAAAGTTTAATGCATTAAACCATGTTTAATTACCATAAACCTATATTTAATTAAGCACCCAATCCACATTTAATCTGAGTTTAGCATAAGTGCAGGTTTAATGCTAAACACGTTTACTTAAATTAATGATGATTAAGTTGGCAGACCCCAAATTTCGGCGGAAAATGCCAGTTAGCTAAATTTAGGCCTGAAATAGTGGAGAAAATGTAAATGGTCATAGAGTTTGGAGTTTTCGACCAATTTAGGTGCAAAAAGAGGCTAGATGACCATTTTTGGGCATTATGGACTCATTGGTGTAGGTTTTAGGAGCAAAATAGCATTGTAAATAGGTAAATTTGTAAATTTTAGCATAATATAGAGGCCCAAGCTGTGGAAGCTAGACCAAGGAGATGTAGCCTAGGAGGGGTGAACTCCTTCATCAAATACATGTGTTGATGTGTTGTATGGTGATATACGATATATATATATATATATTTTTCTACTGTTTAGCCTTTGTTTTTATGTTAAATTATTCATTAAATTTACATGAAAAACACTCATGAGATTTGATGATTTGTAAGATAAATTGAACCCTTAAGCACACATAAAAAATTATATTCAGAATCTGAAAGAGTAATTAGCACAATATCACTAACATACTCCATTCAGATCATTTTTGGTATCATAGCCCTTGGTATTTAGGTTTTTTTGTGCAATAAGGGATACAATTTTTTGCAAGATTTTGTCATGCTTACAAGGGTAAAAATAAAAAGAGGAGAAGGGCAGTGGTGTAGAGCCTTGGAGTTGGGTAAAGAGGAAGAAGGGCAAGGTTGCCAAAGTATTCAACACTAGCACATCCTCAAGTCGAAGCTGAGTCTTCAGTGAGCATGTCTCATGAAGGAGAACCTACCATGACAGAAGATGAGAGAGCATTCATGAAGGCGTTCTTTGATATGATTGAGATGGTTAAAGTCCTCTATGAGGAGAGAAATTTAAGGATGCAAGGAAAAAATTTAAGGCCTCCAAGAGGAGTGGGTTATCCAGGAGGAGGAGGCCATGGAGATGGTAAGAATCCACCATCCACTTCACCATAATCCTCACCACCATCTTCACCTTCCTCATCATCATCTTCCACTACCATAACTCTTCTAGCTGTTCATACACATACTTCAAAACAAGCTGATAAATCACCCTTAGTTAAACTAGATGTTAAATTTTAGCTTCTGATGTATAATGGCGAAGTGAATGTAGGGAAGCTGGATAATTGGATTCATCAATTGGAGGTTTATTGAAGAATCCAGAACCTTCAAGAAGATGACATAAAGATTCAATTGGCTTCCTTGAGAATGGAGGGTTGAACACTTGTATGGTGGGAAGCAAAGACACAAGAGGAGATTAAGAAACACGATAAGATCTCAATGTCTTGGTCAAATTTTATTACTACCATTAAAAGGAAATTCTATCCTCTAGTTTACATACAAAAATCCATTATGAGTTGGCAAAATTTTAAACAATTGAAAGGTCAAAGTGTGCGAGATTACACTCATGAATTTAGGAGAAGAGCTCTTAGTTTAGGAGTTAATTTGCATAGCCAAGAAAATTTTCTGAAGTACATAGGGGGTTTTCATAGTTACCTAAAACATACCATCCTCATTTTTAATCCCACTAGTCTAGATGAGGTCTGTGTGCAAGCTACACACCTTGAGGCAAGAGGGGAAAATGTACAAGAAGAGGGTAAAAAGAAACCATTCAAGGGTGGTGAAAAAGGAAAGGGTTTCAAGGGTAAACAAAAGAAGAATGCATCCATTAAGAAAAAAGGGGAGAAAACCACATGTACTCATTGTTCCAAAGAGGGTCATGATGAAGCCCACTGTTGGAAACTTCATCTAGAATTGAGGCTTAAGAAATTCAACAAGGGGAAACAAAAGAAAACCACTACCACACAATAGGATCTTGTATCCGATTAAGGAGATGAAACTAAAATTGCACCCATGGTCACAAAGGGGAAATAAACCATAACAAGTACTAGTTCATCAAATTTTCACAATAACACTCCAAGTGAAGAAACAAGAATAGAGTTGTTTCATGTAAGAGTGATTCAAAACATACAAAAATTGACACACTATTTGATAGTGGGTCTCAAGTGAACTTAATATCTGTATACTTAGTCAATAAGATGAATCTTGAAGCCTTAAATCATCATAAGCCATGCCCTTTGGGTTGGATAACCAAGGATACCAATTTACAGGTTACAAAAAAATGCATTTTTTGGTTTGCAATTATAACAAACTTCATTGATGAAGTTGAGTTAGATGTTGTACCACTTGACATATCAGGAATTTTTTTGGGTAGCCCATATCTCTATGACAGGAAAGAAGTCTGCTATCACCATGAGAACAAGTACCACTTGTTCAAATATGGAGTGGAATATATTGTGAGAGTTCATTGCAAAAAGCTAAACCTATCTTTAGTTAATGTTGGGAAAATGAAGAGACTAGTAAATTCAAGCAAAAACTTTGTGCTTATTATGATCAAGCAAAATAATGATAAGGATTTTGAATCTTTTGAAGGCTGTGATGATGGATTAAAATATGATTTGTTTTATGTGGTAAGTGAACATGGTGAGATAATTCAGGAACCAAAGGGGTTACCTCCCAAGAGGGGAATCCAACATGAGATAAAACTGCAGCAGGATGTTCCACTCCCTAACATTGGCATGTATCACATGTCGATAATGGAAAGTGCAGAAATCAAGAAGCAAATCCAAGAATTGTTGAATAAAAGTATCATTCATCCATATAACTCGCCATGTGGTTCACTGATTGTATTGGTGCCCAAGAAGGATGGAACATGGTGCACGTGTGTGGATTTCCGTGCACTCAAAAAAATCATGATAAAGAATCGTTATCCAATCCCAAGGATTGATGATTTTCTTGATCAATTGAGGTATGCAAATTATTTCACTAAGTTATATTTAATAAGTGGTTATCATAAAGTTAGAATAGCTGAAGAGGACATATGGAAGATCGCATTTAAAACTAAACAAGGCTTGTTTGAGTGGCTTATTTTTCCTTTTGGTCTTTGCAACGCTCCAAATACTTTCATGAGAGTTATGATTGATGTATTGAGACCATTTCTAGATGAGTTTGTCATTTTATACTTAGATGATATTTTGATATTCAACAAATCACGAGAAGAACATGTCATGCATGCAAGAAAGGTGCTTGATTTCTTGAGAAAAGAACAATTGTTTTTGAAGATGTCGAATTGTGAATTTGGTAAAAATTATTTAGTGTATTTGGGACATATTGTTGGAGGAGGTGAGTTGTAGATAGGCCCCTATAAAGTTTAGGTCATTGTGAATTGGCCTAGACCCAAGTCAGTCACTGAGGTAAGAAGTTTTCTAGGAGAAGCGCAATGTTGGAGGAAGGTCATTGCTAATTTTTCTTCTATTGTATCTTTGTTACATGCATTGAATAGTGTTAATAAAGTCTTTGAGTGGGGAGGAAATCAGGAAAAAAAGCATTTTATGCTTTGAAGAAGAAAATAAGTTCAACCCCAATACTAGCACTATCGGACTTGAGACAACCCTTTGAGATTCAAACAAATGCAAGTGACTATGCCATGGGCGTAATCCTCTTACAACATGGTAAGACTATTTCATTCCATTAAGAAATTTTTAATGGTGTAGTGATAAATTATCCCACATATGACATTGAGCTATATGCGTTGGTTCAAAGTGAGAAGAAATGGAAACATTATTTGATGGGAAAGGAAACCATCATTCACACTGATCACCAACCATTGCAATACTTGCAATCGCAAAAAATTGCAACAATCAAGGCATTTTCGATGGATTTGATTCTTGTAGCAATTCCACTTGGTCATTAGGTATAAGAAAGGTATATACAACATGGTTGTTGATATGATTTCTAGGCCTATTATTAATGCAACTAATTTAGTCAAGAATACTTCTGTTTTACAGGAAAGTTACATTGAAAAATATGCATTTGACAATGACTTTCAAGATGTTTATGAAAACTTGAGTCAAGGTCACCAAGTTGAGGAATTATATTATCATGTTCATAATAACTTGTTGTATCATTTGGGCAAGCTTTGTATTCCACAGGGTGAGAGAGTGAATGCCATAAGGGAAGCACAAACTTCTCTTATTGTGGGCCATTTTGGTGTAAGAAAAAAAATGGCAAATATTCAGAGGTATTGTTATTGGCCTTGTATGCTTGAAAGTGTGTCATGTTTTATTAAAGGTTGTTCATTATGTGCAGTCAGTAAGCCTAGTAATAAGAAGTTAGGATTGTACACACCACTTTCGGTTCCTTCATGTCCATGGGAGAATATTTCCATGGATTTTATAGGAGGTCTTCCTTTGTCAAAAAGAGGTCATGATTATTTGTATGTAGTTGTGGATAGGTTTAGAAAAATGTGTATTTTGATGCCATGTAAAATTCAAGTTACAATTGAAAAAACAACTAATATTTTATTTCAAAATGTTTGGGTTAATTTTGGGTTGCCTACATCTATTGTAAGTGATGATATTCTCGATTTGTTGGTAATTTTTGGTCAAGTTTGTGGAACTTGATAAACACTAAGTTGAAGAAGAGTACAACCTTTAATACACAAACAAATGGTCAAACTGAGGTGGTCATTTGAAAATTCAGTCATCTTATTCGAGGATATTGCAGCAAACATCCTAAGTTGTGGGATGAACAATTGCATTAAATTCAATATGCTTACAACCGTGCAAAACATTCCTCTAGTCAAACATCACCATTTGAGGCATGTCTTGGATACTTTCCAAAATCACCATTGGATTTCATCTTTGGGAAACATGTAGCTATCTATGGACATAGTGAAATAGATAAAGTAAATAAATTCATAGAGAAAATTCAGTTGATTCATTGAACATTGTAATATCAACTAGAGAAAAGTCAAGGCAAGTGCAAAGAGAGGCACGACAAACATCGAGTGGATCATAAGTTTCAAGTTGGTGATGAATTTTGGCTTCAAATTAGCAAGGAAAAGCTTCAAGGAGAAGGTAAAAAGCCGAAACCAATCCGTTATGGTCCTTTCAAAATTATGGAAAAAATTGATAACAATGCCTTCAAGCTTGATTTGCCTTAAAACATGCAAATTTATTCATTTGTTAATGTTGACAATTTGAGATTGTATGAGCCTCTTTTGATTGAAGATCAAAGAGAGAATGTTCAGCTACCATCTATTGAAGAATTTTCTCCATATTTCTTTGTTGAGCTATTGCAAGACACCGTACTTGACAGGAGGACAAGGGAATCAACAAGAGGAAGTGTTGACTATATTTGAGTGGGGCTTAAAGGAACAAATCCTTCAAAGGAAAAATGGATTGAAATTTGGAAGGTGAGGGAACTGTACCCTCACCTATTCAGCAACTGAAAATGATCTTTCGGGGTCCAAAATCTTCCAGTGGGGACGAATGATCAGGGGTTGAGTTTTATTCTAAAAAATAAAATTTCTTAGAATGTCTCAAAACCTAAATGACGGTGTAGTGCTCGTTGTTCTGAATCCGACACACTTTGTTTCACGCAAAATGGACACCGTATGCTCCTGGAAATGAGTCATGTTCTCTTTGCTAAATAGGCAAATATTTTAAAAAAATGACACACAGGTGCCCAGTCAGCAGTACATACTGCTGACGTGGCATAATGACTGGGCGGGGAATTTGGGTTACGTGGAAATTTTTCATTGGTTGAAAGTGGGCCAATTGGGTGAGGACACATCAAGCAGCCTAGGGCTGCCACATACCCCCCCCCCCCCAATGGTGTATGGTGGAGTAAAATTTTATTTTTAAGTCCAGGTGGAGGCGTTGAGGTTTGACCCCGCGACCTCCCACAAGCCAACGCCATAGGTTACCATCATACCACACGGTTAGTTCTTAACCATATACTGTTCCATGTATATTTAAGTTTTACCATGTTGTATGGTGGGGAAAGTGGGGGCAAGACCCCGATCCATCTCAGCGCAAAGACCAAAGGGCGGAGCTAACTCCTAATGCAGAGTTTAACGCATTAAACCATGTTTAATTACCATAAAATGGTATTTAATTAAGCACCTAATCCACATTTAATCTGAGTTTAGCAATAAGTGTAGGTTTAGTGCTAAGCAATGCTTGATTAGCGCTAAACATTTTTTCTTAAAATAATGATGATTAAGTTGGCAGACCCCCAATTTTGGCGGAAACTGCCAGTTTATCTCCAATTAGCTAAATTTAGGCCTGAAATACTCGAGAAAATTTAAATGGTCATAAATTTTGGAGTTTTTGACCAATTCAAGTGACAAAAGAGGCTAGATGACCATTTTTGGGCATTTTGGACTCATTGGTTCAAGTTTCAGGAGAAAAAGAGAATTTTAAATAGGTCAATTTGAGAATAATATAAGGCCCAAGCCATGGAAGCTAGACAAAGGAGATGTAGCCCAAGAGGGGTGAACTCCTTCATCAAAAACCTGTGTTGATGTGTTGTATGGTGATGCACTTTACTTTATTTGTTGTTGTTCAGCCTTTATTTTTATGTTAAATTGTTCATTAAATTTACATGAAAAACACTCGTGAGATTTGATAATTTGCAAGAGAAATTGAACCCTTAAGCACACATAAAACATTATATTCATAATATGAAAGATTAATCAGCACAACAACACTAACATACTCCATTCAAATTAGTAACATAGGAGTTCAGATAAGAAAAGGATGTTTGACAAAAAGGACTTCTCTCGAACATATTGGCGACGCGACTTCGGAGTGTGGTAGCATTTGACTCAAATAGGATAAGAGGTCATGTTGAAAAAATTTGGTAATCAAATGAGAGGCAAACGAATTTCCCAAACCCATGGAGGCAAAGTGATGAATGTAGGATGTTGCCAACCCGAAACAAATTGTAGATGAATGTCATGTTCAAGAGCGACAAGCTGCCAAAAATACACATAACACTTTCACTTTCAATTTCCCCCATGTTATTGCTAATGATTACATCTTTGTGAAGAGGATAACATATGATGAGCGTGTAAGCTCATTGTTTGAATGAATCCATCTAAGTAAGTTTAACGATCCCTAGGAAGGAGGAACTCAGTATCGTTATGGTGACAAGTCTTTTGTCATTTAATCTTTTAACGAGTCCAATGAAAGGGTAACTCGGTAACTTTTCATGTTTAAGGAGTTTGAAAAGAAACAAAAAGGAAACTCCATCATGTCCCTTTTCATAAATCGTCTCTCGAATCCAAAAAGGTGGAAAGCAATATTCGAGAGAACCTCTTTACCAGGGTCGATTAAGGTATTCCTTTTTCGTAAAAAGTAAATCTTAGCCCAAAAAAGGCTAAACGTATACTGAGACCACGTCAATTAATTCACTCTAACAAGTTTGAAATGACAAGTACTCGAGAATATTTTCATTTTTCGAGAGTCAGAAAAGAGTTGAAAGTTGACTTTAGGGGGTTTCCTTTTTCGTAAATGTTTACCGAGTCTGAAAAAGAGACAAAATGCAACTCATTTAATTCAGAAATAACCACCAACAGTGTGAAAGTCATGTCACTGCAAAAAAATGGAAAACATCACTGATATCGAGGAAAAATAATAAAATAATGGCGAAAATATTTCAAAAATCTATAAATAGACCAAAAAGTAAATTCATTTTCACCTTTATATTTGGAAAAGTGCATTTTACCCATTTCCCTCCGAACTTCAAATTAGTGGTGCGGTTGATCCAGGACACCATTCAATGATCCGTCAGTGCCAGGTAAGATTGCTAAGCCTCCTCTTCATTTTTATTCCATTCATTTATCAGTTGGTATTTAGCAATAGAGAAATGGGGGGGAGGGTGGGGGGGGAAAGTTAAAACCTCAAAATCGCTCTCCGTTAGTGTAGTTTTGAGCTATCAGACCCGCGCTGGCTGCTTTTAGCTTGTTAGGGCAGCACGCCGCCAGTGCCAAATTAATTCGAACAGTCACGCTGGCCGTGGGGAAGATTTTGAAACAATAAATCCACCAATTTTAATTGATAATTTCCAAAAATACTTCGATGAAAGCTCCTAAAATGCCTTTTAAACGTGTTTTACAGGTGTTTTCAGTAGAGATGGTCATTGAAGGGAAAGAACGAGGCCATGAGGTGGAAGAATAACAAGCACTACAAGACCAAAATTACGCAAATTCATTGTGAAATTGTGGTTTATTGAAATTATTTCAGACATCAGGGCTAAGAGCTAAGCTGGAGCTGCTCCAATATTTGATTGGACTATAGGATGTGGACTGACAAACATTTATCATTGGGGACCAGGAATTGGAAATAGATCTGATGGAGATCTATTTCATTACAGGTTTGTCCAAGGGAGGGGAGAGAATCCAACTCTCCGAAGCTCTCCTCTATCAGAGCGCTTCCTTTGCACACAATCCTTCATTGCATAACTATAGTGGCAGGAGTGCAGGCATTGCATGATGCAAAGAAATCTCAATTGCAGTACGCGATGGAATGTCTAGCCTCGACGATGTTTAAGTGGTGCGAGGGGTTATAACCAAGTGCAAGATAGGGCGGCTGAAAGAATTCAGGTATTGGTCCATTCTGGTGACCTTTTTCTTATATATATTACCATTGTTTAAGTACTAGTGGTTGGAGATCCATGATCCAGCATCGAGGGGCCCGAGACTGATGAGGTGGTGCGAGATCATGCCCCGACAGGGTGGGGGGAAACATATGCATTTCCCTACAAAGTTTTTTAGCTGGCTGCGTTGTCAACTCATCATGATTGAGGACTTTGCAAATGCAGGCATCAACTTCAGAGGAGATCTAGATCCACCCATTCCACCAGGCACACAATGGACTGATGCAAGTAAGATATTATTTTTTTAGCATTTTTTACTTTTTGAATGTTTTTTTTAGGTATTCTGAAACGTAAAATTATGATGCTTTAACAGATATGGGTGCTCAGAGATCGTCAGATATGTCACCGATCGCGCGGAGGTTAGCCTGCCCGACAGAGGATGTCCTTTATGAGGAGGGAGCAGACACACTAGCCGAATTAGAGCGGAAATTGGTAGGCCTTACAAGAAGCATCCCAGAGTATGCTACCTTTGATGACATTCCTCTCCACTTCCAGAGGTCGGGGTGCCAGGCAGACTGAGTCGGTTACTCTGGTGAGTGATTCGAGTAGTCACCTGCTATCACGAGTACCATGTGGGTGGATAACAACCCTGTTTTTACATTTTTGTACTGATGTAGGCTTGAAGAGCCATTTTTGTAACATAACACATATTTTCTCAGATTTTGGATGTAAAAAAATTGACAAACCTTACTTATATATATATATATATATATATATATATATATATATATATATATATGCATTTTTCTACATGCCTTTCCAATAATCTAACACACAAATACATACACAAAATTTGAGGATTTCGCATAGAATAATGGGCATTCAACCGTAACACAACGAGCTGTGAGTCTAATTTAATAACCAAATCTCTAATCTCGAGATCAATAGAATCTGATAATAGCTTGATCACTGCACTATATTTGGTAATATTGTTAGTTGTTTGACCCAAAAAAATACCTTGAAAATGAATCAACTCGCCATTAGGGGCAAAGAGTTCCCATGCCGCGGAAGACAGGTTTCGTGTGCTACGACAAGCACAATCAGCGAAAATGACGTTGATTCGATGACATATTAAAACCAGGTGGAACACAATGTAAGCAGAGGAAACATGTCTGCAAAGAAAACAATCACACTAAAAACCCAATCAAGGCACACTAATGAACAAAGTATCACAATCATGATTAAGCGTAATATTTTTTCAGATAGAGTTCAAGAATGAACTCAGATGACTGATTTCTGTCATGATTAATAGAAATGAACCCTCGGTTCTACCGTCGATATTGCGTGTATGCATTAGCTCGGCCCATTTTGTGAGAAAATTCACAGCAGCAGTGAAGTGCCCATGTTCCCTGGCCGAGTTAGGGTTACGAAGCATGGAAATAATACCCCCTTGGGAAAGTGACCAAACAGTAAGAAAAAGGTCGAAGGGAGTGGGTAGGTCATGATTTTTGAGGAAATCATTGTAAATCTTGAGCTCATGGGGAGAACAAGAAACCCAGAAAAATACATTCTCGACAATCGCAGATATGTCGATTGGAATGGTTGGAGTAATATTTCCCATGTTCCCTTCGGACAACACTTCATCAATCAATATCGGATTATGAAATGGGTTAGTTGATACAGACGAAGCATGGGATTCTAGATAGGCGAAGATGTCACCTGGGATTGGGATAAATGATGATGTCCATAATCCCATGGAGTTTCTTTGAGAGACATTACCTCCACGATACTTTCATCGGTGGGGAAAGTATCATTCAAGGGATCACTAGATTCCTAAGAACTAAACTAGGGAGATTGCACATAAGCGTCTAGAGAGGAAACCAATTGATTTTTGGTTCTGGATGCAGCCTTAGAAGCCATGAGAATACTTTGATACATTTTTTCAACATGGCTCAGAGGCATAATATCAGATTGGGAACAATCCATGGATTGTGACCAGATGATATAATATTGATAATGACGACATTTGAAGGCAGGAGTGGAAAAATTCCCATAAGGGGCGAGTATTTGAATAGACCCGAACCAATGTTCTCATAAGGGGTAGTGGTATTCCCAACATATGGAATTTTTCCTGTTGAAGAATCTGAGGAAAAGAAAGCCAATTGATCTACAGTCATCATTTTTCCTTGATGAGGAAAACAGAGGACACGAAAAAGGGTGGAGACCATGCAAAGCATGGCATGCGTCCAAATACGTCCGAGAAGGAGATTATAATTCAAGTTTTCATCTACCACCTCAACTTCTAAAGTTACCTTTTTTCCCTCCAACAGGATGGGCAATGCTTTGAGAATACCGTACGACCGAGAACCTCTACCGTCGAAAGCTTCCAAGGTATTCGGGGACTTGTTAGCACTCTAATAATTCCCAAAGTTGTGAGATTTATGATTTATAGTTTAAAGAATATTAGAGGTAACCACTTATCTACTTTTAAGCTTTAGGATCTAGCCTTCCTAAGGCTCAGAGAGGGCTCTCTCTATAAGGATTAACTTTGTTTTTATTTTTGATTTTCGGCTAGTTATATAGGGAAAATTGGTTTTGGGGTTTTGATTGGTTTTGGTGGGAAAATCAATTAATGAGATGGCTAGCTGTGAATCTGTAATCCATTAGGAAGATGGAGTCAGTGTGTCAAGAAGAAAGATCAGGATCAAGGTCTAAAATCAAATGTTTAAAGGGCAAGATAGCAGAGTCACTAAAGACCTTCAAAGGCTGATTGGTGAAGTGGATTTAATTGGGATAAAGAGAAATTAAGAATTCTTTGATCCGGATAAGGAGTGAAAAGGTAGGGGTCAATCGAAATCAGGGAGAAATTAAGGGTTCCCTAGTTTGGATATCAGCAGAATACATTAATATGAAAACCAGTCAATATCAGAGTGCTTTTAACAAATTATGATATAACAATTCCTGATTTCACATTTAAATTTAGAACACATTTATAAATGGATGGAAAACATAAGAAAATAGACATATAACAGTAGAAAGTACTTCACTTCAGTGGGCCAACACATGAATCCAGTAATATGATACTTTATTACTTGAAATCCAGTCTTCTGACTTGAGCTTGATAACAAAAACCCTTAGGTTCAGAACGTTCCAGCTATAGAATTCTTCAGCAATTAATCCACACTAATACTTCAAATGATGAAGTATTTATACAAAAAGTAATACAAAATATCCTAAAACAATCATAGGAATTTTCTAAGGAAAATAAAATATCTTTTACAAAAAGCTAGTGACAGCGGCATAACAAACTTGCAAGTTGTCCTATTTATTAAAGAAAAATATATTTTTGTTGGACTTGGGCTGCAACTGGCTATTTGAGGTGTCCTTCACGCTGATTGGTGGTCTTCAATCTGTTTTAAAGTTTTATCTCTCACCTGATACTCTTTAACTGATACACTTTAACCTCTGATACTCTTTAACCTGTTGTTATGACTGTTTTACTCCTCTAAAAATATGTTTTTACTGTGTAAAAACATCACTCCGTTTTTCCATCTTCTTTCACTGCAAACTGTATTTTTAAAGTAAATCTGTGAGCTTCTGCCAAAACTCTTCTTCTGGTAACTTAATCTTTGTGAGTTTTCTGAAATTTTCATCAGCCTCTCTATATCTAACAAAGGTTGGTTTGACTACAAAGAGGTGTTTTATCTCATGCTGTAAATAAAACAAGTTTTCAATACTTTTGTGCAACACTTTGCCTGTTGGACCTCCTTGCCAATCTGCCTTGTTCACTTGATCTCTAGCAAAGTCTCTTATCTTCTTGTTGTAATCTTCTTGCTTCATCAGTTTATCATTGATAACAAGAATGTTTGGCAAGCCTTTTTGTCTTAATGTGTCAAACTTAACCATGAATCTAGTTATGGCCATGTCCATATTTTGACACTTCTCTTCCAACTGTTTCATTAAGTTTTTCTTTGAAAGCAATTTTCTTACCTCAAGAATTTTCTCTGTTCTGTCAGTAATTCCTATCTCATCCAATTCTTGCTTGTATTTAGTATTGAGAAACTTGATTATTTCTAGGTCTTCTTCAGGCTTGGCACCTAGCTCTTCTTTTGTCTTCAATATTTCTTCTTTGCTTGCCTTAAGCAAGTCCTTCTGCTCATAAATTACTTGAATTGATGGCCAAGTATCATTGATTGCTTCAATGATCTTGGACCATAGTTGATTTTTGATGTAGGCCATGGGCTCTTTTAAGGTTAATTCTGTTTCTACCTTTTTAAGACGTTCACTTAACCTTTTGGCCTTTTGTTTCTCTGTTTTAGCATTTATCTGTGCTAATTTCTTGGCATCTTCCAAGTTCTTGATTTTCTCTTTCAATCTATTTATCTCATTTTTCTGTATTGACATGTCTTCCTTGGATTTAATGAGTTTGTTGGCCTCATCTGACTATTGAACTGCTGAAGTGGAAGATTCAGTGGCTGAAGTAGTGGAATAAGTGACTGGCACTGTTGTGGCCAATGGGACTTTTGGTGCTAACTCTTCTGCTACAGTTGAGGGAACTGCTATTGTTACCATGGGAATGACTGTAGGAGGAACACTTTGAGTCTTTGCAACTTCTTTTTCTTGGACAAGCTTTTCCATCTCAATTTCCATCTCCTTGATCTGTGTTGTCATTTTTAGTATAAGACTCATCATCTCATATTTTTGATTGGCCTCTTATACAATCTCCTTAGCCTGTGGATGTTCTGTTGGAGGTAGTTTCAGTTGCTTTCTAAGTGCTGCAATATCAATATTTTTCTTCTTTACCAATTCTTCTGCAACTTTCACATTAGCAGGGTCATATCCTATTTCAATCACCAATTCTTTTAAAGACTCTATTCTAGTGTCTTTAGCATAGGAAGAAGCTTTTTCGACCCTAAGCTGATCTCTTATATTTTTCAAAGTGTTTTGGAGCTTCTAGGCACTCATTGATTTTTTGGTCATGGTAGAATAAAGCATTTCTGAGCTTTTCTTGTGAAACTCAATCTGATCCAAGGGATGGATGTTATCTATTGGAATTTCAATATCAACTCTCTTGCAATATAATGCTGTTGTAGGTTTAGGCACTGTTGGCTGTAGCACTATCATTATTAATTTTTTATTTGTATAATCAAAGGCTGAAAGCATCCTATTTTAAATTCCTAGAGTCTACTTCAAGTATTGTGAATAGATCTCATTTTTTATCTCCTCATTTTTAGCCTTTATCTGTTTATACTTTTCTTTGATATTCATGTCTTTATCCTCTGCTTGCTGTGATGAAGATGCTTCCATGCTTTGCTGTTTCTCAATCATCTGTGTGTTAGAAGTAGCAGGTTGCTGCTCATTTTCAATAAATGTAGTAGTCTCATTTTTCTTCTCTGGATTTTCTTCATCTAAAACTTCAATTGTTTCCTTCTCTTTGTCTACTGGATTGATTTTCGGTACCTAAGCTTAAATCTGGTTCCCGTGGTTGTTTCAGCAGTATATGATATTACTTCTCTGTTTCTCTTTATGGTTCTATCCTCCTGAATAGGAGTCTGCAAAGTGTGACTAGTATCACCTTGCTTGACAAATTCCATCAATGTATTTTCCAACCATTCAGTTTGGTTGGAAAATTTTTCAATTTCAGGCTTCTTATCATGGATATAAGGGGTTAATTTTCATTTCACCATCATCTTAATGATTATTCCATAAGGATCATAATTCCACAGAAAAATTTCATCAAACTTATATTCTAGCAACTGTTTTTCTATCTCTGTACATGTTTCCCTGTTGTTGCATATGAAAGGACCCACTTGGTTTTTCAATTTGAATTGAGTTTTCTTTTTAGCATCAAAAAAGTTTATAGAATCTGAGTTTAGAATTTGTCTTATATACTCTAAGGAAAACACTCTCATTGGCAAATACTTTGGCAATTTATAGGGAAAGAGGTTTGACCCATAGACTCTAATATCTGTGTGGTTTTGGGAAAGATAACAATCACTAGTTCTGCTCTGCTCTGGTAGCTGTAGAAATTTCTTAATCTCATCACTTATCCTTAGCTGTACACTTTTTGTAAGCATATTTATCAATGGGTGAATAAAACAATCTATGAAATTTGCATAAGTGAACTCTGTTGATTCTTTTCTGATTAATGAAGTCCAGCAAATAACTGACAATGGATTTCCTTATATATCCAAATTTTGAAGGGCTATTGGGAATTTATCTGCTTGGATGTAGAGGAACATATGAAAGAGGAATGAGGTATATCTGAAAACACCTTCAGTAGGAAGTTTTACAAGCTGGTCATGAATATTATCAACTATATACCCAACATAATTATAAATGACTGAAGGAGGCTGTCCAGGCAAAAAAGTGGATAGAAAACCAAGTATAAACTCATTAGTGTGCTCATCAGTAAAGTAACCAAGGATAAAAGAGAACATTGAGATAATGTGTCTTGATCCTTCTGGGAATTTGGAGGATGAATATGGAGGGTTAATATTTTGGATTTCAACATATGAAGGCATGCATATTTGGAAGATTTGAAATCTTTTAGGGAAGTCTAAATCCAGATAAAGCTTTGTAAGAGCTTCTATAGACAATGGGACTACATTTGGCTTTGGTTGTAACTGAAGCATTTGGTTTATGGATTCTACAGGGATATTGAATAATACTTATTTCTCAGCTTTAACAATAGCTCTTAGGTCATGGGAATAGTGAGCTTGACACAATCTAATGACCTATGGACACTGATGGGTATGGGGAACTACATATTTAGGCAAATCAGACTCCAAAATTTGCACTTCATCTCCCTGATCCAAATATTTATCTTGACTCCAGCAGTGGAGGTCAAGAAGGTTATATTCAATTACTGGACCAGTGATTTTATAGTCAACATCAGTTGAAGGGGTGTGTTCAACATCTACAACAGGAGGTTGTAGTGGATTGATGATAGTGGTGCTTTTAGAAGTCATTTATGGGTTTACTTTTGACAATTTAGCCCTTTGGATCTTTAAAACTTTGATTTTTAGGTTTTTATACACTTCTGTAAGCTTAGACTGTTTACAGAAGGTCTTTTTGGTATGACTGAGGTCTCTTTTGAACAACAATAGGTAAAATTATGGTTTCTTCTGGTTCAAACTTTCATTTTTTGCTCTAAAATCAATCTTTAAACCTTTTTACAAACTTAGGAAAGGTTTAACAAGGTTTACTGCTCTTTTCTCAATAAAACCAGCCTTAAAACAGTCTAATTGGGATTCTGAGAATTTGCAAAAGGGTTTGAGTTATTCAAAGGGTTTCTAAAGGTCTGCAAATGGCTAAATTTCTTCAATTTGCTTAAAAAAACATGCTACAGTCTCTAGAACAATGAAATTCTCAGGGTTTTGAAGCAAATATGATTTTTGAAGGCAATAAGGGTATTTCTTTAGGCAACAGGCTTCAAGAAGACTTAAATTCATGAGTATAGTTTTTTTTAGATGTAAGATGGGTATTTTTCTTGAAAATACCTGTTGTTTTAGGTATTTGACTCAAAAAAGGGTTTCTGGAAGTCTGGGAGCTTTTAGAAGCTTTGTTGAAGCCTTTAAATGCAAATTGGAAGGTCTGAATGGTCGCAACAGTGAATTGGGCTGAATTGTGGTTGTTTGTGCATGAAAATAGGGCGACAATGTCGTTTCTTCAGTCGGAACAGTTAAATGGGCAGAAAATACAATGAAAAGGTTTAAACGCATATGAACCTGTTGTTTTATAGAAAATTTAGTTTAAAAAGTGCCTAATTTCAATGCTAATCAATTCAAATGGGAAGTGGTTTGGCACGGGGAGGTTAAACACCGCCAAGCGGTTATCACACCATTGGAGGGCGGTTTATGGTTTTACTCGGAAGGATGTGATCCAATGTCGAATGGACGCGTGGATGAGAGATAATGGGGCAATACCACCCATATCGCAAATCCGAAAATGATTAAGGATTGCACCATTAAATTTGTGATATGGATTGTGAGTCATCGGATGGGGTGGAGGGAGTGCGAACGGTCCATATTGATTTGATGAAGTTTATGGGTAGATGAGCGTGGGGCCCAGGGTGCTTTATGCGGTGGGGTTATTTTTTATATGTTAAAATTTAGTTTTAACATATAAGTTTAGTGTTTAAACGGATAGATGGGATAGGCAGGATATGTGGATATTTAACGTTTTACACAACAAATGAACTATATCCATATGTAATGTAAACTTCGGCGGGTTTATATAAAATATATGTTTAAACCTATGGGGGAGCGAAATATATCACGTGGATTAATTTAAACCATAGGATAACATAAAAATGTGGGTTTGGGACTTTATTTAATATAATGGATTTAATATATTACAAGGTGGGGTATATAATGGAATTAATAAATAGGTTAAATGTTAATATGAAAATGAATATGAGTGGAAAAATATACAAATACACTAAGTAAAGTGTGTTTTAAGAGTTTTTGGCGCAATTTTCATAGTGTTAGCCCCATTTTAAACATTTCACACTTAGTACTTAAGATAATGCATATTTGTGGGTTTTTTTAATGAAATGGAAATTATTTAAGGGGGTTTTTACTTTCCATAAAAAAAAGTGTTTTAACTTAGGAAAAGGGGTTTTATCGTAGGAAAAGGGAGTGATGTTGAGGAAAAGGGTTGTTATGAAGGGAATCAAATACTTGGTGCCAATCAGTCATTAAGCCTTGGGTCCGTTCCCAACAAGAGTCAGATAAATGCTTTGAGCCTTTATAACTAAATGTTTTTAATACTAGAATACTGTGAGGGGAGGGAAATTAGTAATTTTCCAGATGATGTTTTATTCATGCCTTGTGTAATTGCTTTCTACTTACCCATCATTTATTCTACCATTTTTTCTTTATTTTCATGGGTGCATTTGAGCTTGCAACCCTAAATCCATTTTTCTTTTAAAACAAGAAACTATCTAATTCTAACCTTATTTCATCCAAGGGATAGATTAAACTGTTGAGCTCCTCATTTATTCTCTAACTATCTACTAATTTGTCAAGTTTAAATTGTTTGACAAAATATTTATTCTCTATCTATAAACATGAAATTTAAAGCATGAAAAAGTTAAGATTAAACTATTTAACTCATCATGGATTATGGCATTTTGAACAAGCTGCGCATAATCATTTATTTGCAGTAAAAGTAAAAAGTAGTGGCATTTTGAGTTGCATCACGTTCATGTCTTATTATTATCTCTTTTTGTGTTTGGGGTCCATTTTTTATTCTTTTTGATCTTTTTCTTTTCAATTCCTTTGATCTTTCTTTTAGGACTTTTACCCTCTTTACAATTTTTATTATTTTCAAATATGGGAAAACAACTTGCAGAAAGCAAGGTATGTACATATTTACAAGACTATTTATAGTCAATTCAAAATTTATGAACCCTATTATTATAGGACCCTAACAGTGGCTCCACATGGGGATAACATTTTCTGGTGAAATGTCAAGAACTTTGAGATTAGTAGCCTTTGAATTCTGACTGTGTTGACCTTGTAAATGTTGTTTGAGCTCTGCAATTGTTCATACTTATGATATTTTACCTTTCAAAGCTTAGGGATTTCTCTCTGGGCTTCAAATTTTTTAGGAAAACAACCAATCCAATCTAAAATTTGCAATTTTATGTACAATGGATAAAGTAAACAAAGTTGACTATTGGTTATTTCTGAAGAGTAGTAATGCTTCAGCATTCTACCATTGACAGGTCCACCTAGCAGATCTGATCCATCCATATCTTTCAAAAAGAATGCATTGTTACCTCTGTTACCATAAATAATATAAGGTACTTTCCATAGGAAATCAAATTTCCCATGTTTACCTTTCTCTTCCCTCCTTGAATCCACTTTAGAACTTTGTCACCAATGTAGAAATCATCTTCCTTACTCTTTTTGTCAAAATGTTTCTTGATCTTATCTTGGATAACTTAAGATTTAAGATAAACCTCTTTTCTTGTTTGCTGCAAATGAATGATTTGATTAATCCTTCTTTGAATGTCATTGGTATCCTCTTGTAATTCTTGGATTATCTTCATTATTGGTTCTCCTAAAGAAGATGGAAAAACAACATCCATTCCATAAACAAGTTGGTAAGGGGATGTACCAATAGATTTTTTGGTGGTAAGTCTATCTGCCCATAAGGCATTAACTAACCTCTTGTTCTAAGTTTTCTTGTTATCTTCTAGTAATTTCTTGATAATGTTCACAAGGCTTTTATTGGAAGATTAAGCAAGGTCATTACCTTGAGGGTAATATGCAATAGAATGGCCAAGGGTAGTGTGGTATTTATGGAAAAAATTAATCATATTTTTGGATTTGAATGCAGCTGCATTGTCAATGATAATCTTTTAGGGGCATCCAAATCTTGAGAGTATGTTGTTTTCTAAAAAGAAGATTATGACAGTGTCAGTGGCTTGCCTAGAGGGTATGGCTTCTATCCACTTAGTAAAATAGTCAGTGGCTGTCAAAATCGACTTATGTTGGGCTGAGGATGGAGGTGTTGAGATTGCAACAAGATGATGAGCTTAGTGGAAAGAAGTCGCCTTCACTAAGTGGGCCCGCAAGCTATTTTTGGCGCAAGTCTATTTTTAGAGTATGTCTATTTTTAAACATGTCGATCATATTCTATGAGTTGCAGGATGCTATTTGTGGATGGTTGGTCAAGTTGGAAAAATAGATGGACTTCTATTTTTAGACATATTGGGCGGAATCTATTTTTAGATTGCCAGTCTAAAAATAGATATATCGAATATTATTAGCTCTTAATAATATTTGGACTCTAAACATTATCTTATTCTCTTGGAGCACTTCAGTTAAGTGCACAGATGTGGCACAAAAGCTGACAGAAGGAATTACGCTATTCCTGAGGGTTAAGTGGAGCTATTGCATGGATACTTCAGTTAGAACTCATGTGACAGAGTTTGGTGGAGTTATTGAGCTAATTGATGGAGTTGTGTTCAGTTTAACTGAGTTAAACATAGTTGAGCTAGTTGTATCTAGTCTAACTGATTGATACACTAGTGAGAGTGGTGTGAATTAATTATTAATTAATTCACTAATTATTAAATCATTAATCAACTAAATAATACATCAGTTAACTATAGTGCATGGATAGTTTCAGTGGAGACCAGTGAAGAGTTTGGTGAAAGAGCAATGTGACTATCAGTTGTGACTATACTGTTGCATGATTTGCAACAACCGGTGATGGGAGATGCCAATGAGGATTGCGTGAGCAAGGCTAGACCAATTCGAGTTCATTCAGAGCCATTCTTCAGCAGTGATTGTGCAGTAGAGGCAGGCTATCAGGTGGCAGAGATTGGAGCATGTGATTTGCTAGATCGGGCTTGATTAGTGTGTAGCAATTGGAGATTGTACTGAGAGCTTTGTGAGGAGCTTTGTATAATTATTGTTACATGATCTCTATGAAATATAATATACAGATAGTTGGGGGTTTTCAGCTTTAAGCTTTCCCATAAAATACTGTGTTCATATGTGTGATTGTTTATGGTTTTAATGTGCGCATGCGATTTTTTTTATTTAGAGTAATAAGTCAATGGTAGAAGAGATTTTGTATTATTGCATGAAGATAAATAGTGTGTGATCGGGAGAGATATAGGTGTTTAGATATCAATTTATTAAATTTCTGCATGGTATCGGGAGGGATATTAAGTCATTGGAGCAATTGCAAAACATTGAAGCAATTAAGGTTTGTGTTAATTGGAATTCAAAATTTTGCGAGTGTTTCTTGTGTAGAAGTTGAGATGTGTTTCATAGGATTGTGATTGAGTATGCCCTTGAGGGTAGCGCAATTATATTTCATGGAAGGACGGAGATGGAGCGGTGTTGGATATTAATGGAGTTGAAGAAGTTCATCGTCACGAAGAATTAAAACCTTCTTCTGCTTAAATCTTGCATAGTACTTAACGCATGGAAAAAGAAGACATCAAAGTGTCGAAGGATTCTGTTGGAGGGTGTGAAGGATCACATAGTGTCTAGCCTTCATTGTAAGGCTTCTCCATTCTTGATGTGGAAAGCCTTGACAGATTTATTCCAAAGCAAGAGCGACCAGAGGAAGTTGGCGCTCAAGGATAGACTCAGAAACATAAAGATGGAGAAAGGCGACAATATGCCCAAGTACCTCATGAAGTTCATCCAATGCAGGGATGAGCTGGGAAGTGTGGGGGTGACTGTTGATGATGAGGACTTGGTGAGCTTGGCTCTCCTTTGGATTCTAAAGAGTTGGCACTCCTATCAAGACTCTGTCAATGGTCGGGAGAAATTTCTAGGATGGGAGCGACTTTGGTCGGATCTTATGCAAGAGGAGATAAAGTGGGAAGGGATAAGAAAAGAACTCGAGATGAAGAAAATTGTGCTTTGGCTACCAAAGCAAGGAAGGGGAAGAGCAAGAAGAATATTTCTCAATCTGGTGCGAAAGGCAAGAAGCAGGACATGTCCAAGGTGAAGTGCTTTCACTGTCACCAACACGGATATTACGCCACTAATTGTCCACAGAAGAAGAAAAATAAGCAGGCTGCTGGATCTGCAGTTGGAGAGGCCTTAGCCTCACAGTTTGAGCTAGATTTTCTGCTGATCGCATGCTTGGTCTCAAGTATGATGGGTTCGATGTGGTTTCTTGAGTGGGCCACGTCTTTTCATATGGCGGGAGACAAAGTTTGTTTCTTGTTATAGATGAGAAGAGATGTACTAGGTGCCTTCCGAGATGGGCGATGATGGTGAATACAGTGCGACCGCTATCGGTGCCATTTTCCTTTGAGGCTTGAGTACGATGACACCTAGTATTGAAGGAAGTGATGCATGTTCTAGGATTGAAGAAGAATCTGATCTCTGTGGTGATGTTAGAAGACAAGGGATATGATGTTGAATTTAGCGAGGGAAAGGCTTTCCTGCGCAATAAGGCAACTGGTGAAACCCGGAGGATAGGGGTTCGAGTTAAGAACATTTATCAATTGTAGGTAGATGGCTGTGCAGCAATGGCAAGCAAGGCAGAAGGAGTGGTGAGCCGGGATGATGGCAAGCTGTGGCATAGGAGATTGGGCCACCTTCACCATGGAGCTTTGAAAATTTTGTAGCAGATTTATACCGGGCTTCCCAAAGGTACACTTGCGCAGTCAGATCAGTGCAAGGGATGTCCTTAACTGCCTGGAAAATTTTGTGAAGCCACACATGCCATAGGAAGGACCAAGTCCACGACTACACGACGATCCTTGAGAGAATTCACCAGGCGTGTGTGGACCTTTTCCTGAGTGAAAAACTGACAATGGCTGCTGGGTACTATGTGATATTTGTTGATGATTTTTCTCGGAAGTGCTGGATCTTCTTCATGCAGAAGAAGAGCGAGACATACTCAAAGTTCTGTGAGTTCAAGGCACTGGTTGAGAAAGAATTAGGGAAGCAGGTGAAGGCACTGGTTGACAATGGTGGTGAATTCAACGACTTTCGCAGTGCAGAAGGAATTCAAAGAGAGTTCATAGCGCCTCATAACCCATAGCAGAATGGGGTCGCGGAGCGAAAGAACATAATGATCGTGGGTGCTGTACAAGCGATGTTGCATGATCAGGGCCTTCCCATACACTTGTGGGCTAAGGCCTGCAATACTGCGGTTTATGTGCAAAACTGTTGTCCTCACAAGATACTTGGCATGAGTACACCCGAGGAGGCATTTTCTGGTAAGAAGCCTGATATTTCCCACTTGAGGATTTTTGGTTCACTTGTTTACATTCATGTGACGAAGGATGCCAGGAAGAAGTTGGAGCCGACTGTAGAAATTGGGATATTTTTGGGGTACACTGATACACCCCACAACTATCGTGTGTATTTTCCAGACAGTCGGAAGAATGTTGTGCGACGGGATATCAAATTTCATGAGGAGAAAGCCATCAAGTGTTCGATTGAGAGGGAGCCACACTTGCATGCAGATGAGGAGCTATTAGTTCCTAAGGATGAGCCTCAGGATGTGGATCAACCACAAGAGGAGGTTCATGGAGTGGAAGAGACCACTCATGCAACGCCAACCATTAGAGGGTGGAAGCACACTATAGAAGGTTTGACGACGAATGGAGATACGAGAGAGGTGCTTAGAACTCACCTAAATCACGGTGCAGACAGAGAACGGAGTCACCTTGATATCTTTAAATAAATAGCTCTGCGACAAGTATCTTGTGAGCCATCCTCTACAGGAAAGTGGAGGAGGCCCATGGGTAGATGCCATGGTGGAAGGGAGTATGATTTGATTATCGAGAAACGATTGCATGGAGATTATTCCCCAAGGCTGAAAAGGAAATCGGTGTTAGGTTCGAGATGGATCTACAAAGTGAAGCAAGCAGCTGACGGGAGTGTGGAGAAGTACAAGGCAAGATTTGTTGCCCGAGGCTTTTCACAGATTGAGGGGATCGATTATGAGGAGACCTTTGCACTTGTCACAAGGTATTCTTCCATACGGACGATTCTTGCTCTCTCAGCGCAGATGGGGTGGCACATTCATCAGATGGATGTGAAGACTGCGTTCCTCAACGGGGTGATTGAGGAGGTGTACATAGAGCAGCCCGAAGGTTTCGAGATCTTCAGCAGCGATTCGCATGTGTGCAGGCTCAAGAGAGCATTGTATGGGTTGAAACAAGCCTCATAGCTTGGCGCACATGGATAGACAGTTATTTCACTGGACTTGGATTCTCCAAGAGTGAGGCAGATCCGAACCTATACCAGATTGTGGTGGAGGGTAAGTTGCTGATCATTGTACGTTATGTAGATGATTTGATTTTGACAGGTGATGAACTGTTGATACACTCATGCAAGGCTGATCTTGCAAAGGAGTTTGAGATGAAGGACTTGGGCCTCCTTCATTATTTCCTGGGATTGGAAATTTGGCAGCGCAGTGATGGACTATTTGTGTCTCAAGGTAAGTATGCCCGGGAGATAATGGAGAAGTTCAACATGCATGGTTGCAAGCCTATCGACAATCCTCTTCCTAGTGGTTGGAGGAAAGAGGATGCTACATCAGCAGAGGTAGTGGATGCCACTATTTATCGACAGTTGGTGGGGTCGCTTATGTATCTGGTCAATACACGACCCAACATATGCTATGCTGTTAACCAACTTTCACAAGCTATGGCTAAGCCTACCAAGTTCTTTTGGAAGGCAGGCAAGCATGTATTGAGATATCTCAGAGGCACATCAGGATATGGATTATGGTACAGAAATTCGGATGAGGTGAGGCTATGTGGCTTCGCGGATGCAGATTAGGCAGGGAGCCCAATGGACAGAAAAGGAAAATTTACATCTGAAGGAGATTTTCAATATCGAGTCAACTTGCTCAGTTTCTTAATTCCTGTGAGGAAGTAGGAATCTTGTGGCACTCAGTGCAGCGGAGGCCGAGTACATGGCAGCAAGTTTGGCTGCATGCGAGGCTATATGGATGAGGAAGATCCTGGTCGGGTTGTTCGGTTCACATGATCCCTACTATGATATATTGTGTCAATCAGGAGTTGCATCAGAAGCTCTCGGTTAATCCGATGTTTCATGATAGTTCTAAACACATTGACATCTAGGTATCATCAGATGGAGATTGTGTGCAATGGAGATGGAAGATCATATTGCACCTGCTTGTTCACGGAGGATCGGGATGCGATATCTTGATGAAGCTCACTGGAGTAAGTCTAGGCTCTAGAGGCGGAATGAAGGGTGAGATGGCCCTATCTTGTTGAGAGGGAATGTTGAGATTGCAACAAGATGATGAGCTTAGTGAAAAGAGTCGCCTTCACTAAGTGGGCCCGCAGGCTATTTTTGGCGCAAGTCTATTTTTAGACATGTCGATCATATTCTATGAGTTGCAGGATGCTATTTGTGGATGGTTGGCCAAGTTGGAAAAATAGATGGACTTATATTTTTAGACATACTGGGCGGAATCTATTTTTAGATTTCCAGTCTAAAAATAGATATGTCGAATATTATTAGCTCTTAATAATATTTGGACTATAAACACTATCTTATTCTCTTGGAGCACTTCAGTTAAGTGCACAGATGTGGCACAGGAGCTGATAGAAGGAATTACGCTATTCCTAAGGGTTAAGTGGAGCTATTGCATGGATACTTCAGTTAGAACTCATGTGACAGAGTTTGGTGGAGTTAATGAGGTAGTTGATGGAGTTGTGTTCAGTTTAACTGAGTTAAACATAGTTGAGCTAGTTGTATCTAGTCTAACTGATTGATACACTAGTGAGAGTGGTGTGAATTAATTATTATTTAATTCACTAATTATTAACTCATTAATCAACTAAAGAATACATTAGTTAACTAAAGTGCATGGACAGTTTCAGTGGAGACCAGTGAAGAGGTAGGTGAAAGAGCAGTGTGACTATCAGATGTGACTATAATGTTGCATGATTTGCAACAACCAGTGATTGGAGATGCCAATGAGGATTGCGTGAGAAAGGATGGACCAATTCAAGTTCATTCAAAGCCATTATTCAGCAGTGATTACGTAGTAGAGGCAAGCTATTAGGTGGCAGAGATTGGAGCATGTGATTTGCTAGATTGGGCTTGATTAGTGTGTAACAATTGGAGATTGTACTAAGAGCTTTGTGAGGAGCTTTGTATAATGATTGTTACATGATCTCTATGACATATAATATACAGATAGTTGGGGTTTTTCAGCTTTAAGCTTTCCCATAAAACACTGTGTTCATATGTGTGATTGTTTATGGTTTTAATGTGTGCATGCGATTGTTTTTATTTCCGCAATTAATGATCAATGGTAGAAGAGATTCTGTATTGTGCATGAAGCTAAAATAGTGTGTGATCAGAAGAATCTCGGTGTATTACATATCAGTTATTAAATTTCTATAGGAGGGTGGATTTCACCAATGAAGTCAAGACCCCATTGTTAAAAAGGCATTTATGTTGAGATGGGTTTTAAGGGCAAGGGTAACAACTTTTTCTTTCCTTCAAATATTTGACACTTGTGACGGGAGGTCACATAATTTTTTACATCTGCAAACAAAGTAGGCCAGTAAAAACCAGCTCTCAAGATTTTGTCTGCAACAGTCTTCCAGTAGAGATGTCCTCCATAGTCACCTGCATGAAATTATTCTAAAACTTTGTCAGCTTCTTCTTTAAGCAAACAATTCAATAAAATTACACCATGATCTTTGCAAAAGAGTACAGTGTCTATGATACAAAATCTTACTGCCTTTAATTTTAAAAATCTAGCTTTTGTTCTTGATAATCCAGGAGGAGATTGTAAATTTAGTAATACAAATACAATATCTACATACCATGGCGAGTCTGAAAAGGCTTCATTGATCTCTGGAGTCGCCATCTCTTCCTAATCATCTACTTGGAAAATAAAATTAATATCTAAGGCATGACAATTTGATTCAGCCATGAGTTTGGCTAAACCTTGACCTTTTATGAGTTTGGTGGGTTTGATTTCTATGTCATATTCCAAAATTGTAGCAATCCACTTGCCTCTTTTACCATCAGGCCCATTTTGTGTTAGAATGTCTTTTACAACTGTATTTGAACATAGGCAATGATATGTGAATAAAGAATATACACTCTAAATTCTTTGATGGCCTTTACTAAAGCTAGGGGTTGCTTCTCCATTATGTTATATTTTAAAGTGGCATCTCTGAGTGATTTTCTAAAGAAATCAATAGGCTGTTCATAGCCCTGGTCATTTTTCTGCAGTAAAACTGTAGCAATAGTGTGTTCTGAAGCAAAGGAGAAAATAATGAAATCCTTCTTAAAGTCAGGACTTATAAGGACTGGTGTTTTTGTTAAGGCTTGTTTAATAGATTCAAATGATTGCTTGGCCTCAACAGTCCATTTAAGTACCGAGTCTTTCTTCAACATATCGTTAAGTTCTCTGATTATTTCAGCTATATTTGAGATGAATCTTCTAAGGAAGTTAATTTTACCAAGAAAATATTGTAACTCTTTAATGTTCCTAGGAGGACTAATGTTTAAAATTGCCTCTATTCTGGCTTGGTCTATCTTAATTCCATCTTTAGATATAATATTTCCTAGTAATTTACCTTCTTCCAATCCAAATAAAGTTTTCTTAGGGTTTAGAGAGATGTCAACTTTCTGCATTTAAGAAAGACTTGCCTGAGATGATCTAAATGTTCATAATCAATCTTTGAAAATACAATAATGTCATCTAAATAAACACTAGGAATTCATGAATCTCCTTTGCAAAGGCTATATCCATAGCTCTTTGAAAAGTGGCTCTTGCATTCATTAACCCAAAAGGCATTTTTACATACATAAAAGTGCCCCATGGAGTAGTAAAAGCAGTATTGGCTTGGTCTTCTGGTTGGACTAGAATCTGGTTATATCCAAAGAATCCATCTAATAATGAAATTCTAGAAGCACCAACTACCCTATGTAAAATGTGATCCATCTTTGGTAAAGGGTAATTGTCTTTTAAGGATACCTTATTTAAATTTCTGAAATCAACACATAATCTAATTTATCCTGTCTTTTTTCTAGTGGGAACTAGATTAGAAACCCAATTAGAATATCTAATTGGTGCAATTATTTGGGCATAATACATTCTTTTTACCTCTTTCTCAATTAAAGGCATCAAAACAGGATTGATCATTCTTAACTTTTGTTTAAAAGGTATTTGGTCCTCTTTTATAGGTATTTTATGCTATATTATACTAGTGTCATAGGGTTTTAAGTCCTCATAACTCCAAGCAAAAACATCTTGAAATTCCTTAAAAAGAGCTATGTATTTTTCTTTTTCTTCTTAAGGTAAAACTTTTGAAAGTTTAACCATCTTAGGTTTTAACTCTGTACCAATATTACATTCCTCACTATCAGATCTTAGTGGCTCCATTTTAGGTTTTCTTGCAACATCATTAGAGTCAAATAGATCTTCTAAAGGAGTTAATCCTTTTGGTAAAAAGTTATCTTTGAGGTTCAAAAGATCAGATTCATCATCTGCTAACTCTTCAATTTTGATTTTTTTTCTAAATTCTCTATATCTAATTGACTAAATTTAGTAGGTTTAGCAAAATTTACATTATTTACATCTATATTATTCAAATCAATGTCACTATCTAAGTTCTGATCTATTGTACAGTCTGTGTCTATATTACAACCTTGAAATTCTCCTTCATTGTTCATGAAATGATAAATCTGTTCATCTTGTGAGAAAATTTTCCAATATTTAAGATTATCAGGAATTATAGGTCTGCATTTTACTTCTATAGTATATCTATGATTTGGTTGAAATGGAAGATTACAGGTACTGGAAAAGGTTGCTAAGCAGTGAGCCTGTATGTTATGTTTTCATGGTATTGCAAAAAAATCACATTCTAATAGTTCGCTAACTAAATCTAAAACAATTTCTCTATATCGGCTTAATCTTGGATTATAAACAGAATATTCTCCATTTATTTGTTTCACAATTAACTCTGTATCTCCCATAATTGATATTCTTTTACCTCCTAAATTCCTAACAATCTGCAGTCCTAAAATAAAAGCTTCATATTCAGCCATGTTGTTGGTACATTTAAAATTTAATTTGAAAGCACGACCTTTTGCATAATTGTTTTCCATATTATTTATCCAAACTCCTGCTCCTGCTCCTAATTTATTGACTGAACCATCAAAATCTAGGTTCCATAATGATTCATGAAAGATATTTTCACTCTCTGGTGCTTTGCTTTTATTTTTTAGTTTAGTTTTGTTTTCAATATCAGTTTCAGAGTTACATAGAATGAATGAATCCATGTCAGTAGGTATAGTGTAAATTGGATAATTTCTTGGTCTTTCTACACTACTCACCATATATTTCATCAATGTTTCTCTATAGAGTTTCTTTGGTTGGCCAAAAATTGATATTGTTGCATATGACATATCAAGTTGTAGAGATCCCTATAATTTAGCTCCCCATGAGTGAGATAAGATAATTCCTTACTTGGGAGGGATGTCAGCTACTACAATGTCCATGAGTATGATTTTACCAGGATATTGAACTAATGTAACACATAAATATTTAATCAAACCTAAACATTTGACTTTGCTGGAATCAAATGAAAAGAGATCTTTGTAAGGCTTAGTGATATCTAAATTCAGGGTTTCCATTATTGATTTTGGCATTAAATTGTGTGAAGCCCCTGAACCTAGCATTTCATTGTGTATTATTTGATCATGAACAGTTAAGCTAATGTAAAACGGTGGAACTGCTCCATCTTGGTGTTTTCCATTAACATCAGGACCAAAAATTAACTCTGGTCAATCATCACTTAGATTTACTGAATCTTCTCCGTCATTCATGTTTAAGGTTTCAGTGATAGTTGTTTTGTACAAATCATGCTTTACCAATTCTAGCAAAGGAATTGGTATTTTTAATTTGGAAATTTCAGCTTGAATATTAAATGGAGCTTGTGATTTACTTAGTTGAATTATCTCTTCTTTAGTAACTGTAGTTTGAGTAGGTTTATCTTCTTTTTCTACAATTGTTTTCTCATTTTCAATTTGTGTTTCTACTGTATTAACATTTTTAGTTTTCTTTTCAGGAGTAGTTTTAGAAGCAGTAGATGTTTTTGTAGATTTTGTATTTTCAGAAGCTGTTTTAGCAGTGGAAACTTTTGGATCAGCTGATTTTGGATCAGCAGTGGGTGTTTTAGAGTCTAAAATTGTTGTTTTAGTAGAATTAATTGTCTTTATAGCAGCAGATTTTTGTGAATATGTTGATGTTTGGACAACATCATCTGTTATATCAAGAATTTTAGGACTAGGTGAAATTTTAGGGCTTGAAATTTTCTGGGATGAATTAGAGTTTTGCTTGTTTTCCCTAGGGAGAATTTGCAGAACTTTAGTAGTGAGAGCTTCTACTATTTTCTTTGTTTGTGTTTGAACATATTTCTTAGTATAAGGCTCTATGTTTTTCTTGCTCCTAATGTTTTTTTTTTCACAGAGAAAAAGTTCGTAACCTTTCATATTAATGATCAGCTACATGTTACATATGCTGTAGTGTAAAACTACTGTACAGTCCAAAACAAACAGAAAACAGTCGGCCACACAATCAATAACTGTAAGCATACAGTCCTAAAACCTGAATCATCAGTATGTATCAAAGCATAGCAAGTTCGGTGCATAACTTACTAACTCCAGTAGGAACAATAAAGATGAAATAAATACATGCCGAATATATGAAAAGGGGCGTAAATAAACAAAATCCCCCATAATAACAGTACAGCTACACGTCCAAAAAATGAGGAGCCTCCTCAATAAAAGGTCATGAGTATCTCAGATCTGTCTGAAGATATGTTCAAAGTGATGTGCCAGTGAAGTCAACTCCGAAGCTTCCATGGATAGTTGATCGCAGGCTTGCTTCCGAGACCAGGAATATGAGTCACCGTGATGAAGTTAAATTCTGAGATGGTGAACTTCACTCAAAAGTGCAGATAGTGTGTGCGAGTGGCAATGTGCAAGATTGTTAAACCAGTTGGTCACAAGTAGAGAATCTCCAAATATCTGGATAGATGCACAGTGAATCTCCCGAGCAAATGTGAGAAGGAGTCTGAGGCTCTGTAGTTCAGCGAAGTTGTTGGTTCCTGGTCCTAAACCCATTCTGATGTCGAAAAAGTGATGTTCATTCAAATAGAGTACTCCGCCCCCCCCACACCCCTGTGCGTTGGACGCACCATCAAAATATGCCCACGCCTTGCTGTGATCGATGATTTCCGGGTTCACATGAGGTGGCTTACAGCTAGTACAATCCTCAGGTATGAGTCAGAAAGTGGCAATAGCTGCTGCACATATCCGATCACAGTCAATCGGAATCTCCTTGAAGATCTTATTGTTTCGCCCCATCCAAATTTCCCAAGACACTATTAATGGTAGATTACAGAGTTTCTGACTGTGTGCAGCACGCTGCCACCAATTGGACCAGGCATCGAATAGTGTGGCACCCCTCCAATTGGATCTGTATCTCAAATCAGTAATAATCCTAGACCAGATGTTTTGGATACTGTTGCATTGCAGAAATAAGTGGTGGGCGTCCTCACTGTCGTTAAGACAGTAACAGCATCGAGATGCCCCGTAGAAGGACCTTCTGTGCAGGAATTCTGAGGTGGGAATGCAATATTTGAGTATGCACCAGAACAGAAGTATGTGCTTATGCGGGGATTTTAATTGCCAAATGGTGCTCCACCACCAGTCCTTAATGGGGGGTTCCTTGTTCTTGATGAGTTCGAGGTAGCCAAGCTTTGGAGAATAACGTCCATCTTTTGATATAGCCCAAATCAGATTGTCCTCACGGTCAGTGATGCGGATATTGGTGGCTTTCAGTGCCCATATGAATCGTTGCCAGACCCGTGTGCCTTCCGGAGGGATACCAAGGTCACCCGCCTGTATCCAGGCTTGTTCCCACCAAGTAGTGTGTGCCCAGTCAACTATCTGTGCCAAATATGTGACATTCCTGCGGGCGAGGTGTTCAATAATATATACTGGCAGTATATGATAATCTCCACTCCCCGACCAAGAGTCCATGCCAATGCGAACCGCAGATCCTGAACCAATTTGCCAAGATAAGCCATTCTGTATTATGTGAGCTGCCCTTGTTATAGCCTTCCAAATAATAGAAGCCCCCGTTTGTAAAGTGATGCAGCCACGGATCCATTCGTGTGGGCTTTGTGGAGATATATATTTTGCCACCATAACCTCCTTCCATAAACTCTGACCAGTTATTAAGTGCCAGCACATCTTAGCCGCAAGAGCCCTGGAAAAGAGATGAAGATCTTTTAACCCCCAGCCACCCCATTTTTTGGGCAAATTGATACGATCCCATGAAATCCAGGCAAACGTGGATGCCTTACCTTGGTTGCGCCAGAGGAATTGTCTGCAGATGCACTTAATCCGGTTAGTAATGCCAATTGGAATCCAGGCCAGGGTCATCCAATAGACCGGTATGGCCTCCAGTACAGACTTAATGAGGATGAGTCTACCAGCCCTTGATAACCATCTATTGTACCAGACGTTGATTCTGCGCTCAATCTTTGCTAAGATCCAGTTCCAGTCCTTGGTCTTATAATCATTTGGTTTGATGAGGTACCCCAAATATTTGAGTCCACCATTAATATCAGTGCAGACATAGTCAAAAAGATTCCTGGAGGTGACATGTTCCTGTCTTGTGCAACCCGTCATAATGATAGAGGATTTGGTGCAGTTTGGAGCCATGCCAGTGGCCCTGCAAAACCATTTCAAGAGCAGATCAAATTGAACCGAGTCTTGTCTAGTGCCATTAAGAAAAATGAGAACATCGTCAACAAATAAGAGGTGTGTAAGATATAAATTTTCAATGATCCGGAGCCCCTGTAGTGTCCCCCTTTCTTTTGCTTCGTTGATAAGTACAGAGAGGCCCTCCATGAAGAGGACAAATAGCAGAGGTAAAAGTGGACAGCCCTGACGGAGACCCCTCCCCGCATGGAAAAAATCAGTAGCAGTACCATTGATCAGAATGCTGAAGGTGGCGTGACAAATGCAGCCCATAATCCAGTTGATAAGGGTATGAGGAAACCCAAAGTGAATAAGGATGAGGTGTAGGTAACTCCAGTCAACCTGATCAAAAGCTTTAGTAAGATCGATCTTGAGAATAGTTGATTTCAGGCGGAGAGATTTAATGGAGTGAAGGGCCTCCTGAGCAGTACCAATGGCCTCATGAATTTGCCTATGATTCAGAAAAGCAAATTGTTTCTTTCCAATATGTTCGGACAGGAAAGGCTTGATGCAATTTGCAATAATTTTAGATATGATCTTGTAGATGCAGTTACACAGCGAAATGGGTCTGAAGTCATTGAAGCTGGTAGGGTTGTCCGATTTTGGAATAAGTGCAATAAAGGTGGAGTTAAATCCATCATATATCCTGCCCCGCACCCTGCTATCCTCGATCATAGTAAGGAGGTCAGTTGAAATGAGGTCAAAGAAGTGTATAAAAAATTCAATGGGCCAGCCATCAGGCCCCGGGCTCTTGTCCCGATTGAACCATTTCAAAACCCCTTCAAGTTCGCCCATGGTCAATGGGGAATTGAGGTCATCCTGCTGGTCCTGTGCCACGAAGAGTTTGAAGTTTTGAGTAATGCGCAGGATCTCCGGGAGATTGATGTTAGCAGAAGCCCTATACAGGTTGGTGAAATGTCTGGTACCTAACACAGCTAGCTGATCATGTGTTCTCGCAGTATAGCCATTACGATCAGTCAATTCCCAAATGGTGTTAGCAGCCTTGCGCCCATTTGCATGCTGCTGAAAGAATTTCGTATTTTCATCACCGGCCTGTAACCAAATGGCTCGACTTTTGAGTCTCCAATCTTCCTCCTTCTGTTTCAGCAGTTTGGCCTTTTCGGTCTCAAGCATGAAGAGTTGAGCCCTAGCTTCCTCACTACTGTAACCCAACAGATCACCATTGTTGAGAGAGCCAATATTAACCTCAATTCGGTGCAGAGCCTCACTTTCCTGTTTCTTTTTATTCTGTGCCCACTTAATGGTGAGGACCTTTATTCTAAGAAGATTTTCATTAATAACCCTACCAGGGTCATCATCCAATGTAGGTCTAAAGTGCTTCCAGGTCCGAGTGACCAGCTGGTTGTACTCCGGATCACGTAACCACCTGGAGTTGAATTTGTATGGGGGACGGGCTTTATGAGGGCCACATTCAAACTCCAGGATGATGGGCGAGTGATCAAATTTGCCACCTGAGCCCACCCATTGACGAGCATGAGACAACACAGTGAGGAGGTCTTGTTTAATAAGAAATCTGTCAAGCCTGCGTGCCAATGCAGCATTACCAGTCCTCCTGTTCCTCCATGTAGGTTGCAGCTTAGTAGTCTGAATGTCAACCAGGTGTGCAACACTGAGCGCTGAGTTAAAAAATTCAGCCAAAGGGTCCGGGGAGGCAAGTGGTCCCCAAGATTCAGCAATGCCCAAGGAGAAATTCAGATCACCACCCAATATGAGATTGGGGACGGTAATGTGTGAGCAGGTCAATAGAGAGTTCCAGAAATGCTCTCTGTCAGAGCAGGGCCCATAAACATTTACCAGGGTAAACACAATCTCCGAATTACCAAACAAAACATCCATCGCAAGGACACCCGATTGGCCCCAGCAGTTTAACATTCGGGTGGTTTTGTTGTTGATGCCAAGAGCGCATCCTCCGGACCTACCACGAGCATCAAGAGTGATGAAGGACCAATCAGGAAGGATTGTAGATAAGGTTCCAGTCACCTCCAAACCCCCCCCCGAGCGTTTCTTGCAAAAATAGTATATCAAAAGGTTTTTGTGCTAACAGTTCTCTGAGGGCCAATCTCTTATCGGGGTTGGCCAACCCCCTGCAATTATAGGAGAGACACATCATGATGTAACAATCTTCAGGGGTCTTCGTGCTCTAAGGACCCGCATAAGAGAGGCTTGTGTTCCTGCTTCCACTTCAAAGTTAGCCCTTTTAATGGCCTTTGCAAGGGCAGAAGGTCTGCCACGAGATTTGGAGGGTAAGCTACCCAGTCCCGGCCCAATGCCAAAAACCTCTCCAGATTGAGGGTTTGTTAAGGATCTAAGGAAATAGTTGTGCTTCAAAGAATGAGTCTCCGAAGAGGTGGCAGATAGGCCAGGGGAGGGCAGAGCAGATGAATGGTGTATAATAGGGGAGAAAGTTGGGGTGGCCGAGGCAATAGGGCAACAAACCGACGGGAGATTTAATGTTGTGTGAGACATACACGATGATATACAATGAGAGATGAAAGCAGATGACAGGTGCTTCTCAGTAACAGATACAATAAAAGGCAGTGAATTGGAAGGAGAATTAGATGTAAAAACAGAAGTAAAAGGATCAGAAGAAGCAGTACCCGGTATGGCCTGATCGTGCAGGGGAGTCACCGACGATACCTGAGGCCTGGATCTGGGCTGTGTGGTGGTCCAAGTGGGCAATGTCGCCGAGCTCGACCCACCATCTCCAGGAGGCACTGTTGCCCGCGGCTGCACACCCACACTATCCGGACTGGTGCAGGGGTTAGGCTCAGTTTGTATGCCAATGGAACAAGTTTTCTTTGCGCGCATCCTGTCAGTACCCATCCTTGGACAAGATTTGTATAGATGACCAACCTCCTGGCATTTTCTTCATCGGAAGGGCACGCCCTCATAGTCAAGAGGTTGCTGCCACTCCAACCCATCGAACATCATAATAAAATTCTCATATAAGCCATCTCTGGTGTCAAGGAAGATCAGGATCCGAGCCACTGCTCTGTTGCTCGTGGCTAGGTAGGAGCGGTCATGGTCCAGATACCGACCGAAGTGGCCCCCAATGTTCCGAAGCGCAGTCTCATTCCAGGAATGCAGAGGCAGTCCAGGCAACCTCATCCATATGGGGCCTGCACCTGCATTCTCTTTTTTTGGATCAAAGAGGGGCACCCAACGTTTGAGGTGGACAGGATGCAGTTCCAGATGCCAGAATTGCTTGAGGACCCAATCATATTGCTCAGGCCGGGCGAAGGTGAGAGAGAACCAGCCTTTGGACAAAGCCCCGACCACCGGGAGTGAGTCAAGGGAATCACTCCATATCTCTCGCGTCCACCGTTGGAGCCGCGATGATGTGTATTTCCGGCCGCGAATCTTCCCAACTAGGGTCTTGGCCGCAACAATGTTCCAATCATCCATACCACTCGCCCAATACTAGTGCAAGAATTTAACTCCGCTCTAGTGACCCAGGACATCGTCGACAAACCCCCGCACGGCCGTCGACTGCATGGAGGAAACATGCTTTTCCCCCGCGATTAGGTCCTCTCGGGCATATTGCAAGACCCCGTGAGCTCTGGCCAGAGTAATGGGGCCGAACCTACATGAGTTGCAGCAATATATTCAGAAGGGCAAACCCCAGATGTGGGAGGGCCAGCAATGTGCCGCTGCGCCAAGAAATGAGCTGTGTCACCGATCACTGGAAAGTCCACCTCCGAGAAAAGTGCGGAGCTTCCAATGTCCACATTTGCCAAGGTGTCTTGTGTGAAAGCCCAGAGACCAAACTCCTCATTCGAGGGCGAGCCAAATGTCAACTGTTCCAGGTCCCCCATGGGTGAGGAGCACCCCTCCACGGTGGATTGCGTGGGTTGAATAGGCACATCCGCGCCAGAAAATGGTTCCACGTCTGACATGTCATCCACCTCATCAGGTGTAGCTAACCCCCAAATGTCAACCCCTTCCAGGGGGTCCTCCGAATAGTCCACTTCATCCTCGTAGGAGCACATAGTGTGGAAACCCTTCAAGCCACGAAAACCGGCTGGAGAAGGTAAATGTCTGCAGAAAAATACAAGGAAGCAGTGATGTGTAGGTCGCCTGACAAACTGTGGGAACGAGCCAGAGGTCAGGCCAGGAGCAGATCAAGCCGGTCTCGTCAATGGGTCCAGCTAGGGACAACCAAAATCTCTGTGCAGGGGCGTCCCCACACCAAATAGTGAATCCCCGGGCGCAGCTGCCAATAGATGAAGAAAAACCCCCGGACGAAAAACCGTGAACGCGTCCCAAGCCAAACAAATGGCAGCCCACACAAAGTATATATCAAAACCCCGGACAAGACAGTGGGGGCCCAAGATCTGCTTCAAGGGTATTTGTAATCCCCGGACAAAGCAGCAACGCGTCCCAATGATCAACAGGTGACCGCCCACATAAACAATAAACAGACCTCGGATATGGGGGCCCAGACAGTAAAAAACGAGCTATAATCAATGATAAAAATACCAGAAATGGAGTGAAATACTCGGTGAGCAGCAGTGCCAGCCGGCCAGTTGCAAGCACCCCGAACAGTGGTAGGCAATCGATTGCATATGCGAAGCCGTCGAGAACTGTGTTCATGGTGACCTAGGGTTTCGCCTCCGCCGCAGGCGCTCCATTGCTTCGTCTCAAAAAAATCCATCTGCTCCTAATGTTATATTGCTTATGTACTTCATTTATAGCAAACTCATAACCTTGTTTGTAATCGAATGATTCACCGAAATCTAATTGCAGTTTTTGTAAATCATATAAATCCTAATCTTCTTGTGTAAGAAAGATAGTGTTATCATCATTAATACCCATTAGATTTATGGTGTCTTCATCATCTTCATTCTGATGAGAAATTTCAGCATAGTTCTCTTGGAAAGGTGGTCTTATTGTTTGATTAGGTGCTGATTTTCTAGATTTTCCAGTATTAGTGTTTTTCCTGAAATTGGGATTTCTAATTTGTTGTTGGTTATCCCATTGTGGCTTCCTTTCCATATTATCTAACCTATCCATCATTCTCTCTAATGTTTTTGATAATTGATCTATTTTAAAATGTGAACTAGATGCCTCTTATTTTATTGTTACTCTTCTTTCATTCCTTAACCTAACTTTCTTTGCTAACAGATTTGCTTCTACACTAATAGCATTGCTTTGCATCTGCTCTAAAGTTTCAGGATTCCTCTCTCTTAACTGATATGCTATGTCTGTATCAAATCCATCAGGGAATTTGAGAAGAACAGAATTAAGAGGAGACTTAAGATTAACAGGAATTGAATTATAAATGCTATTGTATCTAGTGCAATAATCTTCGACTGTCTCATTGGGTGCTCTTTTAATGCTCTCAAATTCTGATAAGATTTGTAATGGATTTTTCTTCTTTTCCCATATATTAAGAAATAATCTATTAAAGACTGCTAAATAAAAAATACTACCAGGATTTAAACCTTTAAACCATTTTTACACCTCCCCAGTCAATGTTTGAGGAAATAGTCTCATTTGGACACCAGACTCATCTATTTCATGAAGTTCAAAATAGTCCGTCATCTTGTTTACATGTTTTTGGGCAGTGTATTGAGTGGTTGCATCAAATTGAGGTATTTTACTTTGATAGTCCTAGGGCATATCATGTAATTGGGCTGGAAGAACTAAGGGAGCATATCTAGTAGCCATGGCTATATTCTAGCTTGGCTTGGAGGTAAGTTGGAAGTACTTAGGGCAAGCTAGAAGTACTTGCTGATGTAGTTAAAGAAATTGCAGATGAGATTGGCATATAAGAATATGTGCTATAAAATGTGGTTGAGAAACCAAAAGATGAAGTTGGGAAATATGAAGAGGTATTTGGGAATGAGAATGATGTATTGGAAAATGTAGAAGGAAAAATAGTGGATGGAGTTGAGGTGCTGTAGGATGGGAGTAATACTCTAGGTTGAAATGGTTGTTTAGGAATAAATGGATCTATGGAATGAAGTGTGGTGGAGATAATGGATGATGTGGTGGTAAATAGAGACGAACCTTGAGATTCTAAAAGGTTGGTATTTAAATGAGTGGTAGAAGGCTTAGGGGTATAAGCTGATAAATGAGCTAATTCAACTGAATGCTGAAAAATAGCTTCATCTATTTCCTTAAGTATAGTAGCATTTATTTCATCAAGTTTATCATAAACCTCAAAAATATTTGATTCAGAATCTACTGAAATAGTTTCCTGCTTAATTTCAAGAGATGAAATAAAATCAGGATCTATAACAGTGCTATTTAAGTCACTTTCTGATTTGTTTCTGAATAATGAATGTTCAAAATTTAAGTCAAATTCAATGTCTTGTATAGTTGTTAACTGTTTTGGAAGGGACTTTTCTCTAACTAAGGAAACTTTATTACCTAAATCCTCTACTTTTTTATTCTTTTTTCCAATATTGTCAGGATTATCTACTATGACAACAGGTTGTGGATCTGGATTTGAATTGGTATAGTAGACTCTTCTGGAAGCCAGAATTACAATTTTTAATGAAAATATACTCACAACTTATTAAAACAGTCTTAAGGTGAAAATATAATAAAAATATTTCTTTTAAGACTTATTTAAAACTGACGATTGGTTAGTTCCCCAGTGGAGTCCCCAGTATGGTCACCAGTATGTTAGCACTCTAACAATTCCCAAAGTTGTGAGATTTATGATTTATATTTTAAAGAAGATTAGAGGTAACCACAAACCTAATTTTAAGCTTTAGGATCTAGCATTCCTAAGGCTCAGAGAGGGCTCTCTCTATAAGATTTAACTTTGTTTTTATTTTTGATTTTAGGCTAGTTATATAAGGCAAATTGGTTTTGGGGTTTTGATTGGTTTTGTTGGGAAAATCACTTAATGAGATGGATAGCTATGAATCTATAATCCATTGGGCAGATGGAGTCAGTGTGTCAAGCAGAAAGATTAGGATCAAGGTTTAAAATCAAATGTTTAAAGGGAAAGATAGCAGAGTCATTAAAGATCTTCAAAGGCTGATTGGTGAAGTGGATTTAATTGGGATAAAGAGCAATAAAGAATTCTTTGATCCGGATAAGGAGTGAGAAGGTAGGGGTCAATCAAAATTATGGAGAAATTAAGGGTTCCCTAGTTTGAATACCAGCAGAAAACATTAAAATGAAAACCAGTCAATATCAGAGTGCTTTTAACAAATTTTGATATAACAATTCCTGATTTCACATTAAAATTTAGAACACATTTATGAATGGATGGAAAACATAATAAAATAGACATATAATAGTAGAAAGTACTTCATTTTAGTGGCCCAACACATGAATCCAGTAATATTATGCTTTATTCCTTGAAATCCAGTCTTCTGACTTGAGCTTGATTACAAAAACCCTTAGGTTTATAATGTTCCCGCTATATAAATCTTCAGTAATTAATCCACACTAATACTTCAAATGATGAAGTATTTATGCAAAAATTAATACAAAATATCCTAGAACAATCATAGGAATTTTCTATGGAAAATAAAATATCTTTTACAAAAAGATAGTGACAGCTGCATAACAAACTTGCAAGATATCCTATTTATTAAAGAAAAATATCTTTCTGTTGGACTTGGGCTATAACTGGCTATTTTAGGTGTCCTTCACGCTGACTAGTGGTCTTCAATCTGTTTTAAAGTTGTTTCTCTCACCTGATACTCTTTAACTGATACACTTTAACCTCCGATACTCTTTAACCTATTGTTTTGACTGTTTTACTATAAAAATCTGTTTTTATTATGTAAAAACAACACTCTGTTTTTTCATCTTCTTTCACTGCAAACTGTGTTTTTAAAGTAAATCTGTGAGTTTCTGCCAAAACTCTTCTTCTGGTAACTTAATCTTTGTGATTTTTCTGAAATTTTCATCAGCCTTTGTGTATCCAACAAAGGTTGGTTTGACTACAAAGAGGTGTTTTATCTCATGCTATGAATAAAACAAGCTTTCAATACTTTTGTGCAACACTTTGCCTGTTGGAACTCCTTGCCAATCTACCTTGTTCACTTGATCTCTAGAAAAGTCTCTTATCTTCTTATTGTAATCTTCTTGCTTCATCAGTTTATCATTGATAACAATAATGTTTGGCAAGCCTTTTTGTCTTAATGTGTCAAACTTAACCATGAATCTAGTTATGGCCATGTCCATATTTTGACACTTCTCTTCCAACTGTTTCATTAAGTTTTTCTTTGAAAGCACTTCTCTTACCTGAAGAATTGTCTCTGTTCTGTCAGTAATTCCTATCTCATCCAATTCTTGCTTGTTTTTAGTATTGAGAAATTTGATTATTTCTAGGGCTTCTTCAGGCTTGGCACCTAGCTCTTCTTTTGTCTTTAATATTTCTTCTTTGCCTGCCTTAAGCAAGTCCTTTTTCTCACAAATTACTTGAGTTGATGGCCAAGTATCATTGATTGACTCAATGATCTTGGACCATAGTTGATTTTTGATGTAGGCCATGGGCCCTTTTAAGGTTAATTCTATTTCTACATTTTTAAGCTGTTCACTTAACCTTTTGGCCTTTTGTTCCTCTGTTTTAGCATTTATCTGTGCTAATTTCTTGGCATCTTCCAAGTTCTTGATTTTCTCTTTCAATATATTTATCTCATTGTTATGTATTGACATGTCTTCCATGTCTTTAATGAGTTTGTTGGCCTTATCTGACTATTGAACTTCTGAAGTGGAAGATTCAATGGAAGAAGTAGTGGAAGAAGTGACTGGCACTACTGTGGCCAATGGGACTTTTGGTGCTAACTCTTCTGCTAGAGTTGAGGGAACTGTTGTTGTTACCATGGGAAAGATTTTAGGAGGAACACTTTGAGTCTTTGCAGCTTATTTTTCTTGGACAAGCTTGTCCATCTCAATTTCCATCTCCTTGATCTGTGTTGTCATTTTTAGTATGAGACTCATCATCTCATCTTTTTGATTGGCCTCTTGTAAAATCTCCTTAGCCTGTGGATGTTCTGTTGGAGGTAGTTTAGTTGCTTTCTAAATGTTGCAATATCAACATTTTTCTTCTTTACTGATTCTTCTGCAGCTTTCACATTATCAGGGTCATATCCTATTTCAATCACCAATTCTTATAAAGACTTGATTCTAGTGTCTTTAGCATAGGAAGAATATTTTTCAACCCTAAGCTGATCTCTTATATTTTTCAAAGTGTTTTGAGCTTCTGGGCACTCATTTCTTTTGTGGTCATGGTGGAATAAAGCATTTTTTAGCTTTTCTTGTGAAACTCAATTTGATCCAAGGGATGGATGTTCTCTATTGGAATTTATATATCAGCTCTCTTGTAATCTGATGCTGTTGTAGGTTTAGGTACTGTTGGCTGTAGCACTGTCATTAGAAAATTTTTATTTGTATAATAAAAGGCTGAAAGCAGCCTATTTTGAATTCCTGGAGTCTACTTCAAGTATTGTGAATAGATCTCATTTTTGATCTCCTCATTTTTAGCCTTTATCTATTTATACTTTTCTTTGATATCCATGTCTTTATCCTCTGCTTGCTGTGATGAAGATGCTACCATGCTTTGCTGTTTCTCAATCATCTGTGTTAGAAGTAGCAGGCTGCTGCTCATTTTCAATAACTATAGTAGTCTTAGTGTTCTTCTATGGATTTTCTTCATCTAAAACTTCAATTGTTTCCTTCTCTTTGTCTGCTGGATTGATTTTTGGTTTCTTATTGTACCTGAGCTTAAATCTGGTTCCCGTGGTTGTTTCAACAATATATGAGCTTTCTTCTCTATTTCTCTTTATGGTTCTGTCCTCCTGAATAGGAGTCTGCAAAGTGTGACTAGTATCACCTTGCTTGGAAGATTCCATCAATGTATTTTCCAACCATTCAGTTTGGTTGGAAAAATTTTCAATTTCAGGCTTCTTATCATGGATATAAGGGGTTAATTTGCATTTCACCGTCATCTTACTGATTATTCCATAAGGATCATAGTTCCACAGAAAAATTTCATCAAACTTATATTCTAGCAACTGTTTTGCTGTCTCTATACCTGTTTCCCTATTGTTGCATATGAAAGGACCCACTTGGTTTTTCAATTTGAACTGAGTTTTCTTTTTAGCAGCCAAATTTTTTATAGAATCTAAGTTTAGAATTTGTCTTATATACTCTAAGGCAAACACTCTCATTGGAAAATACTTTGGCAATTTATAGGGCAAGATGTTTGACCCCTAGACTCTAATCTCTGTGTGGTTTTGGTAAAGATACCAATCACCAGTTCTGCTTTGCTCTGATAGCTGTAGAAATTTCTTAATCTCATCACTTATCCTTGGCTGTTCATTGTTTGTAAGCATATTTATCAATGGGTGAATAAAACAGTCAGTGAAATCTGCATAAGTGAACTCTGTTAATTCTTTTCTGATTAATGAAGTCCAAAAAATAACTGATAGTGGATTTCCTTCTATATCCAACTTTTGAGGGGCTATTGGGAATTTATCTGCCTGGAAGTAGAGGAACATATGAAAGAGGAAGGAGGTATATCTGAAAAGACCTTCAGTAGGAAGTTTTACAAGCTAGTCATGAATATTATCAGCTATATACTCAACATAATTATAAATGACTGAAGGAGGCTAACTAGGCATAAAAGTGGATAGAAAACCAAGTATAGACTCATTAGTGTGCTCATCAGTAAAGTAACCAAGGATAAAAGAGAACATTGAGATAATGTGTCTTGATCCTTCTGGGAATTTGGAGGATGAATATGGAGGGTTAATATTTGGGATTTCAACATATGTAGGCATGAATATCTGGAAGATTTGAAATCTTTTAGGGAAGTCTAAATCTAGATAAAGCTTTGTAAGAGATTCTATAGACAATGGGATTGCATTTGGCTCTGGTTGTAACTGAAGCATTTGGTTTATGGATTCTGCAGTGATATTGAATAATACTTCTTTCTTAGCATTAAAAATAGCTCTTAGGTCAGGGGAATAATGAGCTTGACACAATCTAATGACCCTTGGACATTGATGGGTATGGGGAACTACATATTTGGGCAAATTAGACTCCCAAATTTTCACTTCATCTCCCTGATCCAAAGATTTCTCTTGACTCTGGTAGAGGAGGTCAAGAAGGTTATATTCAATTACTAGATCAGTGATTTTATAGTCAACATCATCTAAATGGGTGTGTTCAACATCTACAATAAGAGGTTGTAGTGGATTGATGACAATGGTGCTTTTAGAAGCCATTTCTAGGTTTATTTTTGACAATTTAGCCCTTTGGATCTTTAAAAATTTGTTTTCTAGGTTTTTATACACTTCTGTAAGCTTAGACTGTTTACAGAAGGTATTTTTGGTATGACTGGGGTCTCTTTTGAACAACAATAGGTAAAATTATGGTTTCTTCTGGTTCAAACTTTCAATTTCTACTCTAAAATCAATCTTTAAACCTTTTTACAGACTCAGGAAAGGTTTAAAAAGGGTTTACTTCTCTTTTCTTGGTAAAACCTTCCTTAAAACAGTCTAATTGGGATTCTGAGCAATTGTAAAAGGGTTTGAGTTATTCAGAGGGTTTCTAAAGGTCCGCAAATGGCTAAATTTCTTCAATTTTATTAAAAAACAGGCTACAGTCTTTAGAAACAATGAGATTCTCAGGGTTTTGAAGAAAATATGATTTTTGAAGGCAATAAGTGTATTTATTTAGGCAAAAAGCTTCAAGAAGACTTAAATTCACGAGTATATATTTTTTCAGATGTAAGATGGGTATTTTTCTTGAAAAATACCTGTTATTAGGTATTTGACTTGAAAAAGGGTTTCTGTAAGTCTGGGAGCTTTCAAAAGCTTTTTTGAAGTCTTTAAACACAAATAGGAAGGTCTGAATGGTCGCAACAGTGAATTGGGCATAATTGTGGTTGTTTGTGCATGAAAACAGGACGATAGCGTCATTTCTTCAGTCAGAACAGTTAAATGAGAAAAAAATATAGTGAAAAGGTTTAAACGTGTATGAACCTGCTGTTTTATAGAAAATTTATTTTAAACAGTGTCCGCATTCAATGCTAATCAATTAAAATGGGAAGCGGTTTGGCGCAGGGAGGTTAAATACCACCAAGCAGTTATCGCATCGTTAGAGGGCGGTTTATGGTTTTACTCGGAAGGATGCGATCCAATGTAGAATGGACGCGTGGAGGAGAGATAACGGGGAAATACCATCCATATCGTAAATCCGAAAATGATTAAGGATCACACCATTAAATTTTCGATATGGCTTGTGAGTAGTCGGATGGAGTGGAGGGAGTGCGAACGGTCCAAATTTATTTGATGAAGTTTATGGGTAGATGAGCGTGGGGCCCGGGTTGCTTTATGCGGCAGGGTTGATTTTTATATGTTTAAATGTAGTTTTAACATATAAGTTTAGTGTTTAAACAGATAGACAGGATAGGCGGGATATGTGGATATTTAACGTTTTACACAACAAATGAACTATATCCATATGTAATGTAAACTTCAGTGGGTTTATATAAATATATGTTTAAACTTATGGGGGAGCGGAATATATCACATGGATTAATTTAAACCATAGGATAACATAAAAATGTGGGTTTGGGACTTTATTTAATATAAGGGATTTATTATATTATGGGGTAGGGTACATAATGGAATTAATAAATAGGTTAAATGTTAATATGAAAATGAATATGAGCGGAAAAATATACAAATACACTAAGTAAAGTGTGTTTTAAGAGTTTTTGGCGCAATTTTCATAGTGTTAGCCCCATTTTAAACATTTCACACTTAGTACTTAGGATAATGCATATTTGTGGGTTTTTTGAATGAAATGGAAATTATTTAAGGGGGTTTTTACTTTCCCTAAAAAAAGTGTTTTAACTTAGGAAAAGGGGTTTTATCTTAGGAAAAAGGAGTGATGTTGAGGAAAAGGGTTGTTATGAAGGGAATCCAATACTTAGTGCCAATAAGTCATTAAGCCTTAGGTCCGGTCCCAACAAGAGTCAGAGAAATGCTTTGAGCCTTTATAACTGAAGGTTTTTAATGTTAAACACCATGTTGAAACACACACATGGTGTATGAGGAAGATGAGCACACACACAAGAGAATCAACACACAATGAAAGATAAGCGTGAGGCTTTCTTATTTTCCATTATACAAAGATGTACATTTATAGTACAATGGTGTGACTCTTGGTTTCACATTTCAAGGTCACTTGGACTCCATTGTGACTTTTCGCATTCCACACCTACCCATGTAGGATTAGGTGTTCCAACATCCCCCCTTAATCCGAAGGGGTATGTGTGAGTCCAAGAAAAGAGTTGTAATACAAATCTGCAAAGTATACATGGCAGCACTTGGCTGAATCAACTCTCTGAAATGTTGGAAAAAAAGAGGTGGTTTTAGGATGACCACAAACACTGGAACACAATTCTTGTTGCAGTTCCCGGAACTCTTCCAAAACTGGCAAGAAGCTGAAGGCTTCTGCTAGAGGAATTGTCCCTCATAAAAAAGGGAGACCTTCGACCTAAAAGAAGGGAGGTCTACGACCTGTGGTGGTTTTAGGTTGTCCACCAACCAAAGATGATGGTTTTAGGTTATCCACCAACAGAAAATGATGGTTTTAGGTTATCCACCAACCAAAGATGATGGTTTTAGGTTATCCACCAACCGAAAATTATGGTTTTAGGTTATCCACCAACGAAGGAATGCTCGGCGGCATGGTGGCTGCAGCTACATCTACGAATGCGGGAATAGCGGGTGTGGCTGGGGCTAAGCAGGCGAACCTGGAAACTGCGAACATGGAATGAGAGATTGTGGCTCAGGCTCGCTTGATCTGTCGTCGAAGCTTGTACATGACCACCATTTTCCCCCCTGTCAGGGACAAGGTGAGATGATGGCGAAAACTCAACTACAAGTTTGTTCAATATCTGTGAACAAGTTCTAACATGTGTCGTAAACATCTTCTTGGCTGCTGATGCCCATTGCCAAGAAGCGATCCATCCAAGATGAATCTTGGTTCTTGCAGGAGGCTTGTGTCTGAAGCATCTGTCTGAAGAATGGGTGTGCCGACCACAGTGCTTGTATGGATGAAGATCAAAACAGTGATCTTTCATATGACCAACCTCGTCAACGGTGTGGCATTTCTCAATCTGGTGTGGAGACAGAAAGGACACATCCTTGTCATATCCAAGACCAGTTCTGTGCTTGTTGTGGACAAGCTCTTCCCAAGGTCTAATGATGGGCTTGAGAAGTGCAGGTTGAATTGCTGCATATGCATGTACATCTGCTCTAGTGCAAGGAACTGAATTTGGATCAACTGCAACTTTGTCTTCTTTCTTCTGATGAGAGTCCTTCACAATCTTTTGAACAAAAATAGGTTCAGATTGGTGACTCTTTTTCTGAAGTTCTTCTTGTTGAAGCCGAGACTCCAACTGCAAAAACTCAATCTGTTCTTGTGCATCTTGTAAACAAATTTGAATAATACAAAGAGCATCCTTGCTCATTTTTATCACATCATCAACATTGGAATGAATGAGGTTATGCAACAACTCTAATGCCTCATTGATTTTATCCATTTTTCAACAACTTAGGCTCAAAAATGAAAGGGTATCGGCTTCAACTGAAAATGCACCCGTTTACAATGTGATTCAACAAGAAATACAAATGACTCCAAGGAATTCTCAAAGTACAAAGTGTGCTCCTCAAATGATGGAGGGCAATCAACAATCCAACAACTCAAATTTACTGATTGCGACTATGAAGAAGAAATATCTACTCACAATACAATGTCAATGCAATACAATATTTCTGCAAAAAAGATATGCAGCTGAAAACACTATGCAAGAGGTCTTTAAGGCAGCTGAATTTTCAAAGAGTTGTTTTCAATGATGGCAAACTTGTCTTCAAATGTCAATTTCTTCAAAAAAACACCCTTATGTCAATGCCACAAATCAGATAATGTAAAATATGCAATTTTCTCTATGTATCACATGTCATTTCCTCTTCCTTTCTACTGTTCATGTCTTCTTTTCTTCAATGTCCTTCCTCTCTCTCTCTGCTGTTTTTTTTTTTTAATTAATTAAAAATTAATTAAAAAATGAGAATAAGTTAAAAAGGGAAAGGGATTAAGATGGGATGGGAAACTATATGGTGGTGGGGGGGTGTTTATTAATGGAGGGGAATAAATTGAAAAAGAGATTAATTAAAAAGGGGGAATTTTAAAAAAGGGTGGAAAAGGAAGATATTAAAATGGGATTAAAAAAGGGAATGAAACTATGGGATTTTTTTTTTTTTTTTTTTTTTTTTTTTTTTTTTTTTTTTAAATTAATTAAAAAATGGGAAAGGACATTTAAAAAGGAGAATTAATAAGATATGGAAATTAATTTAAAATTAGGGACCATTAAAAATTAAGAAGGGGAAATATTAAAAAAAAGTTAAAGAATCGAATTTTAAAATGGGGAGGGGTTTTATTAATTAGGGGGGGGATTATTATATGGGAAAATTTATTAAATGGAGGTCGAATTTTAAAATGGGGGAGGGATTATTATAAGGGAGGTGGAGTAATAAGGAGGAGAGGTGGATTCGTATGGGGTGGGGAGGCCGCATTGGGAGGGAGCGGAATGGTGAGTGTGCAGTGAGGGAGATATATGTTAGACACAGGTTGAACCAGCAATGGGAGAGGTCGATTGCAGGGGAGAGCTCACGGTAAGGGGAGAGTGAGTCGAGTGACTGCTGTGAGGGGGGTTAGGGTGTAGTGAAGGCCTGAGGCCGCAAGGGAGATGTGAAGAGTTATTAGGGAGAAAGCATAGGTGCAGATGTCGTAGAGCGTGAGGTATGGAGGGCGGCAGGGTAACGCAGAGTTTGGAAGTGTTGTAGAGCGAGGGTTTGTTGAAAGGGCTGAGCGGTGAGGTGTAGAGCGATTGGAATGGGAATACTTTGAGGGGAGGGAAATTAGTAGGTTGCCAGATGATGTTTTATTCATGCCTTGTGTAACCGGCTTACCTTCCACCCATACTTATTCTACCATTTTTCTAATGCATAAGATGGGCATTCGAGCATGCAATTGGGTTTTAATTTTTCTTTTAAAACAAGAAACTATCTAATTCTAACCTTATTTCATCCAAGGGCTCAAATTAAACTGTTGAGCCCTCATTTAATCTCTAACTATCTACTAATTTGTCAAGTTTAAACTTTTTGAAAAAATATTTATTCTCTATCTATAGACATGAAATTTAAAGCATGAAAAAGTTAAGATTAAACTATTCAACTCATCATGGATTATGGAATTTTGAACAAGCTGCACATAATCATTTATTTGCAGTAAAAGTAAAAAGTAGTGGCATTTTGAGTTGCATCACTTTCATGTCTTATTCTTATCTCTTTTTGTGTTTGGGGTCCATTTTTTATTCCTTTTGATCTTTTTATTTTCAAGTCCTTTGATCTTTCTTTTAGGACTTTTACCCTCTTTACAATTTTTATTATTTTCAAATATGGGAAAACAACTTGTACAAAGAAAGGTATGTACATATTTACAAGACTATTTAAAGTCAATTCAAAAATTAGGAACCCTATTATTATAGGACCCTAATAGGACTGACTCAACGGAGGAGAGCCGATGGCTTTCTAGCATGCGACAGACATGATGAAGGTCGAAGCGACTTCATCAATGAAAATACTATGAATATTCTTTCCCATGATGGTGGCCTGAATCAGAAAACCCACCTGAGAAGGGAGGCGAGGAATGAAATTATCAAGATTAAAAGTAATAATATTAGATTCTATGGGATCAATTCCTCCAATAGCGGAGAATACTACCTTCCATTGTGATGGACACCACTGAAGGACCTCCAAAGCTGAGATCTCCGAAGGCACTTGAGCTAGATCCTATACAATATTGTAATGTTGTGTAGATTTCGTATTCGGATTATAGGATGATTTCCAAAAGAACACCTTTTTGGGGTGGTTGGATGATGGAATCACTACTAGTTCTCTTAATATGGAGAGGAAAAAAAGTAGGAGGCACGAAGGAGGAAGAGTGATATGTAACTTCTGGTTCCATAGGAGCCTTGGATGAATGGGCAATCCTTGATCTCTGCAGAAATTTCGATAGGTTTTGTTCCAACCATGAAAACCTGAGAGTTTCCGTGCACGATTGAGCTTGATCTACCATTTGCGTCTGCTGAGAAGGAAAAGGTTCTTTCAAGACAACCAAAGTCCCGAGTGTGCCCTTCAAAAGATGGACAACTTGGACACGCCTAGGACAATACTTGGTGTAATGATCATCATTACACATTAGGAAATGATATTTAGGCTTGCGCATGGAAGAATCACTAGCAGATGAAATTTTCAAATCATGTTTAGGGTTGTCAAATTTGGATTTACCTTTACCCTTTTTCTTACCTTTCGAGGATTTGTCTATTGCGGTATATTGGACAACATTTACCTCAGAGGTTTTACTAGGATTCTTCTAGTTATTGGAAGGAGTGGAGGGTGCAATGGCAGTAGTGGATTTAGACTTTGAAGAAGTTTTAGGCACACTACTATCAGTATGAGTCACTGTCGTGATAACACCATCCACCAGAGGCGTAGAAGGAGACTGAGATGACGATAGTTTAGTTGAATTTTGTGGCTTATCCGGAAAGAGCTCGTATAGAGTCCCAGATTGGGAATAAACTAAATTGACGTATTGGGCTCTGGAAATGACTTCCTCCTCCATTACACATCCACCGATGGAAAGATCTTTAGCAATCCTAGGAACGAATGATTTCATAAACCATGCAGTCAACAGTTGATCGGGGATCTCGAATTTTATGAGGCGACAATGACGTTACCATTCATTAATGTGATCTTAAATTTGAGTTGCAATTGACTACTTCAACGAGGTGAGGAGGTGGGCGTCGGTTTCATACCAGACAGGTAACTGGAAATTATTGAGGAAATACATAGCCAGATAATTGAAATAGAAGAAAATTCCTCGAGGGAGCTCGATATACCACTTGGTCGCAGTACCAGTGAAAGTATGTTGGAAAAGATGAAGACGAATAGAATCATATACCCAAGAATGAGAAGAGCACCATAAGTGGTACGTAATGACATGGGTTTGGTTGTCTTCCCTAGACTTGCCTTCAAATTTAGGAAAATCCTCTGGAATCTTAGTCGAAATTGGTGGCCAATTCAACTCATCTTGGATGGGGTCATTTATAAGCTTTAACACATCCGACAATTCCAATGTAGCCAAAAATGGAAAGGGAGGATGATGAGGAGAAAAAGGTTAGGTGTTCTAACCTGGTTGATACAGATTCTACCCCCAATAGGTTGGATTCTGTCACGAATACACATATTTCCCCCATTGCGGGTAAGGACCTTCTTGCAGTGACTGCTGAACATAGGGACCCTGTTGGGGTTGCTGATAGCTCCCTTGCGGGATTTGAGGTTGCGACCTTGTAGTATGTAAGGTCCTTGCTGAACATGAGGTACAACCTATGGTCCTGGTTGAACATGGGGTCTAGCTCGAGGTCCCATTTGGGCTTGTTAGTACTAAGGAGTATGCTAATATTGAGCACCAGACTAAGGCCCAAGCTAGGAGGTTAGAACCAGTTTGGGTGTAAGGACCAAACTAAGGGTTAGTCACAATAGCACCTATGGGAAGCTGGGGCTATTGGACATAATTCTGAGAGGCGTTCGATCGATGAACATACTGATATTGTACGTACGGTTGTTAAACATACTAATGAGGGATGTTAGGTTGCTGAACATACGAATATGGTACGTTCGGTTGTTGAAGGGTTGTTTAACCTGAGAATAATGAGTGTGAGGTTGGTGAGAGACTAATGCAGCTGGAGTAGGTTGACCACCCGAAGGAATGGTGCCTACGACTGTGCTCACTTGTTGTGAAGACCATGCTCCACCCAGAGTAGCATTAGGCTGTCCCTCCCCAGGAATAGGTCCAAAGTTCAGTGGCCCCCCACCGGAGAGGGGAGGTACGTAAAGAGGATTAGATTCCCCCCCAAGCATGGAAAAAACCATAGATTGTTCACTGAATGGTGGAACGACAATAATCATAGATGGAGAAAAATGGGTAGAGGATCCAATCGAAACAACCATTCGACCAATAATGACTGTAGGTCGAACAACAGGTTCAGACATGACATCCACATTTGAAATGAATGGGTTGGATGATGGAGGAATACCTGTTGACCAAACAGGATCCAAAAATAAATATGTGGCGTCAGAAACTCCAGAAATAAGATTTCCCAAAGTGGTGTACCCTCGTGGAAGTGGAGATACAACTTGACTAAAGGATATTTCGGTCCCATTGCTCGAATCGTGAGGAGTGGAGCTAAAAATTTCGCCCTCAAAGGGGAATATAGACAAGGAATCTTCTAGAATATAGGTGCGAGTGGTTTCTTGTAGAGTGCCTCGAGGAGCACGCACGAATGGAACATCATCAACATTGGATGCCATTTCATTAGGAAATAACTAACGGATAGTAGAGCGAGATGATACTGGAGAAGCAAGAAAGGGAATTCTAGATTAATCAAAAGTGCTATAAGCCTATTGAGGCGAGACCACAATTGGATCAAAGAGTGGGTTCTTAGGAAATAATGTAAACAGTGCAAACGGTTCAGGTCTTTCTGACTCAGAGTCTCCCGATGTCGTCTAAGGAGAATCGTCAAGTGGTGGTCAAGATGAGATGGGTTGTACGTTGATGAAAATCTCGAGTTCAACACATTGAGCTTTAGGGGCCCAACTGGAAACTAAGGGACCTCAAGAGGAGGTTCATGAGATCCGTTAGAGGAGGAACGAGGTGAATTTGACAATTCATCCATGATGACCTTTCAAGACAAGATCAAAGTAGGAAGAGGTGAAAAAATCCACAATTTACAAATCAATAATGAGGCTAGAGAACTGCATGGGTAAGATGTTTTCATGTGCAGTTACTTTTAGAAGTAACAAAAATAAAAATAAAAATTATGTACTAGGCATAAAGGTTTACCGAGTATTTGTGAAGTGTAATATACACCTTGGTGATAAATGATAGAAAAATGACCAAGGACTTAACGTACTACAACCAATCTCCTTGAATGTTGTGCTTGGTGTATCATGTTTACAAGGTAGACAACTTGGTTACCTATGGTAGGCTTGCAAACTAATGGTATCTCGCCAAATATACATGACGATACTGTTATAGGTCAATTTGGGCAGCATTCCCAATGACCTAGTTAAACTGGACATCATCCCCAGAACCAATGAATAGGGTCTATCATCCCCTATCATTTTAGTTGCTACATGCCCTAAGACAAATAATAAGAACAAATCATCCATGACTTCCATTGCAAGGTCTCCAAGATTTGAAGTAGATTTTATATCACCTATGAGCTCACCAACGCAGCCTCTCAAGGGACTAACTTCTTTGCTGATCCAGGTAGATATTGGTGGTCACCCGCCTATTCCATTTGGGGCCCCACCATTGTCTCTTTTAGTTTTTCAGTTTCGGCACAACTTACTATTTTTAGCAGTTTTTCGGGTCCTGAACTTCCACAGCCGTTTTGAGGCCCTAAACGATGTTTTTTGGGAAAACGGGGAGCAACATGGGTCCATGGACCAATGTTGCTCACTCAAAATTTGTAGTCCTCTGACAAAGTTCGCAAGTATCCCACTTATGACAAAGAAATGTATTCCATTGTGCAAGCTTTTCGACAATGGAAGCGTTACATTTTGGGGAAGGAAACAATCATCCACACAGACCACCGGCCCCTGCAGTTCATACAGACATAAGGGAAGTTGCAGAATGATCGCCATCAGAAGTGGTCCACATATCTGCAACAGTTTCATTTGAACATCAAGTACAAGAAGGGTAGCACCAATAATGTTGCAGACTGCCTCAGCCGACCACCGATCGTGGTGCTCACCAGCGTTCTCAACTCTTGTGGGCACGAGACTTTTGATTGGCCGCTTCTCTACGAGAGTGACCTAGAATTCGGCCACACTTACAAGGCACTTTTGGGGGGTACACAAGTTCCAAATTTTCACCTCCAAGATGCACTGTTATGTCACCTGGGACACATTTGTGTTCCTTCAAGCGAGCGTGCCAAGATTATATGGGAAGCACACTATAGTCGAGTCGCTAGGCATTTCAGGGTCGAGAAAACAATAGCAGTACTGCAGAAGTATTTCTATTGGCCGAACCTTCGAAAGGATGTCGGGAAGCACATCAGATCCTGTACTGCTTGTGCCATTGCCAAACCTACCATCAAGAAGCAAGGCCTATATACTCCGCTACCTACCCCTAGTCAACCTTGGGAATCCATATCCATGGATTACATGTCGAGCCCGCATTCTACTAAGCATGGAAATGACTGTGTTTTCGTGGTCGTCGACAAATTCTCGAAGATGGCCATTATGGCGGCCTGAAAGAAGAATATCACAGCAGAAGCCACTGCTAAACTCTTCTTTGAACGAGTGTGGGTGCACTTTGGGATCCCACAGTCTATCATATCAGATTGGGATAGCAGGTTCCTCAGCACATTTTGCTCCAGCCTCTGGTTAATGCTGGACACCAAGCTCACCAAGTCCACAGCTTTCCATCCCCAAACAGATGGCCAGACAAAGGTCGTCAATAGAATGATTGTACACATTCTGTGCATGTACAATTCAAAGCATCCACACACATGGGATGAGAGCCTCCCCTATGTACAACATAGTTATAACTGGGCTCTCCACAGTTCAATCGGCCATAGCCCCTTTTAGGTGGGCTTGGGATTCCAGCCACTACGTCCCATTGACGTAACCATGCCATTTGCGGCTACTCAGGCCGATTCAGCTCATGTCCAGTCTGAAGTTAACAAAGAAAATAGCTTCATCGAGCGCATTCAACACATCCTCTAACAGGTTCATGACATATTGGACAGAGCCAATGCTAAGTACAAGCAATGCCATGATCAACACCGGGTGCCACACAACTTCCAGGTGGGTGACAAAGTATGGCTACATTTGCAAAAGGAGCGCCTCACTGGACCCCACCGAAAGCTTCGCCCACTCTGATATGGGTCGTACACCATCACCAAGGCTGTAGGGAACAATGCCTTCAAACTTAGTATTCCACCATTCCTTGGTCTGCACCCAGTATTCAATGTGGACTGCCTTCGTCCTTACTTCCCACCTATACTGGACACCTCTAACATTGCAGAACAACTCACACCAACAGAGTTAAACCCAGACTGCATGGAACAGGCCACCACAGATTGTATCATGGACATACAAATCAAGAACACTCGCCAACAAAATATCCAACTGTATCGGGTTGTCAAAGCTGACCAATTCCTACACCAAGGAAAGTGGTTCACCAAGGACCAAGTTCAGCAGAAATTTCCTCATCTCATGGAGGAACTTAACACAATGGGGACCATTTCTTTCTAAGGGGGGAGGAATGATCCAGGTGGATATTTGTGGTCACCTGCCTATTCCATTTGGGGCCCCACCGTTGTCTCTTTCAGTTTTTTTTCAGTTTCGGCACAACTTACTATTTTTAGCAGTTTTTCGGGTCCTGAACTTCCGGAGCCATTTTGAGGCCCTAAACGATGTTTTTTGGGAAAACGGGGAGCAACACTATTCCTCACTCAAAATTTGTAGTCCTTGGATAGATATTTCTAACGAGGTATGGTACGCATCAAATGAATATCGTATGCCAAAGTTACGTCCCCGGGAAGTTGAAACACCAATTTACCCGAACGGGGCCCATAGTTTTGGCGCTTCATCTCCTAGGGTTAGGGTTTTGGCTGTTTAGGATTTCGCATTGTTTCTGAATAAAAAATAGGCCCTCGAGCCTCATTTTAACTCAATTCAGAGGCTTGTAGCCGCCACATCACTTCTCAGAGATAGCTACCAGCGCCCTAGCTAGTTTTATTTCCATTCTGTCTGTAAGCAAATTTCAGTTCTTTGATATTAATGAAATGAAGTGTTATTTCCGCTGCATATTTATATTTATGGTTATATTTTTATTCTGTTGCGTTCCTGCATAAATCCGGATCATTTGCATATGATGTTACCTCCATTCAAGGGTGCTCTACAAAGCACTTCCCGACATTCAAGAGTGCGCTGGTTAATTGGGAGAAAAATTCTCATTGTTCCGAAATCTCCATATGGCCAGTGCCTTCTAGAAGAGTACATGTGTGTAAAAATTCAAATCCATATGTCCATTCAACACCTCTGAGCTTGGGAACATTTATTTCCTATTATTAGAAAGTCATTGATTGTGAAACTACCTTCAGCTGATCTATAAATTGAGCACAAATCCTAGTGCTTGAGAAGGAAGAAATTTGGTAGAGAAATGCTGTTGAATTCTCAATTGAGTGTTTGATTTGAGTGATATGCTACTGGAGAGATGTTCATTGTGATGAGGCTGGGATGATGCTGGAGTTGGTGACATCAAATCAATCATTGTTTGTAACCTCCCCATTCTATCCATTAATAAATATTAATGCTCATTTTCCCACATATGTATATGTATAAGCTTCTATATTTCATATTATGGATTCTTAGCTGATGTATATGTTTCATGTTTCATTGATTTAACTGATTAAGGTAAATATCCATATGTATATTGCAATCTCTTTGCTGTTTAGTGTTTATATTTGCAGGAACTAGTCTGGAGATCAAAGTTGGATTGGGAGCTACAACAAGAGTGATAGAAGGAGAACAGGAACGCTTGGACTCTAAGTAAGTTTATCTATCTTTATGTGTGTCTATTTACTCTTAGGAAAAGTGTCTGAAAATTATTTGATCTGTTGTTATAAATGCATAACACCACATTTAGGGAATGTGTTTTATCCATCATCCATAATTCTGCATAAAAATTTGGCGACTCCACTGGGGAGTTTACCTTCATCCTTGGTTTTTTGCCTCTGCATCTACTCTCAATTATTAGGCTTTTGAAATAAATAATTGCATTAGAAGTGTGTTTAGTAGCTTGAATTTTTTTCTTTGCTGCGCCCAATGCACTGTTGGTCAAGACACAGTGATTTGCATAGCACTGTATCCCACTTAGGGGTGCTTTGCAACACACTATCTCTCCTTAAAGATTGCATTTCCCCCTAAGCCAACCAAATTCCCTCTGAAATTTTCATTGCCATCACTTTCAGCCGTTTGTTTGCTATGTTTTCAACTGTATGATGCCTCATAGAGACCAGTGAATTTACCTGAATCTTCCTCCTTTGAAAGGTAAGTTTGTTCAATATCTCTTTAAGTGTTTTTCTTTATCATTGAAAAGTCAAATTCAAAGTATTTTATTTCTGCATTAGATCCATTTGTTTTCGTAAAGGAAATTGTCGTTAAATTCTTCATTTCTTGTAGGAAAAATTGTAGTTCCATTCTTCGTTTTTCCTAAAAGAGAAATTGTTGTTAAATTCATCATTTCTCAAAGAATAAAGCATTTTATTTTTGTTGATTTGACGCATATAATTTCCTTTTTGTATTCAAATTAAGGGACTGAAAAGAAAAATCTGCATTTTCATGTAGTGAATTGTGTGTTTTGCATAGGAACGAATTAGGAAAGCTTCATATTAGTTTGTGCTCTTTGTTGTTTGCTCTAAAAAATGATTTCTCTTTCCCTTTAGTAGCTAAGAATTTCATTGAAAAGGCTAAAAGTGAAAATTTTGCTTATCATTTTAGTTTAAATTTTAGGAATTTCCATCACATTATCGCGGTGATACTTGAAAGGCAAATTTATAAACAAGATCAACTTAAAATTTACATAAATTTACCTAAAAAAGCATTGGAACCATAACGATAACATTTAGAAGGTCTAGGCTAGAGATGTGTTATGACGTCGTAAAACATAGCAGCTGTTGTTAATTGTCTACGATACATTTCGAGTGTGATACCTAACTCCACGTACATAAGTATATCGTAGCTCATCCACGTACCTTCAGGTATATTGGGTGGTGCTATAGTACAAAAAGTATAAAGGGGTGCTCTCACTGTGCGGTTTCACATTAGACAACGCTAATACAAACTTAGGCCTCCATGTACCTTCGGGTATATTTGGGAGGACAAATTTAGGTTTCTATCCATCCATAGTGAACTGAGTCGGCCGCCCTATAAATTGTAATACACCGAACACATCATTCAGGGAGATTGCCTGCCCATACTTCTTGGTTCGCCAGGAGGTATTTTGCACTTCGCAGTTTCTTGGTAAACCTTTTGGCTAGCATTACCCTTTTATTTTGTTTATTTTTTTTTTGTCATAAATTAAATCGGTCATCGTGGAAGAAGAAAATCCTTTTCCCCGTCGTTCGTGTAGACTTGCATTAAAACCACCTCTACCACTGGAAGTCACTTCTGGTCGGTGAAGGTGACATCGCTCTATCGAAACCAGTACCATCAATACCTCTGGTGAAGCATCATCTTCCCATATACCAGAGTTGGCACAAGTTGTTTCTACTAATCCCGGTTTGTCTACTGTTGTCTTGACGGAGTCCTCACAGCTACCCGTGGTCACGATCCATCCAATCAGTGAGACCATACATCCCAAACCTGACGTTGTTCAACTGGAAGTTGATCCAGATCCCGTCTCTTTTTTTCCAGAACATATGCATCTCGAAGTCAAACGACCAGAAGTTGTTCCTGTATCGGTCACCCCAAAATCTATTGTAGCCATTGAATCCCCCATATCGCACAGTCAACCTTCTAAAATTTACAACATGGATCCAAGGATACAACAAAGATATGCTCTGATGAACAGAGATCACATCCCTGGGTTCCCACACAAAATGCCTCAGATAGACTGGGTTTCAAACCTGCCTATGTTTCAAGATGAAAATTTTGATGACCCCTTATTACATCTCATCAAATTTCATATACATGTATGGAGGTTAAAGGTTGAATGGGATGAGGACTGCCTCATGAAAATGTTCATGGGGACATTAGAAGGGAAATCTAGAGAATGGTATGAAGGTCTAGACCTTGGTAGTTTATTTTCCTTAGAGGATTTCCACAAGGTATTTTATGAGCATTATAAAGAAAACTGTCCATATCTATCATTAGCTGAAAATTGTTGTGATCAATCTGAAGATCTCATACAACACCTTGTAAACATCAATGAAGATTTGGGAAATTTTCATCCTGAGGATCTATTAGAAGAAATTCATGCATTTCATACTCAAGATAACTATTATGACAGCCAAGAAGAGTTGATTGAGGATGAAATCAATCAGGAAATAAAGGAGGAAAATCCACAGGATCTATTTGAAAGCACAAATGATGATTCACCGTCTCTTCTAGGTGAGGCTCAAGAAGACATTTGGCCTCAGAATCAACCTTTACAAGAGAAAGAGAACTGCTGTAGTGCTATCCAAAGAAAGAGAAAGATGCCTCCTCTTTTGACTGAAGAGGAAATAAATCAAATTCTAAGCATGCAGCCAACCTCTAAACCTTCACGTGAACATAACACTTCTGTTCATTATCATGCTAATCCTAGCTATCACAGATTAGAAAATGGATGTGTCGATCAATTTGAAGTAAAACAATCTGATAATCTAATATTTTTGATTGGTGACATTACTTATTTTGATGATTTTCCAAAGTTTGATCAGTATGATGATGGTCATGTTCTCCAAACAGAAGCTAATCTTGTAGAGCAATAAGCAGTTGGTTTGTGGGAGGAAGTTAAGTTTCAACAAAACGGTAATCAGCCAATACATATCAGCTATGACACTGATGAGGAAAGTCTAGAAAATTTGGAACTAAGTGAAGAATCTCTGACTCTTTGTTCTACTTCATTTCAGTCCATCAGAAATAACTTTCATGTGATTGGAAATCAGCAGTATTTATGTTTTGATGTTGAGTTTGGGGAAGATAATGAACTTCTTGAGCAAGTTGTAAATGAGAAGCCTTTTCCTGAGATGGTTGAGGAAATCATTGGTGACATAGAGTCCTCCTTAGCTCCTGATCTGCAGCCACCAAGTTTCATTAAATTTCAAATTGCAGATAAAGGCTTGAAATTGATAATCATAGGAGAGTTGTTGTACTGCCTTCTCAAAAAGATTTATTGCCAAAGAGTCCTCCCGCTCATCAACATGAAGGCCTTCACACAAAATTCAACCCATTCCATCATAACAAATCAGTTTTTCTAGAGGACGACATTGCAATATATAATGAGGCTGACAGTGCATATGATCATGAGGAAGAGGAAGAGATTCTTTCTCAAAAGGATCCCGAGCCTAGCCAAGTGGAGGAAGGAGTGATCCGGAATGAAGCTTATTTCTCAAATCCTCTAAGCCAGGTATTGTTTCAAGATCCCTTTGCTGTTTTCTTAGAAGCATCTAAAAGAGGAACATGCTATGTCAAGAGTAGTTTGTTGCAAAGTATAAAGGAGATTTTGAACATTGTTGTTCAAAAGCAAGTGAGAGGGGAATGGGCTTATTGTTGTTTTAGTACACTCAAAGAGCTGAACAAATATCACTCATGGAATCATCTACTTGATTGGTTATATTGGAAAAGTGATTTCACCAAATGAATATATGTCACATGTAAGTTATATTAGGATAGATAAGTATGCAAATAAGCTCAACACTTTGAGCATATTTTTAGTTTTAGATTGTTTTGAAAAATGAAAACACAGAAACAGAGAAAAGAAGAAAAATAGGGCATCTTTAAAGAATAGGTATAGCCCCATACCAAAAAAGAGTATTGCTGAAAGTGTGCAAGCCTAAATGCCACTATTTGTTGAAAAGAAAGAATCTTGTTCAGTCATCTAGCCTAATCATGACTAAAAATGTTTTAAATTTATGTTGATAGGTTAGTGAAAGAAGACTTGTCAAACCATTTAAGCTTGGCTTGTCAGTAGATTAGATTAGGAAAATATTCTGGTTCTCAATGCTCAAATCTGAACCAAAGAAAAAAAAGAGGGATACATAACAAATAATAGATCATAATCCTCATATTTTCTATTTTTTGTTTGTACAAAAATAATGTCTATGTGCAACTTGTCCAAATGCCACAACCCATGGAAAATCAGATTGCTTAATCCTGGTTTGATCATGTTTTGAATTTCATGTCAGTAGGTTAGAGAACAAAGTTTTTCAAAAAACTTAATCTTGACAAATGAGTAGACTAGGTAGAGAATAAGAGAGTTCATTAGCCTAATATTAACTCTTGGGAGTGATAAGGGTACAAGTAGATAGTTTTATGCTTTCAAAATAAAATAATTTCAAGGGTTTGCTAGTCCAAATGCACTCGAAAGAAGAAAAAATGTTAGGCAAAGGAGGATGGGTAGGTAGAACTGAGTTTTAAGAAAACATGTCTTTCAGATTTTGAGATCATAACTTCAAGAGAACATCAGAAAATGAAGGAAGGAGGATCTGCCAAGTGCAAGTAAGGAACTGGTCTTCAAAACTCAGAGATTTGAACTCTGAGGTCCTGGACACCTCCTTGAAAGGAGCTGCCCTCCCCAAATGGAGCCACTGTTAGTCATCAGTAATTTTTTACTATCTATAGATGACTAAATATTGGTTCTAGATTTCTAAAAACAAATATCTTGAATATTATGAGTTTTAGAAATCTCACTGCCTTCATTATCCTTATGCAAATTTTTTTACTATTCTACCATTTTTCCATTCCATGGTAACCCTACCACTCCTAAAAGAGATCCTTATGGGATTATGCCTCCCATATCCATCATTTTTACTACCTATAACCTCATCACTCTGTTTTTCCTTTTCCCATCACTCCACTTCCCATCTAGGGTTACCAAACAACCTGTTCCTTCAAATGTTCACCAAGTTCCTCAAACATTGATGGTCTCAAAAGTATCTCTGTAGAATCTTTAGATAAATCAAGTACATTGGATTTTGGATCTTCAATACATCAATTAGTCAAAAACTCTATTTTTACACCTGGAGATCCCAAACCAAATTTCAGTCAAAGACTAGGTCAAAGGACCCTCCCACTAGGTCATTAGGGTTTCATAGGTTGTAGGGTCATCCTGGGTGTTTTAAGCACTTCTTTTGCTGTGCTAGAAGCTGGCTCAAATATAAGGGAAGATCAGCACATGGTTGTCCAAGAAAGATCAGAAAATCTCCTAAGAAGACCGCCTTATCAAGTTCAAGTTCTGCAAAAGGTAACTGTGCATTTTGACATTTCTGCAGGAGTCTTAAAATGACTATCAACAGAAAGTTGGTAAGGTGAGAGGTCTACTCCTCAATAAAGACATCATAACAAGGAGAGGGGAAGCAATTTGTTTTCAAGGAGAATCAGGGTTTTTAAGCTTGATTGGGCCACCAGTGTGCCAAGAAGGGATCCAATGCAGCAAATCACATGAAGAAGGCACACCAAGAAAACCAAAAATGAAGAGAAGTTTTTCAGAAATTGTAGATAAAAAAGGGAAAAAGGTGAGGTGAACTGGACATAAATGAATGAACTTGAAAGGGCTATAGAGAACTTAGAAGACAACACTGATAATTATACTCAAGCATCCCAGACACCTATGGTTTTTGGAAAGTGTTCAAAGAAGGCGAAACCATGGTTTGGACTCCATGATGACAACAAAGGGTTTCTGAATATATCACTGTCTGTAAATTGTCCAAAGGAGTTTGTCATGCCAAAAATGGTCAAAATATAGTTTGAGCTCCATGTTGCAGGTAAGGGAAGATTTAAAAGCTGCCAGTGTATGTAAGCATCCCAAGGCTTTGCTAGGGTAAAAGGTCTCACTGCCTCAACGGAATAAGGATGTGAATAGTCTCAATAAGAAAGGTAAATTTTAGGTTTTCAGCTACCTGCCAAGTAAAAGACGATTTGAGTTTCAAAGGAAAGACAAAGAAGTTTCAGAGATACTGCCACTATGTAAAGTTTCTGAAGTTTCCAAAAGTGAAATTAGCATGTTTCAAAGATCAAGGAAAGAGCCACTTCAGGGTCCTCATAACACCTGCTAAGTGAAAGTATTAAAGGACATAAGCAAGCCAAAGAAAGTCAACTTTGTGACTCAAACAAAATCTGCAGAACAAGGAGGTAAGGAATATCAGTGAACAAGGTTTAAATTATCATTTCAGGCACCTGCAAATCAGAAGTGGCCAAAGAAGGTAACAAACATGATCAGAATTTCATAATGAAAGCAAGTTAGGGCTTTAAAGGTATTGATATCAGAAGTCCTCCTAGAGATATTTTAATGAAATTCTCATGACAAAATGAACAAAGCAGAAAGCCAAATTCACCTTTTTGGCAAGACCTGCATACCAACAGTGTAAGGTTGTTACTGAGAAAATGTGAGAAAGACAAGTTGGACATTATAATGAAAAGCACAGAAAGCTCTGAAAATGCCACTGTGTGTAGCCCTCTCTAAAAATTGTCAAAAGTGAAGATGTCAACTCAAGGAGCAAAAGGAAAGGGCCATTTCAAATTTTTTTGTCACCTGCAAGCAAAGGTCAAAGGAATATTAGTGAAAGAATGAAAAGGCTAAAAAAAACATTAGAAAGTGGGTTTGCAGGGATTAGATTTATTTTCATAGACTATAAAAGGTCATTTCATTCCTTGTGTAGCTCATTATGCACTTGCAAAATCATTAGAGCAGTCAAGGATAAACACTTCAAATCTTCTAAGGCAAAACCGGGTAAGTTTACCAGGCGCTGCGCGTTCAGAGCAGCACTGCGCGCCTGGAGTCGTGCACTGTGCGCCTGGGCATTTTATCCGTTCAAATTTACAACGCGCTGTGCATTTACCGGGTAGACCTGACAGGCTCGACAGAGAGACTCTGGCGTTGCGCGCCTGGCACAAGGCATGACACCTTTGCCCGAACCAACACCCTGTGCACTCGGGCGCTGTGTGTTTGGCTGACCCGATAGGCCGTTCACTTGTGCGCTGCGCATTTGGCCAGGAGGGCCTCCTGCACCTAAAAACCCTCAAGTTAGCTCAAAAGCACCTCCAAGCTGCCATCAAAGGTTTCTAAAGCATCTCTAAGTGGTAAGTGGACGTCCTAAATTCCCCTCCAAGAATTTGATGGTTTTTAAAGGAATGAAACCCTAAGTGAAGACCTGATTTTTCATGCTTGGACATCACTATTTTAAACACCTCTCTATCCACATACTAAGGAGACCAGTGATCACCAAGGATACCTTGTTGAAAAGTTTCTCATTCATCTAAGACTATGCCTTCATCCTCTCCATTCACTCATAAACTCTGGCCCCTACACCACAAGCAGATTGACAAATTCATTGCCTTCCTCCATATCCATTTGCCATCAGTGCAAGGTGTTAAACAAATATTTAAACAAATTGGCAAGAGTGGTCATTAGGGTTTTGCCTCACCCTCACTCACTCATCCCTCACTTGTAAAACGCTGCCTTTTTACCACCATTCCATTACCTTTACATATTAGTTTTACAAGCAGAGCTAGGGTTTTCAAGGGCAAAATTATCAAAATATCAAGGGAAGGTAACAATGATAGTGGTGAGGAAGGCCAAGTTCCAATAAGGCATAAGCACAGAGGTGGGAGGATTAACAGGTTTGAACCACTAAACAAAATGGAGCTTAATGCATCTCTCCTAACTGTCTCATGCTTCCAAAATGTGGGCAACTATCAATTTTGTGAGAAAGTATAACAGGTGCAGACTCACCCCAAGCTGACTAGGCTCTTCATCCTTAACCTACATGAGAAACAAGTCAATTTTGTAGGGGTAAAATTTGAGTTGTCTTCAGATGCCATTACTATTGCCACTGGGATACATAGTGTTAGTGAAAAGTGGTTCAAACAGGCCAATTTATATATAAGCCACTATGAGCCATTCCTCAAACCCAGATACAAAGACTACAATAAATATATATTTATTTTTTCACATTTTCTTGAGAGGTATGCACCCATGATGAGGGTCATTATGAAATACTTCACATGTGAGGGAATGTTTTCTAGGATTTATTCTTATCACATCAGATTTCTCATGCACTTTACTAGGGTTAAGATGATGCATCTACCCTAATACCTCTATAGGAGTATTGAAAAAATGTATTATATTGTATAGAAGAGAGATTTCCCTAACCAGATGCAAAGCTTATTTCATCACTCTTTGATCAAAATGGTTGTGATGCATCAATTGCAACAAAAGGGTATCCCATGGGAGGTTTTTATTGCCCATGAAGTGTTCACAAACCCACAACCCCATCCTCAGAAAAATGTGCCCTCATCATCTCATCCTCCTGTCCTTACTCCTCCATCATCTCCTGATGAGCATGTTTCACCATCTACACATTTTCCTTCACGTCAAGACAACCCTCCTTCATCACTCTCTCGCAATGCATCAGGCAATGAGGAAAGTGAAAATGAGAAGTCAAATGAAAATGAGGGAGAAGGTAATGATCAATCAAGAAATAATGAAGAGGAAGAAAGTGAAGAGGCAGAGGTCGGTGATGAGGCAGAAAGTAAGAGCACAATGAGGGTCACAAAAATGAAGAAGAAAGCATGGAAGAGGGAGGAAATGACGATGCATATATCAGTGGTGATGAAGGCAGTGCATAAACAAATGATGAAGCACCTAGCAGTCAAGACAATGAAGGTGAGGCTGATGTAGATGATGCCAATATCAGTGATAATGACAGCCCATAAATCAGTGAAAAAAATGAAGATTCCAAAATTAGTGAAGAAGAAGAAATTGAAGCTGATATCAGTGAAACAAATATTAGTGAGGCAGAGGAAAAAAATGAAGAAAACAACAATGCAGAAATCCGTGAGGAAGAATCAAGCAGCGATCATGATGGCCATGATATCAGTGGAGATGATGATAATGATGATGATACTGTTGACACTGATAAGGATAGCAAGAATATCAGTGATGAAGCATAAAGCATGGAGACAGCTGACAACAGCCATGAGATCAGCCATGAAATCCATAAGGACAATAAGGAAATCAATGATGATGATAGTCATGATGGCAGTTATGGTGAAGACACCAAAATGAGCACAATTAAACATTTTTATTTAACCTATCAAAGAGGAAGTAGGAATGTGTTTGCTGCCTCTAAAAGGAAAGGGGCCATGCCTTCCACTTCAATCAAGCAGCTGGACAAAGGCAAAGAGAAGGTCATAGAGGAAAAGGACGAAGACCAACATGAGATTGAGCGGGAATTTGAACTCATTCATGTTGACAGTGATGATGAGAACAAGGGAAGGGTCACAAGAATGCTGCTCAAAGGTAAGGATGCCCAAATCAAATATTTGCAAGCCAACCTAGCTAGGGCCAGGAATGTCATCCACTATTATGAGACTGAAAACAAGCATTTGGAGGCACAAAAAGCCATTTATGAGGTCAGGGAAATCAGAGCCTGGAAATAAGCTGAAAGGACCAAGGTTAGGATTGATGAAGTCTTGGGTGTTTTTGATGAGAGTGAAGATGAAGAAGGGTAGCTGTCTAGGAGAAGGCCAAGAACAATGGGCTTGAAGAAGGCCTTAGCCAAGGAGGAGGAGCAAGAAACAACATTGGCAGAGCAGCTCACTCCAAGTGAGATGCTTGCCATGGAGATAGAGTATGATCGGGAACCTTGGTTGGAGAGGGCTAATACATACTTGGAGGATCAGCTGGCAAAGACACAAAGATACCTTGGCCTTTAGAAAAAGATGGCCAAGCACTATGACTTGAGAAATCAAATTGCAAGGGCCAAGCTCAAAGGAGCCCTTGACAAAATTAAAGCACTCAAGGAGGAAAAATACCAATAAAACCTTGAAATCATAGTTTATGCTTCTCTACAGGCATACCAAACACCATGAGGGAGATATTTGCAAAGTCTGGCAAGTTTTTGGAAATTTTGGTTTTTCACTATTTTTGAGGGCCAATGGCGCAACACCCTTGGCACTGTGCTTTTTCTCAGGTCATCCATTGGAGGTAAACTCTAAATTTTTGGAATCCTTAGGCCAAGGGCATCATGCACACCAAATTTCAGATCATTTGGAGCATTTTTGGTCCTCCAAAAGGCCCAAAAACATGCAAAATTTCACCTTTCTGCCTTGTTTTTAGGGCAGGTGCTGCGCCCTGAACAGGTTCATGAGTTCTAATGAGAAAAAAAAGGGTATTTTTGGAAATTAGACTTTACAGGATTTCCAACGAGCCATCATGGAGCTTCTTTAGACATCAGGAAGGCCTTCAAAAATCAGCTGCAAGGTAACCCATTTTTTCAGTGCAGGTGCTGCGCCTGTGGACATCACTGTTGCACCCTTATCTGCAAAAGTCAACAAAAGACACTAATTTATGGAAAATAGATATTTTATAGTTTTTTTGGGCAAATTACTCCAAAGTTAGGTGTTAGAAGTTATTTTTCATTTATTTCATTATATATTTTATGCCTTGGGCCTTGCATGGTCTCTTTGGACATAAATGGTATTTATGGGTATTTATGACATTTTGGAAACCCTAGTTAGGGTTTTGATCCTCTTTTCTTGTTATATACAACATTGAGGCCTCATTGTACATTTTGGATGATTATTTAGAGTAATACATAGACTTTGACATTGAAGAGAAATTTGGCTTTGGTTTTTGTGGATAGCTTGGCTTGCTTGACAATGGAGAAGGCTCACTTGTAGGATCCATGAGCATAGTTAATGGTGACGTGTTCCTTATTTAGTTCTTGTTTTCTCATTTTATCATTTTGTTCCATCTTTCTATTGCATTAGGACAAAATTTTTAGGCTATTAAATGTTGTTTAGAGGCACCTTAGCTTTGTTTGTTCTCTATTGCTTCTATGTTTTCCTCTGCTAGGTCAGTTTAGAGAATTCTTAGTTGCTCTCTAGACCCACTTATGCTTATTTATCTTAAAGATAATTTAATGAAGAAAATGTCAAAGTAGTTATATGGTTAGCCCTACTCTTTTCCATTACTTAAACATTGTTTTTAATGTCTTTTACTCTGAAGTTTTGCTGATTAGGTTTAGCTAAAGAGGTTTATGATTTTCCATGCCCTTTTTCTCATCTTAAAAAATTTCTTTGGAGGTATTTATAGCTTGATTAATGAAGTTAGGAGTTCCCTCTTCCTTGATATCTGCTATGTGTTTATCTTAAATGTTTTCTTAGCTTGAAGGTGAAATCACTAGAATATTTACAAGCTTCTTGCCTTCTATAGTTCACTGGATTGTTGTCTTCATGCTTACTTGCTAGGGTTTTAGTAAAAAAAGTTATTGGTATGCCATGCCTTTGATTATTGCTTCATGCTCAGTAGTCTTAAAGACCATTCTTGTTAAGGTATTTGTTGAAGGATTCTTAACTACTCTTTTGCACCTACTATGTTCACAAATTTGATGTTCATTTCATTCACATAAAGCCTTTAGATCCATTTGACTTTGTTATATTTGCCCTGTGATACACCCTAGACCTATTGATTAAAATCCTCAAGACATTTGTAGACTCCATAGCCCAATGGCTTAACAATCTCTCACTCTATCTAAACTACTTGACAACCTACCCAACCAACCAAACAAACAAACAAAACCTAAACCTAATAACTAGCCTAAAATCAAAACCTAAAAGCTATCAAGTTACACTTTTCATACAAACATAGAGAGAGCCCTCTCTGAGTCCAAGAAGGCTAGGTCCTAGGACTCCAACAACTTTTTTGATGTTACCCCCCTGCATTTGGTCTTTCTAATCTGACAAATTACGGGGACTTAACAATTTCTACACCTTTCACCCTCTTCAAAGTAAGTGGGCATATTATATTTATGAGGAGATCTATGATTCTCCGGTCTTCTTTGTAGCTGATAGGAAGTGCTTGGTCCTTCCTCATCAAATATTCTTCTTGGATCCTCCTTTTGCATTTACCTGTTCATTTGATTAACTTCCTTGGAGAGATATTGCATGGATCTAAAGAGAGGAGTGGCAAAACTATAATCCTCCTTCATGATAGATCTCATCTATCTGCTTCTTCTTTTGAGGAAAAAGATGAAGTGTCCACAAGTTGAGCCAAAGATCATGCTCTGATACCACTGTAATATCCAAAAAGGGAGAATGCAGTAATACTGAAACACAATATAAGAACTGAAACTAAGTAAACAATAAATCCAAAGACAACATCAGAATATACAGAGAAGCTGAGCCATTTTATTATATGGAGAGGATTCAGTTACACAATGTACAAAATATGAGGGAATCTAGCCAAAGAGATGGCCTAGAATCATCCTGCAAACATGCTACAACTAGCACTGCGTAATTGGTGAGCTTACAGGAAGTAATACTGCATTGTCCCTTTTGCTGTTGATGTACACGAAGCTGCTACAAAAAGGAAATGCAAATCTATGGATCTCAGGAGCTCTGATGATGCCAAGATTCAAGATCTGGTCAATGTGATGGGAACCCAAGATAACCCAGAAAGGATTTTCCATATCTACAACTTTGGAAAATCACCCTCCTAGGGTTTGATGCTTTGATTGTTGGGGTATACAAATCTGAAACTAGATCTGATCCAAAGATGGCTGCAATATGTTATACAACCAGATCTAAGCTGTGAGGGCTGATCCCTCCTTCAGATCTACAAGCTAGGAGCTTGAGATCTTGTCTCCTCTTCTTCCTCCTTCAAGATGCATGAATATGTAGCTGCTACAAAAACTGTGTTGTACAAGAGGGAGAGGCTCTATACCTGCTGAAAAATTATGCAATAAGCTCTAAGTTGATGGAAATGGTGATGGAAAGGTGAGGGGATGGTCCCTCATAGGATTACTGCCTGAAATACTAGTAACTTCCTTCCTCCTTTGAATTTGCAATGATGGACTACACAATCCTTGATGGGACTGTTTTTGATAGGAGATAAATAATGTTTGGCCTGATGCAAGATCTGAAATGAAGCCCTGGGAATGCTGATATTTAAACCCAAGGTGATAGGAATAATCCTACACCAGTTCTCCAGCTGAAATACTGAAGACAACCTCCACCTCCAAACTGATCTTCATAAATTGCGTAATTCCTGAAGGTTGGTGTTTTGCAGAGAATGGAAATAATGTGGCACCAATGCTTGATGAGAATTAAGTACAATCCTCTTCCAAGAGCTACTCAATGAAAGAGGTGGGATTTCTGACAAGGAAGACCCAGTGCTAAAAAACACTTGCAATCTTAGCTAAACAACCAAAGAAAGCATGGAATGTCAAATGAAAATTCCAGATATAAACAGACCCTTACATGAATAATCAAAAGCATCCCTCTATTGTTGCCTTCATCTCCTTTATATAGTTTATGAGCCTTCCCATGCCTTGGACCACCTCTAAACTGCACTGTGCATGTGGACATAATCCTTCATGTTTGACTGCGCTGTCTCTCCAAGTCCTCCATCATGTATACATACATTGTACACCCTCTCCATCATGTGTGCATTAAATGCACCACTTCCTCCATCACTTCATCATGAATGCTCTATGATCTTACATTAGATACCCTCCATGATCTCAGTTGACTGCTTCAACCTCCATGATCTATCTCATTAATGAGACATGATCTCCACTCCATTCACATTAGTAGTGCTCCACTACCCCATTATGTAGATCTAGGCTTAATCAATCCACATTCACACATAAAAAGTGGATATTTATTCATCTTGAGGATTATGGGTCCCTTCACCCTTTTATTTACTTAATTCATTAAGAAAATTAAGAACTCTAATATTCCAAATATCTTGTGAAAATTTGGGAATATTACAAATGTATTTACGAAAATAATGGAAAATAGGAGAAAAGGGACATGAAAGGTCACATGTTGTATGTAAGGAGGAAAATTAAAGAAAGTAATGGAAAATTTAAGAAAATAGAGGCCTCATTAATAAAAAGGCTTTTGAGGATCATTTCATGGCTTTTTTTGTTAGTGGATTTTTGGAGCTCTCATTATTCTCTCTCTCTCTCTCATACTCTTGGATACTTAGATTTTTTCTTGGAGATTTTGGTACACTTGGATATTTTGAGCAAGAAGGCAAAGGAAGAGTAGGAAAGTGCAACAGGACATCGAGATCAACAACTACAACATGTTTTGATTGCAATTACTGAGTTGCATGTATGTTTTCCTCACTAGTTTTGGCATGCATGGTGTATGCATGTGGTTTCTTAGTCATGATATGTCATTGACATGGAGGATTCCTTGGATTGAAAGTGGATTTGCCTAGCCTTCCCATTTCTTGGATAGTCATGGTTTTGTGCGTTCAGTTTCATTATTTGTTTTTCTGGTTGGATCTCATGTGCCTTTGGTTGTGGGTTGAGTTATTAGATCATGGAAGCCTTGGTTGGAAAAATGATATGGAAGCCTAATGGATAGATTTGGGTTGATTTATTAGTCCTAGAAGCCTTGGTTGGACAATCGCTCTGGAATCTCTAAGTGGGTTGAGTTAATAGTCTTGGAAGCCCTGGCTGGAAAAATGATCAAGAAGCCCTGTAATGGCTAGGGTTGAGTTACTAGTCCTGGAAGCCTGGTTGTTTTAAATGCTCTAGAGCCCTGGAATAGCTTGGGTAGAGACCATTCTGTGATGTTCGATTGTGAAGTGGAATCACAGGTTGAGGGTTGAGGTGGTTTGGCCTCTCGCAGCCCTGGTTTGGTTTTGATGGATTTGGTTTATGAGATCCCACATTGATGCTTGGAATACGACATGGGGGTGACTGAATGAAGAGAGATTTGTCTTAGACATGTCTATGGTCGGGTGGAATGTGAAAGTCCCGGCCTTGGTTGCATTTTTATTATGGAAATAAGAGCTATTTTCCTCTTGTATTGATGGGTAAATATGCTTGTTATTATGTGGCTTATATGGTTGTTATTTTCTTGTCATTTGTATTGCTTATATGTTGGTTATGATTGAGTTTTATGATGGTGATGATGTATGGCTCTCATCATGTTTTGATTCATAATTTAATGAACAATATATAGATGCCTAAATAGATGATAATGCAATTAATGTGATGAGGCAACAATGCTTCTTAACGATTCTCGGATAAGTATGAGACCCATATGTTTAGATATGTTATTTAAACTTGTAGATTACATATTTCTGATATGTTTGACGAAATTCTTGTCATGGCTAGTAGGAATCTAGTGAAGTCCTTGTTGGAATGTTTCCTTGTGCACCATTGTTTCGCTATTATATTTAATTTCTAAAGTTGTCATTGATTGTTTGGGAGTGACTTAGGCTGTGGGACTAATAAAGTGGCTCAAATCTCAGGGATGGTGGCACAATTCTGTAGGAAAAAGTACCTGGATGCATGCATGCATATATTGTGGGAGTTTCCAGAGCCTCCCAGATGCACCCATGCATATACTGTCGGAGCGTCTCGGGGTTTAAAGGTCTAAAACCTCCGTGGGACACGAGGGCTGGATACCTGAGTGGTTGGGTTGGCTCTTGCTAGTTTTGTGGTTGATTTGGAAGGTATGTTTAATGTGTTTTTATCGGTTCCACTTTCTTAAGGTCACCTAGGAGGTTGAATTAGATCATAGGAACTCTTCGTCACATGTTTACCGCGATTGGTCGGTTACTTGGGTAGATGTCAGAGGAGGGTGTTGAATTTATCCTTCATTAAACATGATAGTATCTTCAAATAGTATTGTGAGTTTGATTGAGTGTTGTGAAGAAGTCTTCTTGGGAATTTCTTGTTTTCATGAATTAGGGTAAGGGATTTGTTTGATTACTTATGGATCCATCAAAAGAAAGATTGGTTGATCTTGATTTATTGTCTTCCTATATTTTTTCTAGCAAATAGATCATATTGAGTGATTGTATTACTCCTTTTTGGAAAAAAATTCATTAGTGAAAGCTAGGGTTTGTCAAGAATAAGTGTTTTAATGAGATATGCTTCCTTGGCTGAACTTGGAAATGAAAGTCATTGTTTATTTTAGTATTGAAGTTCTTTTATAATTACACTTTAGATATTATTGACTTCATAACATTCATTTGAGAAAATTCATTTTTAGGATTTGATTAGTTTCTTATCCATTTTGGAAAATTTTGATTGATTCTTTGTCAAAGGAAATTTTCATGGTTTTTTGGGTTGTTGAACGAATTGAAATTTGAATTTTTGCATTTGGCTCATTGCAAAGTGAAATTTGTGTTTTTGAAAAGAGTTAAAGTGAAATTAAGAGTTATTGCATTTTATTTGAAAATTTGTTAAAGTTATTTCTTTCCTGTAATTAGGAATTCATTGAAATGAAAAGATCACTACATCATATTCAATTGCATTAGATTTTTTTGTGAGGTCATAATATCATTAGTTTCACATCCACTTACCGATTGAGTAAATAACAACTCTAAAACACAGTGATAATAAAATCAATTAGAATTTTTATATTTTTAGGGCTATTTTCCACCTACATTAGATCAAATTGTAGGGCTTTGGAATAGGGAAGTGACTTAAATTTCCAAAGTTTCAAAAAAACACTAGAATCTTGTGATAGGGAGTAAATCTCGGAAGCTCCTATAATAAGGGAGTTAAGCATGATATCATATAGGACCTAGTGGAGTGATTGAACCCACTTCATTGGTTACAGTAGAGTGATTTTCATGCATTACAACCAATGTCGAAAGCTACTTGGGAGTCACTTGAAAGTAAACCTCACATTAAACATGTTGAGGAACTTTGAAGGGGATTGAGATTTTTTACGCTTCCCTTGCATGTACGTCCGATCTGTGACTGTTTGCCAAGGTCAAATGGTTGTAAGTGGTAACCTTAGAGACCATAATATTAGGAATATTACCCAAGGTGATGGTACAGGAGAAATATGTGTTGTACCTAGCACAGATGTGGACTAGACTCACTTGGACATTTTTGGAGGGGTATTCTTCACTCGAGATGGAATAAGTGTAGTTACTTGCACCAGATCATGTTCATTAAGTAGGTTGTCATGGTAACTAGTTCTACCCACTCTATATTTATTTAATTTTTCACATTAATATCTCTGAAGTTGGATTTCATCACCAACCAATGATTTCATTGTGAAAAGTTTGTTTCCATAGATTCATTTCTTATATTTATTAGTGTGTGTTAATTGTTTGTTTTTTACTTTTTAGAGACTTTAGGTGTGAATTGTTAATATTATTTGAATTCTTAATAAACATTCATCGTGGCTGATTTACCGAGGCATTCACATAGAATGTAGGGATTGTCTCTCATATATACAACAATTCAACTGGAAAATATTAAAGTTAAGAAGTCAAAATCAATAGGATCTAGGACCTCAGACCAACCTAAAACATCTACCATTGTAGAATCTAAGACAGTAGAAACTGGAGTGGTTCAACTTCAAGAAGTGGAATTAGGCTTAGATCCATCTAGTCCAATAATTACTAAACTTCTTCATCAAGAGTCTGATACCGATGAGGTTTTAGATAAAAAATACACTGAACCAGAAATTGACGAATCGAAATATGATATCTACGAACTTGAATCGCCTTCAACTATTATAACCCCTACTCCTACACCAACTTCAATGTGAAGGAAACTTATAGTTACAATTTAACAACTTCTTGGTCTCCTTATTATTGAATACATTACTGAAGAAGAGGAGGAATAATCACCACGTACTCCTATTTCTACTCGCGAAACAATAGTTTTCCCAATACTTCATTTTTACCCTTTCTAGCTGGATCCTTGGTATTTCACACCTTTGAACTATCTAGGTCAAGGTCTTCCATGTGTCCGGACTCCCTTTTAATTTTCATCGAGATGAATTATGTCAGGAATTCCTTCTGGGAGTACACCTACTGATAGTTCTGTGTTTTCAAGCTCTCCACCATCATTATTGTACGGTTGTCCATCAATTCATGTTGGGTACCAGTCACTTCTAGAAATTTCTCAGGAGCCTCTCCTTCACCTCAAACTTCTACTTTTTCATCTTGTGTATCTACCTCTTCTTTCCAAGGCATTAATGCCATGAATCAAATACCTTTGGCCTTCGAGCAATATATTAATATGATATCCGACAATTTAGGTGATCAGCAAATAACACCCAAGTGATGTGTATTATCCACTTGGGATGGTCCCTGTCCGAACTACGCCTCAAATATCAGTTTTTCGAACTACACAAGCTATCCCTCAAGCATTTTACCATCAAACAGGTCTCACTTCCCAGTCCACATAGATTCCTAGGGGACAACATACTATAAGCATTATGTAGACACTGTATCAAGGTGAAGCTTTTCAAGGAAAACCTTTTCAATGTCAATTCATTCAAGTTCATCCTTTACAAAATCAACCTGTACAGGGGAAGTATTACTTGGGCCAAATGGGTCAAAGTCCACCTTTTCAGATTCAACCATACCCAGGTCATACGTTTTAATTTCCATTTCAACCGCAACTTGGTATTTCTCATCCTGGTTACTCTGGAGGAATGCAAATACCACAACACAAGCTATTCCATGATATCTTGGGTACCATTCTCCATATACTATACTTATCCCTAAGGGTTATCAATATTCACAATAATATCCCAACAAAGAGTTATCGTTTATCGCAACTTTAGATTTTTTGGATTTGTATTGACTAACGAATGATCCAATCTACAATTATCCATTTTGGCCGAAAATTCCTACTAAATTTCCCAACGACATTATGATGTTTGAAGGTAAATAAAGAGAGGACCCATCAAACCATGGTATGAAATATCATCTTTGGTGTGGGTTGAATTCATTAATCAATGATTCCATTAGATTACGTCTTTTCCAACGAACATTAACCAGTTCGGTAGCAATATGGTACATCGAGTTACCACAACCCTCTTTCTATACCACAACCCTCTTTCTATAACTTCAAATCCTTAGCGATATGATTTTTGACACAATTTAGGCTACCTATCTGATATGATATTGGTATTGAGATTTTGAATTCCTTGAAACAATAGAAATCTACCTATATTTCCGATCATATACATTAATGGAGGCGTAGGCATCGTCTAGTCAAAGTTTTTATTCTAGATCAAATTTTGGTTGAGTGGTTTACAAAGTAATTACTTCCCATCATTAGGGAGGATGTTGCCAAAGGCGTTGTTGTAACATAAGAAAAATTAATTTCTCATAGCCAATACCTATACCTTGTTTATACACAATCTGGCACTTTGTATGAGAAAATACCAAATCTATCTTGCCCAACAATTTCAGATCAACCAGAATCAACCCCTACAGGATCTCACGCCACTGATGGTGTGATTGGTTTTTTTAGCCATCAATCTAAGGGTAATTTTTTATTTATAAAAACACTAAGATGTTGGATGTACAAGATTCAACCAGTGAAAACCCTTCTCCAGAAATTACTTCTGAAATTAATGTCGTAGACTCATCTACTGGAAAGAATCAACTATTCGTAGGTAAAAATAAAGGGAAAGAAAAACAAAAGGTTTTTCAGAAAGAGAAACCAAACAAAAATGAACCCTCTAAGGAAAAAAAAAGAGCCTTGTTATCCTTTCTTGATTTTTGATGAAGATCGTTACACCAACGAATGCCCACATCAGGCAGAGGTTACTAAATTTGTTAAAGGTTCTCCTACTCCTATTGTTTTGAAGGATCATTTCCCTTCTAAAGACGGTATGTTTATTTCACATAATCAATCCTCTTCTTCCACATCATCGGATATCATGATGATTTCTTCGCAAGTGATGGTGGCCACGAGATATAAAGATTACTTATCTAAGGGGCCTGTTGTAACTGGAAGTGATACTAGTTCATTTAGTCAACCTTCCAATTCAATTCCTCCTCCCTCTAAACCATTACAAATTAAAAAACAAAATTTTGACATGGTGATTTGATCGCCTCCTAAAGGTGGTGTTTAAAAATCATCTTTTAACCCTCATGTAAGAGCTTCTCAGAACTACAGCATTGTTGAAGATCTGGTGATATCTCCTTCAACGATGTCAGTTCTTGAAGCGTTTAAAACATTCCCAACACAAAGGAAATCACTATTGTTAGTGATAGTAACAATTGGTCTGTCGTATTCTAATATTATTATCTTTGATCTTGAGAGCCACATACCTAGACTCCCACATCAACTGTCATTCCAAATTCCAATTTTCGTCGAAACTAAATGAGTTTTTCGCACAGTAGTTGAAGAAGTAGCTTCTACATGTATCATGTCTATTGCTTGTTGGAAAGCCTTGGGTTCTCCAACCATCAATCAGTCTCCTACAACTTTGAAAGGCTTTGATGGAAGAGTTTTTAGTCCATATGTAATTTTGAACAATCTACCAATATAGTTAGAGGGTAAGACAGTTGCAGTCATAGTTGAAGTCGTCAATTCCCAACTCGATTACAACCTATTACTTGGTCGAAGTTGGACCTATGCTATGTTTGCAGTGGTATCATCACTCTTTCGCATGATAATGTTTCTTCATTAAGGGAAAATAGTGAAAGTGGACCATTTATCTTACTACACTTCAGACCCTAAATCTACCGGTAGTATCCATTTCGTGGGGAAAATGATTGCTAACTATGAAGAGGTTGGTGTTGGTTTGCTCAAAGAGTCACTCAAAGGAACTTTTTCACTCTCTCCACCGAAATTTTCTTCTAACATTTCCTAGGTAAACATGATCACATAAAGCACAATGGAATATTATGATCTCCGGGTTGTGCATTTAGAATATTAATTAACCTTGTATGGAAATGAGATGCCTTTAAGCCCATTTCAATTATCTTATCAAGTATTCCAAACGTTTTCCAATCCACCATTCTCTGAAATTGATCGAGTGAATGTGATCATTGATGATTATTCTCAACTATCTCGGTTAGAACCAATTTCATTCCCTCATCCCTTCGATATAATGTTTCAAAAAAATGAGAGCATCATGGAAATAATGACTTTGGATGAAATTCCATTGGAATATTTTCATCATCTTTCATCTTTTCTACCTAGCCTTGATAAAATTAAGAATGATTTTGTCTACCATATTTTCGATTGAGATCGTAGATAATCCTGAATGTCCTATGTCAATTCTTATTCTGAATTTGAAAAAAAATTGGGAAACATATCTAAAACCACTCCAATTAACATCTTAGTCAAATCAAGAATTATTAAGAACATTCACCTAGGCGCTTCATGCTCACTTGAAGAGATTCATACGTACAAAGTCCTGTTTCAAGAATTCAGAGACATTTTTGCCTGGTTCTATGAGGAAATTCCAGGAATTAACCCTAGAATATTTATTCACGAAATAAAGAATTACCCAAATGCTAAACATATTAGAAAAATATTATGTCTAGTGTATCCACGAAAGGTTGCTGCAATAAAATCTGAAGTTGAAAAAATACTCAAAGCAGGTTTAATCTATCCTATTCCCTTACCTAAATGGGTTTCCAATATTATTCTAGTTAACAAAAGTTAAGGTACCATTAGAATATGTGTATATTATAGAGATATTAATAAATATTTTCCTAAAGATGATTAATAACGATAGAATTCAATATGCAACAAGCAAAAACCTAGATGCTTTCTGCGTGTAAGGCAGCGGCTGAACTCGCGACCCGGACAGCTGTGTCACTACTCTCTCTTGCTCGTTCGGCCCTCTCGGCCTCTCGCCCCCGGGTCTTGCTGACGCCTCTGGATCCACCTCTCTTGTTAGATCGCGCCTCTTCTATGCACTGACTGGCTGCCGCATCCTATGTGCTCTCGTATCCTGGACCGACCTCTTGCTTGACTTGGCGATGTCCGAGGCCTGCGTGACCCCATTCACGACCATGGAGACACAAGGATCGCCTCTAGGGCCTACCCAGTCTTCTCCTCCGGATGCCTCAACCGCCTTTTCAAGCTTGATCGCCTCGCTACCTAAGAAGAAGAAATCAGATGCCTCTAAGTTTGTGAAGAAGATCGATGATGTTCCGGAGGTAAACCTACCTCCTGAGGGACCAATCCAGGTCGCCTTATCTCTAACTGATCGAGCCCTGGTGGGTCAATTCACGGGCCTATGGCCCTCACCCAAATCAACGGAAACCTGGGTTATTAAGAATTGGATTCCGCTGATCAAGAATAAAGTCACCTCATATTTTCTGGGAAGAGGCTACTTCCTGTTTGAATTCAACACTAAGGAGGATAAAGACCTGATCTTCAGGAATGGGCCCTATTTCATGGGACCACAAGGTCTATATCTCAACAAATGGACTCCAGATTTTGATCCAGCTGTGGATGTGCCATCGGCTGTCCCTGTTTGGGTCCGGCTACCTAACCTACCGGTTCACTGCTGGAACTGGGATTCCCTTAAACATATTGGCAACACTCTGGGCAAGTTCATCGACAGAGCCAACAACAACGATCAATATGACTGCGCCAGGATCTGTGTCGAGGTAGATTTAGAGGTTGGTCTTCCCGAGGCCATCAAACTAAAGGTTGGCAGCTGGACGCATGTTCAAGTGTTGGATTACGAGCAGCTCCCTTTCAAATGCCGCAAATGTCACATCTACGGCCATTTTGCTAGAGGATGCCCGAACAAAGGTGAAACAGAAAAAGGGAAGGATGAAGGATGGAATCAAGTAAAGAGATCAAAGATAAATCATAAGAAATCCGGGGCACAAGGACCTCTTCCTGCTGCAGCCCAAAATGTTTCCTCGTCAAGAAATCAAGAAAATAGGTTCGAGATCTTAAGCACAGCGGAAGAAGCACACAGGGAAGAGGAGAGGCCTGTCACTCCAGCAGAAAAAATAAACTCAGTAGAAATAAGACCCGAAGAGAGTAACATGGCAAGGGACAAGGAAAAGCAAATAGAAACCTCCGAGGAGGAACAGGACTCAGAGGAATCTGAGGAAGATGGAGAAATCGGAGAAACGCAGACGTCAGTTAGAAGATCTGCAAGGGGCCGAAAATCTGCAAGAGAAAAAAGAGATCAGGAAACCTACAAAGATAAGCTCCAGGGTAGTCAGCCTACGCTGGAAAAACTTCTTTGTAAGAATCCGAAGGCAATGAAAAACCAAGCTCATGGCTCCAGGGGAGCCACACACCAAAGAAATAAATGATGAAGACCATCTCCTGGAACTGCAGAGGAATGGGGAGTACAGTAAAAGAAGAAGCAGTGAGAAGCCTTATTAGAAGAGAAACCCTGGATATTCTGTTGATCCAGGAGACCAAAATGGAGGAAAATGAATTTCTCCAAATCAGCAAAAAGCTATGGAAAGGAAGTAGTGGACTAGCAGTGTCATCAAGGGGAGCATCGGGGGGACTGGGCTCTCTCTGGAACCCTCTCAAGTACAGATTGGTCATGGAGGCACACAAAAGCCATTGGCAGTGCTTGAAATTACATGCAGAAGAAACAAGGGAGACAATCTGCCTGTTCAATGTTTATGCTCCTAACAACATAGGGGAGAAAAGGGAGTGCTGGGACTCCATAAGACAGCTGGCAGAGACAGAGAACCTGGAAAACATCATTATTGCAGGGGACCTAAACCTCACTCTTCGCTCGGATGAAAAACGAGGAGGCACAACCGTAAGGGACCCAGCAAGGGAGTGGGTGGAAGACCTCATGCAGGACTGGGACCTTCTTGATACCCCTCCAGATAACGGTAAGTACACCTGGACCAATAAAAGAATAGGCCCTGGTCATATTGCTGCTAGACTAGATAGATGTTTGGTGCAAAGTTCCTTTCTTTTGCTAGGTTTAGAATCCAGATTGCACATCCTCCCTTGCAGTGTCTCAGATCACAAACCCATATTGTTAGAGGTATCAGGCCACAAGGATCTTGGTCCCATCCCAATGCTCTTTGGGTTAAGGAGCCTGAGTTCTTGCATGTGGTCCAGGACAGCTGGAAACTGCCAGTAAAGGGTTCTCCCTTCTTCATTTGGGAAGAAAAACTTAGAAGATTGAAGGCTGCCCTCAAAACATGGGCCAGAGGCCTTCCCACACCTGCAAAAGAAAGAAAGCAGGCCCAAGATAACCTTATACTGCATCAAGCCCAAATTGAGGAGGTGGAAATTACCACAGAAATATTAAACAAAGAGGTGGAGCTTCAACAAATCTACCACAAAGCCTGCCTTACAGAGGAAGAGCATTGGAGACAAAAATCTAGGAGTCTATGGCTTAAAGCGGGAGATAGAAATTCAGCCTTCTTTCATAAACAAGCACAAGCAAGAAAAAGCTTTAATACCATATCAGAAATAAAAGAGAGCAACTTGATTCACAAAGACTTTGAGAGTATAAAGAAAACAGCCTACAATCACTTCAAAACCTTGTATAAAGAAGAGGGAGAGACCGATCCAAATTCCAAATTTCTGGAGGTAATACCTACAAGGATCACCCCTCTTATCAACAAGCAGCTCGAAGAGAAGATTTCCATACAAGAAATAAAGGATGCTCTGGCCAGTATGGAGCCTGACAAAGCCCCAGGCCCGGATGGCTACACGGCCAGATTCATTCAAACATGCTGGCAGATTGTGGAGAAAGATCTCTTCAAGATGATCCTGAAATCTCAAAATTGTCCAAAAATTGGGGGCAGCACCAATTCTTCCTTCCTCGCCCTAATCCCCAAGGAAAAGGGGGCAAAAGACTTCAGCCGGTTCCGCCCAATCTCTCTTTGCAACATTGGATACAAATTAATTACAAAGGTAATAGCAAATAGGCTAAAAGGCATCCTCCCAGCGATCATACCTGAGAACCAGGGGGGATTTGTTAAGGGGAGAAAGATTGTTGACAATTACATTCTGGTACAAGAGGCGATTCATTCGAGTCAAATTCGCAAAGAGAAGGGTATGGTGATTAAATTAGATCTGGCAAATGCCTTTGATCGGGTCAGGCAAAGTTTCCTTTGGGAAGTTCTGAAAAAGTTTGGCTTTGGGTTGGGGTTTGTAAATTGGATCCGAGCAAGTATTGCAGACCCATGGATCGCCCCCTTGGTGAATGGAAGAGCAGCTGGCTTCTTCGAAGCTTCAAGAGGGCTCAGGCAAGGCTGCCCCCTCTCTCCACTGCTCTTCGTCCTCCAAGCCTCTGCCTTAAGTTTCTTCCTTGATCAGAAATTGGAAGAACAGGAGATCCTGGGGCTTAATATAGCCAGGGGGGTGAAAAATGTAAACCACACTCTATTTGCAGACGACACTCTTCTGTTGGGAGCTGCCACAGTTAGATCTGCCTCAAGGTTTAAAGAGGTGTTAGATGATTTCAGTGAAGCTTCAGGTAGTAGTTTAAACAAAGGAAAATGTAAAGCTTTCTGCTGGAATATTTCTGCTCTCACTCTGTCTGCCATCTCCAGAACTTTGGGGTTCACTGCTTCCATAAGCTGGACCTCCTTCATTTATCTGGGCCTTCCCATCTTTCGCAATCTTGCTTATAGCAAAGATTGGAACCCTCTTATGGACAAATTCAAGGCAAAATTCCAGGCCTGGGGTTTCTCCTGGTTGAATCTAGCAGGCAAACTTGTTCTAATCAACTCAGTCCTCAACAGTCTTCCCATATTCCAATTTTCTGTGCTTTTAGCACCCACAGGTATTATTAAAAAGATGGAAGGCTACGTGCGCAAGTTTTTTTGGAAAGGAGGCAATCTTAATGACAGAAAATTCCCTTTGGTCAGCTGGGAGAAACTGGGTAAGCCTCTGATGGAAGGAGGTCTTAATTTTAAAGATTTTGGCTTGCAAAATATAGCAATGGAGGCCAAGCTTTTCTGGCGAGTTATTGCTCCGCACCCAGGCTGGGCACAACGAGCCATCTGGAGGAAATACCTCTCGGGGAATAGGAAAAGAGCACTGAAAAATTTTACTCCATCTACAGGATCACATTTAATCAAGCGCTGTCAGAAAGCAATCTCACTCATTAATGACTCAGCGTTCTGGATACCGGGCAATGGAAGAAGTATTAAAATATGGGATGACAAAATAATGCAGCAATCTCCATTAGCGATGAACAGAACATTGCACGAGCTGAAACGTTGGTTGGACAGCGCTGGTTATGTCACGCTGTGGGACATATCGAAATGGTCTGGCAGCGTTTGGCAGCAATGGTGCCTCCCTCCAACGCCTCCAGAATTAACGCAAGCCAAACGTTTGTTGCTCGAATCATTAAATGGGAAAGCACCTTTAAATGCTGGTAAAAGAGATGCTCGTGGATGGGGCTACGATACAGGTAATTACACAGTTGCTCAAGGGTACACGTGCCTCCAAAAACGCCCATACGTTGCCCCAGACCCTGCTGTATGGAAGGGGCTGTGGAAATTTAAATCTATGCCAAAGGTTGATATTTTCTGTTGGCTACTCTGCCACAGAGGAATACTAACAGAGGACAGATTGAAAAAAAAAGGTTTTCAAGGACCATCTAGATGTCATCTTTGCTGTGAAAATGAAGAGAGTGCCCAGCATATTATGTTGGACTGTAGTTTTTCAAGAAGAATCTGGCAGGTCCTTATGAATCACTGGAAGACAGAATTCATTCTTCCTAGGTATATTTCTGACTTATTTGCTAACTGGCACACTTGTTATCCAGGAACCCTTCCAAAAAATGAAAGATTTAAAGCAGCATGGTTTACCTTACCAAAATTCACATGCTGGCAAATCTGGCTTGAGCGCAACAGAAGAGTCTTCAGGGATGAAAAATTAAATCCTCAGCTCATCACCAGCAAAGTCAAAAGCCTCTGGAAAGAAACCTTGGGTGAACAGCTAGTGGAAGTCAATTTAAATCCAAATGATTTAGATTGGGGCGCCTCGATGGGCCTTCAGTTCACTGGCGAAACAAGGCAGCCTAAGAGCATGAAAGAGTGGCAATTCAGAGGAAATGAGCAAGAGCTGTCAGACTTGCTCACCAGACAAGACAGATCTTGGCTATTCTTTGATGGGGCTGCAAAAGGCAACCCCGGCAGGGCAGGGGCAGGAGGAATTATAAAGCATAAGGAGGGTATAACAGTGATCAAATATGCTTGGGGTCTTGGACATTCCACCAGTATCCAAGCTGAAGCATTGGCACTTTTACAGGGTCTTAAACAAGCAAAGGCAATTGGAATTGCAGATTTAAGTGTAATAGGAGATTCTCAGTCCATCATCAAAGTTTTAGTGGAGGACTCCAATCCGGCGGATCTTAGATTGGCTAGAGTGATCCTAAGAATAAGAAACATGTTGAAATCTTTCCGAACAGCAAGTTTCCTCCATGTATTGAGAGTAAATAATAAAGATGCAGACTTGGAAGCCAACAGGGCGGTGTCCCTTTCAGCAGGTTCCCTCCTGATAGACGAAACTGAGGAGTGGGACTCTATCCCATAATGCTGCAATGTTTTTCCGCATCATTTTACAACAGTTTGTGTGCCTTTATAAGTTAGGAAAAATAACAAAGATAGACTCTTTAGCCTCCTGTAAAAATCGTGGATCTCCAAATTTTGGAGTCTTTGATCAGACTGAGGATGAAAGAATAAGGGCTAGCCCTGACAAATTGTAATCGATGAAGGCTTTGGCCACTCTATAATATAACCCGTTTTTTTGTAAAAAAAAAAAAAAAAATATTTTCCTAAAGACAACTATCCTACCCCCCATATCGACCAAATTTTTGACGAATGTGGAGGCAATGAAATCTTTCCTTTCATGGACGGATTTTCTGGCTACAACCAAATCAACATACGAGATTTCCAATCAACATAAAATTACGTTTATTTTTCCATGGGGAACCTTTTTCTTATCACAAACTCCCATTTGGATTAAAAAATGTCAATGCAAGCTTTCAACGGGCAATGTCTTATGCTTTTAAGGATATCAAACATATTGTGCAACCCTACTTAGATGATTTACCACGTCATTAGTTGAAATGGTAAGATCATCCAATTCATCTGAGAGTTATCTTTATCAGATGTAGACATTAAAATATTTGCTTGAATCCCCATAAATGTGTTTTATATGTAAAATCCGATCAATTTTTGGGGATTTTCATGTCTAAGGAAGGAATTCATGTTGATCTGCTTAAAGTTGAGGCTATTTTAAATCTGCCTCCTCCTTCCAATCGCTACCAACTCCAAAGTTTGCAAGGGAAAGAAATTTTTTACGTTGATTCATCCTGAACTACACTGAGCTAACTAAAGGTTTTACCCAACTATTGAAAAAGGGTATCTCATTTACATGGGAAAATCTTGCTCAAAAATATTTTGATGTGCTTAAACACGGGTTAAAACATACACCATTGTTACATCTGCCTGATTATTATGAAGACTACCTTTTGTATTTAGTTGCTTCTGATGCCACAATTGACATGGTTTTAGTTCAAGAAGACGAGTCCAACATTGAACATGTGATATACTATTTAAGTATGAATCTCACGAAAACTGAGATTAAATACGCACATGTGGAGAAATTAGCCTTGGAAGTCATTCAAGTTGTCCAACGTTTTCGTCACTATATCCTCTTGCATAAAACCAAAGTGATTTCTCACTGCAAACATATGATGTATATTGTTATGAGACAGTTTCTAGGTGGAAAATATTCGAAATGGATTGTTATCCTGCAAGAATTCGATTTAGGATTAAAAACAATCTAAGTCCATGAAGTCAGTGGTGTTTGTTGAGTTGCTATGTGATTTTCCCTATACTGAGACATAAAATGCGGTAGAAGATTCCCTTCTAGATGAATCACTCTTTCTTATCATTACTTTAGAACCCTGGTATGGAGATATTATTTTATATCTTCAAAATCAAACCTTTTGGCCAGAATTGTCTTGAAATGATCGTCGTCGTATTCGGAACCAATCCCAACAATATACCATTGTTAGAAAAACAATTTATTTTTGTGGTGTTGATTCCATACTTAGAAGTTGTTTAACTCATGAGGAAGCCAAAAAGGAATTGAATAACTATCATTATGGAGCTTGTGGCAATCATATATTAGGGTTTTCCACTGCCCAAAAGAGATTGTGCGTTGGGTATTTATCACCTTCAATGTTCAAATATTGTATAACTCCGGTACAAAAATGCCATAATTTCCAAGTATACCATCACAAAATGCATGCATCTCCAACTCCTCTTCACGAAATCATTTTTGTCATTCCTTTTTCCAAAGGGTCGTCGATTTCATTACATGTAACCCTCACTCGGTCAAGGGGCACAGGTATATTATCCTGGCAGTGGATTGTTTTACAAAATGGGCTAAGGCGATGCCTACATATAATGATGATGGTGAAATTGCAGCCATTTTGATATTCAACCATGTGATTTCTAGGTTCAGTGTTCCATAAGCCATCTTCATAGACCATGGTAGCACTAGCACATTTGGCCCAATTTCCGATGGCCAATTTGTCGCTATTCCAACACATAGGCGTCGCAAGAGCGACAATTTGAGGTGGGGCAAAACATGGTTAGCCATTACGTCGCAATTCCGACACTTCAATAAAGCGTCGAAAGAGCGACACTTATTCCGATGTTTCTAGACTTCCATCGCTCTTCTGACATTATCCAAATCGTTGCTATTCCGACGTTTTGTAAGTGTCGGTATTCGGACGAGCCACAACTGTCGGTCTTTTGACGATACCGAACTATCGCATTTCCGGCGCTTATCAGGTTTTAAAATAAATGTCGCAATTCCAACATTATGTGCCAAACGTCGCAAGAACGACGAAAATGTTAGCACCATCACATTTCCGACGTTTTGTGCCAAACGTCGCAAGACCGACACAAATGTAAACAACATCGCATTTCTGATGTTTGGTGCCAAATGTCGCAAGACCAATGAATATGTTGGCACCGTCGCATTTCCGACGTTTCGTGCCAAACATCGCAAGACCGACGAAAATGTAAGGTGTCACACCTACGACGTTTACGAGGCGTCGCTTTTCTGACGCAATGGTAAAAATATTTAAAAATAAAGACATCGATTTTCTGACGTCTATAGCGTCGGTCTTCTGACGCTTTGATAAAAATATTTAAAAAAAATTAAATATACCCTTGACCTCCTCTTTTTGGATGTTGATTCTTTTTACGGATGATGTAACTATGGTTATAACAGTTGTGTTGTCATTTGGATTTGAAGGTGATGGACCTAATTATTTTTGGTTATTAGCTCTAATATCTTGGCCTAATAATGTTTTTAAGAGTGCTTCAAGCTCTTTAAAATCACCATCTTTATCAACCTAAAAATATAAAATGATCAAGACACAAAACATAATTGCGTAGATAATAGAAGAAGGAAGAATGACTCGTTGATTTAAATGAAATCCTCTTTCAAGGTTTTTCCTCCCTCTATGAATTACATAACTGGACTTGCTTAACTTTGATACCTTGCTTGCTTTAATTTGAAAACAAGACCCTATCCCTAATACGATCCTGTCGTCCTTGGCTTTTTTGCACTTGGTTTCCCTTAGGTTCTTTGGAGGTATGGTGCATTGCACACTGTAGATATATAACCTAGTAAAAATCATATGCAAACCATTCCATTCAAATTTTAAACATGCAAACTCTTCACAAACCTGCCACACAATCACAACTATAATAGTTGGGTATACTATATCTAGTAAAATAAGTGCACAATAAAATTTCCACTGTTGTATTGTAATTGACATAGCCCTTCAATCCATAAAAAAAAAAATTGTATGACTAGTGTATATGTTGAACACATTGGATTCATCATGTGAAAACTATGGATTGAAAAATACTCCAACTCTTGAGATTTTTTGAAAATAAAAAGAACTAGTCTTATTGTGCGCTTCAATTTCTAGGCACATTCTATTCTTACCTCTGAAACTATGCATATGTTTGTATGCGCCTTTCATTTGATCCTGGATAAACATTTGTAGGTTTGTATACATGTCTTATTTATGCCTTGGGGGGTATGTTACCTTTGAACCTACATCATGCTCTATATTATCTCTTTGAATTCCATGCATGTGTCAAATTATTGTTACAAACTACCTCAAAATTTGTGTTTGTGTCAAGGGGTCATTATAGTTACTTAGGATGGATGCAGTCTATATATTCTTGGGTGTGACTAGAACTTAACTATGAAAAAATAAATGAGGTAATCCTTTCCCATAGAAAAGAAGAAAATATGGTCCAAATAATGTGTACAAACAAGGAGATATATCATGGCCCTCAGTATGTACAAGCGTCTTCAGTGGTGTATCCAAGGATTCCATCCTCTGTTCCAGTGCAGGTGATAACAAACTCTGTGAAACAAATTGTTTACTTATCACCTTTTCAGAATCCTTTGCTGTTGTTTCATTTTCTTTGTGTAGATTCTGTAGCTTCCATAAACTAAGTTGTCCCAGCTCAGCACAACTCTCCTTCAATGAACTGTGCATAGCTTCATCACTTCCTATGGATTGCCTTGGCCTGTAAACAGAAATGGGATCTCTGGTTTTCTTTGTGCCTAGTATTTTGCAGACAAATGCAATATATGCTTCTTAAATTTTACTAGTGCTTAAACCCAGTTGCATGATAATTGTTGCAGGTGACAAAGTAAATACAATAACTTTGGGAGCAACCAACGAAATACCATAATATCATAAATTTAAGGTTCAAAATCTGGGCTAAGTGGTTCTGCCTTGGATCTTTACCTATAATTGAATGCAAATAGTAATTCAGATTTGGTAGCTTCCATTGTAATTATGAATTCTATTTTAATTTTTGATCATGTTTCAAGACTCCAGATTAGGTTAGGAAATTGTGATGACAGACAGGGATAACCCATGTGGCACTGCCACGTCAACAAAAGTGGGTCCATGACATCATGGTTTCCTACGTGGCATCCATGTGGGCATTGTTAACCTTACCTTGATGGTGTATTCAATCCAAAATTAATTCAACTTGATGCAAGTTTAAGTACCCCAACACACCTCAAATGTAAGGATATTGAATATCCTCAACTCCGAATAGAAAATCGGACCTCGCTGTGATTTGAGATCCATAGTGGAGTGTCAGCCCTTGGCACCATTTGATGCACGAATCATGGATTCCACTCTACTATGAAAGAAGGGAGATCTGGCCCTATGGTGATATAGCCTCCTCACATGATTGTTGGTCCCTGGCACTGCCAAATTCTCAAATCACCAAATGTCTTGCAGAAAATTTAAGGAAATGGAAAATGAAATAAAATGTGGTATTTATTACAATGATTTCTTAAAACCAGAGCATCTACCCAAAACACAAAATTTACGAGAATGAAGGTCAAGGCTTGAACATAGGATTTGAGCAACATTGTGCCTTATCTAAAATGAATAATATGGGTACCAATAATACTCAAACTACACCAAATCTTAAGTAAAGGTAAGGTAGAGCTCCAAAATCCAATTCAATCGACCTCAACATTATAAAATACGAAACATGCAAGGAAATCTAATCCGAGGTATATTCTAGGTTGATTTCCCTTTTCAGTGAATTATGATTTATTTTTTCATTAGAAAGTAGGAATGCAAGGTTTGCGTGACCATTCATAAAGATTACAAATCATGTACTAATAATGAATCTTAGGTTGATATATTATATTACATTTCTCGATTACAACAATACATATATGTGCATAACTCATAGAGTCATCGCATCATTCATAGATTATGTGATCATCAAATCTAACCAAATACTCATTTAACACATGACATATAAATAAATTTCATAGCATGCAAGATAACCTACATTCAAGGTTATAGCAGTGCGCTTCCCAATTCATAAACATATAAGATAACTGAGAGATTATAAGATACCTGGTCAACTGAATGAACTTCAGACAATTAGTTATAATCATGTAAGTGATCCTGCAATTCATGAATATGCTAAAAATCACACATTTCCAGTAGTTAAATATCGCCATGAATATATATACAAAAACTTGTAAACCATGAATATGTAGTGAATTCAAGAAACCTTTCATGAGTGTTAAATCATAAATCATCCACTAACATAACAAGCATTGTCATCATCCATAATTCAAATATGCATAAGTCATTATACTTATCTTAGTGTATGAGAACAAATGGTAACTGAAGGAGGGCGTTCCAATATCCACCCAATCGTAGGTCAGCTACACTACACTCTCTCTTGCAACTAACTATTGTTGAGCCAGATCCAAGGTATAAGGAGATGCTTGCATAGGGGAAATTTCAAAAGATCTTCTTTGCAAATCGATGGAATTATTTCCTTCCAACCAAATATATTTTGATTGGATTTCAAATATGTGGAATATTTTAGGGTCTCCAAAGGTAACACTACTATTTATATTCTAGACGTTCATAGATTCTTTTCAGACTAGTAAGAGAGAGATTTTTTAGAGGGAGGAACATGTTTGTTAGGGCACTAGACTATTCATGACTTAGCTATAACCCACTAGGGTAATCCCTCAATAATATTTCATTCATGAGATTGTTGACCTTACCCTTATAACTCTAAAATTTCTCAGCCTTTGATATCATCAACAAAAATTTAGGAAATTAGGAAATATGCAAAAAAAATTATAAACTACAACACTTAATAGGGCCATTATATGGATTCTACACACAGTCCTTAGTAATGCCAATTCCTTTGATTTTGTTCTATGAGGAGCCTAGTTAGGCTCCTTAAAATTCAAGGACAAAATTCAAATTGATTCTTCTCCATACACTCCAAAAGAGGGGCATCCCTATTGGTAACAGAGCTACAAGCCTGTTTGGTAGTTACACTAAAATTATTGGGATTTAAAGGCTGATATGATTCCAAAATTGGCTCGTTTTATAGTTCAAAAAATGGAAATTATGGTAGCTTGTATGTCATAGGCTATGTACCCCATGAAAAATGGCATTAACCCTTGCTACAGTTCAGACTTATACCTGAGCTTTGGAATCTAGATATCAAAATGTGGTTTAAAATTTAAATTATCCTCCTATAGGTGACTGAACAAACTACATGTCTAATAGGGAAGCTTTTGTAATCATTCAATCTTTAAAAGAATTGGCATGAGTCAATTTGGGGAATTGAAGCTAGTATGAACCCCCCCTCCCCCTTTTGCAGAGAGGTATACCTTACCAACTATGTGAATATGGGGGTATACATGGCCATGGAAAATTAACAGGAATTCAATATTCATTTAAAAATTTTTCCAGCTCAAGTTTGATGTGGGAGCAAAGTCCTGCATGATAGCGCCATGACTCACCAAACTGAAGTCTAGGGCTCGCTCACAGTCTAATTTTAGCAGGTACAAAGTTCAAACCAGTCAAGTGACAGCTTCAACGCTGGTACAACCCTTGATGTACTTTAACACGAGTTTCCTTAAGCGAACTTCAAGTCTGCGATCATTATAAACTCTGTATCCCTGAGCAATTGACATCTTCAAGCAATAAAGGAAGAAGCCCAACTCCTCTGTTTCACTGAAGAATCCACATCTTCATGCAATAAGGCTTGACTCATATTGCTATATAATCCAATTTTGCCAGCAATATGTCACTGGTAAATAATCTTTTTGTAGCGATAAAGGAAGGAGATGAGTTCATGTATCACTGAAAATGATCTTCTTGGAGCGATAAAGGAGAGATCACAAATCCTATGTATTGTTGGAAAATGATCTTTATGGAGTAGTAAAGCAAGGGCTCGATTCCTTGTCACTGGAAAATGTGAACCTTGGAGCGATAGGCTCCAAGTATGCAAAGCTAGAAATTATGAATTACATGGCTATAAGGCCTTTGAAACTGGAGAATTTAGATTCTCGAGTGATAGGATTGAATCCCAGGCCTTGTTTTTGGAGATGTGAAATTTCAAAAATGCTAAGCGTTATGGCTAGTTCCCTTCTGCTTAGAAATTGAACTCCTATGGACATATCGCCATCAAAGAGACTACTGGGCATCAAAGTAACACGCATTTGCGGGCAGAGTCGCTGGAACTGCAACGAAATTGAACATGCGACCTTCATCCTGCACTGGATCTGAGAATCCTGTTCGTGGGGTTGCAGAAGATGGTGCCACGGCTGTGCATGTGATAGACAGGGTTTTGCGTGACGGGTCTGGGTTTTTTCTCTCAGGTATAGGGATGGTGTGCATAGCTTGGTACCTCTAATTGAAGACCAGCATGGGCATAGAGGGTTATCAGTTTGACAGAAAGGGTTGATGAGTCTAGGATTCAGAAATGGGCCTATTAGCAAACTAAAACAAAGAGAAACCAAACAACTATTGCCGCAGATGCAAACAAGAACTTCTTAGAAACCTAAAGGGAATTGCATTATTATTAGATAAACATAGAAACTTAACTTATGGCATCCTTCCACCAAACCTGCGACAGTATGGCCGCATCCTTCCTCCAAACTTGCAATAGTATGGTTGCATCCTTCCTCAAAACCAGCGACAGTATGGCCACATCCTTCCTCCTTCCTTGGACAAACCATGCAACTTGAGGGAAATGAACGAGGGAAATTAAAACTTTTGATATTTGGTAGACATTTTGAAGAGGGAAATGAACGAGGGAAATTAAAACTTTTGATATTTGAAAATTTTTGACATTTTGAAATGAAATACGTGTGTTTTTTAAGGCCACTCAAATTCCATTAAATAAAATATGTGAGACTTTTCTTGGGGTTAATAAGGGGTTTCGGTAAATAAGTGGTATTGTTGATTATAAATAATTATTAATGAGGTTAGATCTAAGACATTTATTTAAATTATTAATTATGTAAAATGGTTGAATTTTTATTTCATAAACTAGGGATTTTGGTTGATTTTTTAATCTAATTATGTGATACTAAAGATGAATTATGGTAACTTAAAAATAATTTTTATGTGGTTAAAAGGGAAGTAGTAATGTTATGGTATGAATGATTATTTTCAATGAAATTTTTGGTTTAGTAAGGATAACTCATTTATGGACATTTTCCATGATTTTTAAGACGGAATCAATATAGGAAAGGTGATACTTAAAGGGCTCCCACATGCTTTAGAAATTTTATATCTATTGGTTTATAAACATTAGAGGTGGAAAAATATCCTAAGCTCTAGAGCTAAGTTTGTTCCAACTTAGCTATATCTTGAACAACAAATTGTTGTTGACGACAAGGATATGATAGAAATTTGGTGGGTTGTAGGGTAGTCTTATCATGAAATAAATGTAATGTAGTTACTAGGTAGGTAGGGGGAACCATTTTGGTGGAACTTGGCCATAAATGGGACATCTATCCATGCATAGTTTTTTAAGAACAAATAAACCTAGTGGATTATCATTGTACGAGAATCACTTTAGGATCTAGGCTACTGTGCACATAGTAACTAAAGGGATATTAGTGAAACCCACAAAAGTATTATAGGTGATTTTATATAAATAGGTGTTCTTGTGTTCTCATTGGTTAGTTATGGGCAAATGACAATAAAGTAAGAGAAGTTATAGGTGCTTTTATAGAAATAGGTGTTCTTGTGCTCTCATTGGTTAGGTATGGGAAAATGATAATAAAGCAAGAGAAGGATTTGACTACTGAACAATTAGAGGAATGAATATTCCACACAAAACCAAGCGTGGTGCTGAAGCACTTTCTAGGCTAAGGGATTTTGAAGGGGTTCCCCCACCATATGACTGGAAGAAGAGAATGGTCATTCCAGATGCTCTGAAAGTGTTGAGGCTTCAACCAGGTCACAAGTATTGTCTACTAGGAAGGCTTTCCAAAGAAGTTGGCTGGCATCACTATGACACTATTACAGAATTAGAAGGGAAGAGAAAGGCAAAGGCTCGGGTATCATATGAGCGAAGGAAGAAATTGGCAAAATTGAGATCAAAAGCAGTGGAATTAGCCGAAAAGCAGCTTGCCTCAAAGATGGAGCTCTTAGCTTCAATAAAGTATTAGATAAGCTGCATGTTGTGCTCAATGAAGCAATCAATTTTGAAAATGACAAGAAAATATTTCTGAAGATTAGGTTTTTGACTAGAAAGATATAACAACATAGAAATAATTACACTGTAATTGATACAATAATAATATAATCCGCAAACAACCTTCTCAGTACATTCATGATCTGAGTATATATTGAATTAGATAGAAGTAAGAACCTGATAAGTAGCAAGGAAATGAACGGTTTGGGGTTTGTTTAGCAAACCCTTGAAGTAGCAATAACAAAATAATGCGCCCTAAACCCTGTATTGTGATTTTCTCCGTCAGGAAACCCTTGAAGCAGCAAATACTCGTGTAGATAATGAGCTTCAAGATAAAAATCCCATAGACATGAAGAGTGTCATACGCCTTGTTCAAAAATTAGTAAATGAAACTGTGGATTTAAAAAAGAACTCTAGAGAAGATACTTCTATTTAAATAACTTACAAACCATATTGTAGAAAAAAATTACTTCTTCAAAGCTAATCCGTCAAATTTGGAGGGCTTAGGGGATTGGGGGTTAGGGGTTAGGGGATTTAGGTGCGTTTAGGGGTTAGGGGTTGAATAATGAGTTAGTAGTTAAGGGATTAGGGATTTGGGGCTTAGGGGGCCTAACCCGAATGCATTTGGGCGGGCACACTCAACCGAAACGACCCGACCCGAATGGGTTTGGGCGGGTGCACTCAAACGAAATGACACGACGCACCCGACCGAACGAAGGCACAAGGGAGAAAACGATAAACAGGCCGCACGGACGTGCACAAGGCACTTGTGTAGTCACAACTTAGCAAATTTGATATGGTTTCCCTCAAACAAAATGACCCAACCCGAAACCGTTTGGGCGGGCGCCCTCACACGACGCGACACGACGCACACGACTGAACAAAGGCACAAGGGAGAAAACGGAAAATGGGTCGCACGAACGTGCAAAAGGCACCCGTGCTATCAAAACTTAGAAAATTTGATACGGCCACCCTCAAACGAAATGAATCGACCTGACCTGAATGCGTTTGGGTGGGCACCCTCACAATATGGCGCACCTGATCGAACAAAGGAACAAGGGAGAAAAAAGCAAACGAGTCGCACGAATGTGCACAAGGCACCCATGCGGTCACAAGAGGTACTTAAGGAGTGTGACAGATTTGGTTGGGCGCCCTCACACGGCACGACACAACGTGTACGACCGAACGAAGGCACAAGGGAGAAACCGAAAAATGGGGGTTAAATGGGTTAGGGTTAGGAAATAGGGTTTAAGGGGTTAGGGGTTAAGGGTTTAGAGGTTTAGGGTTTAGGGGGTTAAATGGGTTAGGGGTTTAAGGGTTTAGGGCATTAAATGGGTTAGGGTTTAAGGGTTTAAGAGTTAGTGGTTAAGGTTTTAGAGGTTTAGGGTTTAGGGGTTAAATGGGTTAGGGGTTTATAGGTTTATGGTTTAGGGGGTTGAATGGGTTAGGGATTGGGAATTAGGGTTTAATGGGTTAGGGGTTAATGGGTTATAGGTTTAGGGTTTAGGGGGTTAGGGGATTTAGTAGTTAAGGATTTTAGGGGTTAGAAGTTATGGGCTAATGGGGTTAGGTTTTAGGGGGTTAGATGGGTTAGGGGTCAAGAATTAGGGTTTAAGGGGTTAGGGTTAAGGGTTTAAGGGTTTAGGGGTTAAGGGTTTATAGGTTTAGGGTTTAGGGGGTTAAATGGGTTAGGGGTTTACTAGGGGTTTAGGGGGTTAAATGGGTTAGGGGTTAAGGGTTTAGAGGTTTATGGTTTAGGGGTTAAATTAGTTACTTATTATTTGCGTCTCAATGTAGCAATTTGTAAGTATTGTTGCTTGTTTCCATGTATTATTTTTTTATTAATTTATAGTATTTGTTAGCCATTGCTTTACATTTATTGATGAAAATGTCTATTTCAATCAAACCAATTCTATGTTCAATCTCCAGTTTTAAACTCAGCCATAGTGTTGTCACACAATTTAAGTCTGGAGAATGGCCATCTGATGAAGTCTTAATAACCAGACTGCACCTCATGACTAGGCCAGAAACCATACCCGTGTACTGATGGCGCTCAAGGAAACGTGTTCGAACGAAACGGCCCGACCCGAGAAAATAGAGCAAACAGGGGATATTTTTCAAACATTCCTCCTAGGACAAGCATGGCCAACATTACCGCTCATATGCTACCGAGTGGAGATGGAGAGAAGAAAGTCGACAACCCTAAAAATGACCCAAGGCCATTCTTCAGGCACACCCGAAGAAAAGAACTCAATTACCAACCCACATTTCACACGAAAAGCCAACTCCTACCCCCGACCAGAAAAGGATAGCTGAACGACTAAATGATGCCACAAGGGAGAAAACGGCAAACGGGCCGCCTGAACGTGCACAAGGCACCCGGGCAGTCACAACTTAGCAAAACTAATACATGCGCTCTCAAACGAAATGACTTGACTCGAACGTGCCCAGTCGGGCAGCCTCGCACGATGCGACACGGCGCGCCTAACCGAACGATACCATAAGAGAGAAAACAACAAATAGGCCTCCTGAATTACGTGCACAAGGCACCCGGGCGGTCACAACTGAGAAAAACTGATCCGAGCGCCCTCGAACGAAACAACCCGACCCAAATGCGCCCAGTCGGGCGACCAGCTCGCACGACGCAACATGGCGCGCCTGAAACAACGATGCCACAATGGAGAAAATGAAAAACGGGCCGCCTGAATGTGCACAAGGCACCCATGTGGTCAGGACTTAGCAAAACTGATACGGGCGCCCTCGAAAAAAATAGCCCGACCCAAAAGCGCTCTGTCAGGTGACCTAATCGCACGGCGCACCCGAACGAACGATGCCACAAGGGAGCAAATGGAAAATGGGCCGCCTGAACGTGCACAAGGCACCTGGGTAGTCACAACTTAGCAAAACTGATACGGGTGCCCTTGAACGAAACGACCCGACCTGAACGCGCTCGGTCGGGCGACCTCACATGGCATGACAAGACGTGCCTGACCGAACGAATATTCCACAAGGGAGAAAATATCATACGGGCCGCCCGAATGTGCACAAGGCACCTGGGTAGTCACAACTTAGCAAAACTGATATGGGCGCCCTCAAATGAAACGACCCAACTCGAATGCGCTCGGTCGGGCGACCTCGCACGACCCGACATGGTGCGCCCGAATGAATGATGCCACAAGGGAGAAAATGGAAAACGGGCCACCCGAACGTGCACAAGGCACCCAGGTGGTCACAACTTAGCAAAACTGATACGGGCACCCTCGAACGAAACGACCTGACTTGAACGTGCTTGGTCGAGCGACCTCACATGGCGTGACACGACGCGCCCGACCGAACGATGCCACAAGGGAGAAAATGGAAAACGGGCCGCCCGAACGTGCACATGACACTTGGGCGGTCAAAACTTAGCAAAAATGATACGGGCACCCTCGAACGAAACGACTCGAACCGAACGCTCCCGGTCGGGCGACCTCACATGGCACGACACGGCGCCCCCGACTGAACGATGCCACAAGGGAGCAAACGAAAAACGGGCCACCCAAATGTGCACACGACACTTGGTTAGTCACAACTTAACAAAACTGATACGGATGCTCTCGAATGAAACGACCCAAACCGAATGTGCCCGGTCGGGCGACCTCACATGACGTGACACGTCGCGCCCGACCGAATGATGCCACAAGGGAGAAAATGACAAACGGGCCGCCTGAACGTGCACAAGGCACCTGGGCGGTCACAACTTAGCAAAACTGATACGGGCGCTCTTGAACGAAACGACCCAGCCTAAATGCATCCGATCGGGCGACCTCGCATGGCGTGACACGACGCATCCTACCGAACGATACCACAAGGGAGAAAATGGAAAACGGGCTACCCGAATTACGTGCACAAGGCACCTGGGCGGTCACAACTTAGAAAAATTGATACGGGCGCCCTCAAATGAAACGGCCCGAACCAAACGCGCCCGGTCAGGCGACCTCACACGGCGCAACACGGCGCACCCGACAAATCACTTGTAGCTAGTAAATGTACATAGTAGCATCACAATATCTATATAAGCCAATGGTGTAATATATTTATTATAACATTCTGTAGCTATAAGAAAATGTACATAGTAGCATCACAATATCTATATAAACCAATGGTGTACTATATTTATCATAATTAATGTTATAGAATTAGCATAAACAATTATTATGCAGCAAAAGGTTATAAATTGAAATTTCTATTTACCTTGTAATAATGATAAGTAATATTTTTTCCCAAAATTTATACTTTATCACTCTAAGCTATTCTCTTCAAAACATCGCAAGACCGACGTTTATTTGAGAAACGTCGCTTTTCCAACTTTTTCTCCAAAGCGTCGCAATACCGACGCCTGTGTTAGAGACGTCGCAATTCCGACGCTTCGTCCCATAAATATCGTAAGACTGACGAAGAGTTTAAAACGTCGCAGTTCCGATGATGAACATAAACATTGCAACATCAACAATGTCCCTAAACGTCGATATAGCGACGGTTTTTGGCGGGATTTGAAAAATTGATAGAAATTGGGAAAATTTCCGACAATACGACAAAAGTGTCGGAACTAAAGTGTTGAAATTTCCGCCAAATGTACTAGTGTAGCCATTTTTGAAACTTTATGATGACCGAACTTTCTACCCAGTTTGGCTTGCATTATGAATGTTCTACTCCATATTATTGGTAAGCGACTTTCCAAGTAGAAGTTGTTAACAAAGTTTTGACCACCATGATCAAATGAATTATCAGAATTCATAAATGAAATTTCCATACTATGCTTTTTCTAGCCTTGTTGGAATATCATACCTTAGCAAAAACATCAACTTGCTTTACCCCCTTCCAACTGGTTTTTGTCGATTGAGTTTTGAGTTATATTATAATATCACCAATTTCACAGCCATTTACCCATTGAGTAAATAATATCTATAAAACACATTGCTAATAAAATCAATTAGATTTTTTTATACTTTAGGGCTCTTTTCCACCTACATTAGATCAGGTTGTAGGGATTTGGAATAGGGAAGTGACTTAACTTTCCAAAGCTACAAAAAAACACTAGAATCTTGCGATAGGGATTAAATCCAATTATTACAGTTTGGCTCTGGGGAACTCGTTTAACAAGGGAGTTAAGCATGAGATCATATTGTACCTAATGGAGTGATAGACCCCACTTCATTAGTTACAAAAGAGTGATTTTCATGCATTAAAAATGGTGCCAAAAGGTACTTGGGAGTCACTTGAAAGTAAACCTTAGATTAACAATGTTGAGGAACTTTCAAGGGGATTGAGCTTTGTTACTATGCCCTTGAGTGTATGTCTGATCTGCGATTCCCTCCCAAGGTTAAATTTTTGTAAGTGGTAACCTTAGAGACCATAATATTAGGGTTATAAACCAAGGTGGCGGTGGAGGGGAAGTCTTTGTTGTACCTGGAACAGGTGTTTTCTAGACTCACTTGGACCCCTTTGGAGGGTGTTCACTCGAGATGGAATAAGTGGAGTTAATTCCACCAAATCGTGTTCATTAAGAAGGTTGTCAGGTTAACTTGTTCCACCTGCTCTATCTTTATTTCATTTTTCACATTTATCTCTACAACGTTGGATTTCATAACCAACTAGTGGTTTCGTTGTGAAATTTTTGTTTTCATAGATTGATTCCTTAAATTAGTAGTGTGTGTTAATTGTTTGTTTTTTACATTTTATAGAATTTAGGAGTGAATGCTAATATTATTTGAATTATTAATAAACATTCATCGTTATTGATTTATCGAAGCATTCTTGTAGAATGTAGGGATTGTCTACCGAATATACACCAAGTCAACATGGAAAATATTAAAGGTGAGAAATCAAAATCAACAGGAACTGGGAACTCATACCAACCTGAAACATATACCATTGTAGAATCTAGGACAATAGAAACTTGAGTAGTTCAACTTAAAGAAGTAGAATTAGGCTTAGATCCATCTGGTCCAGTAATTACCGAAATTCTTCATCAAGAATCGGATACCAGTGAGAATTTAGATACAGAATACACTGAACCTAAATATGATATCTTTGAACCTGAATTTTCTTCAGCTGTTATAGCCCCTACTCCTACACCACCTTCACCATGAAGAAAAATTATCATTACAATTGAACTACCTCTTGGTCCCCTTAGTATTGAGGACATTATCAGAGAATAGGAGGAATAATCACCACGTACTCATGTTTGTACTGGAAAAACAATATTTTTTCCAAGGCTTCCTTTTGACCCTTTCCGACTGGATCCTTGGTATTTCACACCTTTGAACTATTTAGGTCAATGTCTTCCACGTGTTCAAAAATCCATTTTAATTTTCACCGAGACAAACTATGTCAGGAATGCAATCTGGGAGTATACCTACTGATACTTCTTTATTTTCAAGCTCTCCAGATTCAGTATTGTATGGTGGTCCATCAGTTCCTGTTGGGTACCAGCCACTTTCTACAATTTTGTTAGGAGATTGTCCTTCAAATCAAACTTCTACTTTTTCATTTGATGTATCTACCTCTTCTGTCCAAGGCATGAATTCCAAGCCTCAAATGCCTTTGGCCTCAGACCAATATATTAACATGATATCTGACAAATTATGCAACCTAGAAATAACCCCAAGTGGTGTTTACTATCTGCCTGGGGGGCAACCACCTTATCCTCCACCTAAATGAAAACATTTTGTTGGGTCATATCCTACGAATGGAGGACAATATTTTACCAGAAATTCTACCAAATATGCTCAGATACCTCAGGTAGGTTCAATTCAAGTTGTTGTGTCTCAATCCATGATTGGTTCTCCTTACCCAGGGATGAATACTATTTGAAACCCTATTTTTTTTCAACATCCTATTCAAGTTTATCCACAAGTGCCAGTTTATCAACCTTTTCAGCATACTGGAAAACCTATTCCACAAATTCTTGTTCAAGGTATTCAAATACAAGTCCAACAACCTGTCTAGGGGATTCTGCAAACACCTGTTCAACAACCATTTCAACAACCTGTCCAGGGTAGCCCTCAAAGACCAGTTCATTCTACTGTTCAAACATTACGGTTCAACAACCAGTTCCAAGTTCGCCCCCAAAAACATATCCTAGGAGTATCACAAACAATAGTCCAAACTACGCCTCAAATATCGGTTCCGCAAACTACACAGGCTATCCCTCAAGCATATGCTTATCAAAATGGTCCCACTTTCCAGTATACCACACAAATTCCTATGGGACAACCTACTATACACATTATGCAGACACCATATCAAGGTCAAGCTTTTTAAGTCTAACCTTTTCAGAGTGAATTCATTTAAGGTCAACCTTTACAAATTCAACATATACAGGGGAAATATTACTTGGGAAAATGGGTCAAAGTCCACATTTTTAGAGTCAACAATACCTGGTTCATATGTTTCAAATTCCATTTAAACTGCAACCTGGTATGTCTAATCCTGGTTACCTTGGAGGAATGAAAATACCAACCGCACAAGTTATTCAAGGATATCTTTGGTACCCTCTTCCAGGTATTGGACTTAACCCTCAGGGTTATCAATATTCGCAACAAGATCCCAAATGACAGTTACCGTTTATCGCAAATTTAGATTTGTTAGATTTGTCTCGGCTAACGAATGATCTAATCTACTATTATCTGTTTTGGTCGTAAATTCCTACTAAGTTTCCTAGTGACATTCAGAAGTTTGAAGATAAATCAGGAGAGGACCCATTAAGCCATATTATGACATATCATCTTTGGTGTGCGTCAAATTCACTAATCGATGATTCCATTATATCACGTCTTTTCCAATGAAATTTAATTGGTTTGGAAACAAAATGGTACATCAAGTTACCACGAGCCTATTTATATAACTTCAATTCCTTAGGGACAACATTTTTGACATGCTTTCATCTACCTATCCTATGTGATATAATTACTGAACTTTTGATTTCCTTGAAACAATCGAAATATACCTACATTTCCGATCATATACATGAATGGAGGCATAGGTGTCGTCTGGTCAAATTTTTTACTCCAAATAAAATTTTGGCTGAGTGGTTTACAAAGTAATTACTTCCCATAATTACGGAGGATGTTTCCAAAGGAGTTGTTGTAACAAAAGAGTAACTAATTGCTCGTGCCAAATATTTAAACCTTGTTTATACACAGTATCGCAATTTGTATGAGAAATTCCCAAATCTACCTCGCCCAAAAATTTAAGATGAACCAGAATCAAACCCTACAAGATCTCATGCCACTGATGGTGTGATTGGTTTTTTTATCCATCAATATAAGGGTAAAAATAAAAATTATAAAAACAATAATATTTTGGCTATACAATATTCACCTAGTGAAAACCCTTCTCCAGAAATTACTTCTGAAATTAATGTCGTAGACTCATCTACTAGAAAGAATCAACTATCCGGAGGTAAAAATAAGGGGAAATAAAAAAAAATGCTTCTAAAAAATAGAAACCAAACAAAAATGAACCCTCTGATGAAAATAAAGAGCCTCGTTACCCTTGCTTGATTTGTGATGAAGATCATTAAACCAAGGAATGCCCACATCAAGCATAGGTTAGTAAATTAGTTAAAGGTTCTCCTAACCCCGTTGTTTTGAAGGATCCTTTACCTTATCAAGACAATAAGATTATCTCACATAATCAATCCTCTTCTTCCACATCAGTGGATATCATAATGATTTCTTCACAAGTTATGGTAGCCATGAGATCTAAATATTACTGATCCAAGGGTCTTGTAGTAAATGGAAGTGATACTAGTTCATCTATTCAGACTTCCAATTCAATTACTCCTCCTTATAAGATTGAAAAACCAAATTCTGACATGGTCATTCGAAAACCTTCTAAAGGTGTTGTTCGAAAATTATCTTTTAACCCTCATGCTAGCTGCTCAGAACTACAACAATGTTGAAGATCTGGCGATGTCTCCTTCAGCGGTGTCGGCTCTTGAAGTGCTGCAAACATACCCAAAACCAAGGAAATTTCTATTGTCAGAGATAGGAGAAATTTATCTACAGGATTCTAATCTTATCTTATTTCATCTTGAGAGCCACATACCTAGACTCCCACATCAATTGGCATTCCAAATACCAGTACTCATCAAAACTAAATGAGTTTTTCACACAGTAGTTGACAAAGGAGCTTATACATCTATCATGTATATTGCTTGTTGGAAAGCCATGGGTTCTCCAACCATTAATCAATATCCTACCACTCTAAAATCCTTTTATGGAAGAGGTTTTCGTCCATATGGAATTTTGAAAGATCTACCCACAGAGTTAGAGGGTAAGACAATTGCACTCGAATTTTAAACTCGTCGATGCCTAACTCGATTACAACCTATTACTTGGTCAAGGTTTACCTATGTTATGTTTTTAATGGTCTCTTAATTCTTTCACATGATAATTTTTCCTCATCAAGTGCAAATAGTGAAATTTGACCAATTATCTTACTACACTTCAAACTCTAATTTTGTTGGTAATATCCCTTTCATGGGGAAAACGATTGCAAAATATGAAGATGTTGGTGTCGATTTTCTCAAAGATTCGTCACTCATGGGAACTTTTGCACTCCCTCCACCAAATTTTTCTTCTAACATTTCCCAGGTTAACATGATCACATGAAGCACAATGGAATATTCTAATCTATGGGTTGTGCCTTTAGAATATGTATTGACATTGTATGGCAATGAGATGCCTTTAATCCAATTTGAATTATCTTATCAGGCAATCCAAATGTTTTTTGATCCATGATTCTCTGAAATTGATCAAGTAAATGCGATCATTGATTATTATTCTCAACTATCTTGATTAGAACGAATTTCATTCCCTGATCCCTTCGATAGAATTTTTCCAAAAGAAGATAGCATCATGGAAATAATCACTTTGAATGAAACTCCATCAGATGATTTTCATCATCATTCATATTTTATACCTAGCCTTGATAAAATAGAGAATTAGTTTTCTACCATATTTTTGCTTGAGATCATAGATAATCCTGAATGTCTTGTGTCAATTCTTAAACTTGAATCTCAAAATAATTTGGGAAACATATCTTCAACCACTCCAATTAACATCTCATTCAAATCAGGAATTATTGAGAACATTCACATAGGTGCTTCATGCTCCCTTGAAGAGAATCAAACGTACAAAGCCATGTTTCAAGAATTCCAAGAAATGTTTTCCTAGTCCTATGAGGAAATTCCAGGAATTGACCCTAGCATTGTTATTAAAAAAAAAAATACTTACCCGAATTCCAAACCTATCAGACAAATATTACATCCAGTGCATCCAAGAAAGGTTGTTGCTATAAAGGTTGAAGTTGAAAATTTACTCAAAACAGGTTTTATCTATCCTCTTCAATTGACTGATTCTTCCAGTTAAAAAAAAAAGGGACCATTAAAGTGTGCGTCGATTATAGGGATATTAAAAAATCTTGTCCTAAGAGACAACTATCCTACCCCATATATTGACCAAATTGTTGAAAAATGTATCGACAACAAAATATTTTCTTTCATAGACAGATTTTTTGGCTACAACCAAATCGACATACTCCTTCTCAATCAGCATAAAACTATGTTTATTTGTCCATGGGGAACCTTTTCTTATCGTAAACTCCCATTTGTATTAAAAAAATTTGAATCAACCTTTCAACAAGAAATGTATTACACTTTAATTCATGATATAAAGCATATTGTGAAACCCTACTTAGATGATTTACCAGCTCATGCGTTGAAACAAGAAGATAATCCAATGCATCTTAGAGTTATTTTTATCAGATTTAGACATTACAATATTCTCTTGAATCTCCATAAATTCATATTCTGTGCACAATCTAGTCTATTTCTGGGATTTTTCGTGTCAAAGGAAGGATTTCGTGTCGATCCTCTCAAGGTTGAGGCTATTTTGAATCTACCACCTCCTTCCAATCTTCGCCAGCTCCAAAGTTTGCAAGGTAAAGCATTTTTTTACGTCTGTTCATCCCGAACTACGCCAAGATAAATAAAGGTTTTACTCGACTATTGAAAAAGGGCATCTCATTTACATGGGATGAGCTTGCTCAAAAAGCTTTTGATGCACTTAAACACGCATTAACCCATACACCGTTGTTGCATTCGCCTGATTATCATCCAGCCTACTTTTTGTATTTAGCTGCTTCTGATGCCACCATTGGCATAGTTTTAGTTCAAGAAAATGAGTCTAACGTTGAACATGTGATCTACTATTTAAGTAGGAATGTCACGAAAATTGAGATTAATACGCACATGTGGAGAAATTGGCCTTGGCATCCGTTGAAGTTGTCCAACGTTTTCATTACTATATCCTATTGCAAAAAACTACAGTGAATTCCAACTCCAACCTTATAATGTACATTCTCACGAGACAGTTGCTAGGGGGGGAATATTCGAAATGGATCGTCAATTTAGAATTTGAAAAATCTAAGTCCAAGAAGTCATTAGAGTTTATTGGGTTTTTATGTGATTTTCCCTATATTGAGACATAAAATGTGGAAGAGGGCACTCATCGAGACAAATCACTCTTGCTTATCAGTACTTTATATCCCTGGTGTGGAGACATTATCGTATATCTTCAAATTCAAACCTTTCGTCTAGAATTGTCTAAAACTGGTTGTCATCGTATTCGGTACCAATCCAAGAAATATACTATTGTTGGTGATACAATTTATCATCTTAGTGTTGTTTCCATATTTAGACATTTTTTGACTCACGAGGAAGTCGAAAATTAATTGAATGACTATCATTCTAGAGCTTGTGGCAGTTATATGTTAGGGTTTTCCATTGCCGAAAATATACTGTGTTGGGTATTTATGGCGTTCGATGTTCAAAGGTTGTATAACCGTGGTACAAAAGATCCATAATTTCCAAGTTTACCATCAAAAAATGCATGCACCTCCAACTCTTCTTCACCCAATCATTGTTATCGGTCCTTTTTCCAAGTGGGGAATCAATTTCATTACATGTAACCCTCACTCGGCGGGGGGCATGGGTATATTATCCTAGTAGTGGATTATTTTAAAAAATGGGCTGAGGCAATGCCTAAATATAAGGATGATGGTGAAACTACAACCATTTTCATATTAAACCATGTGATTACCAGGTTCGGTGTTCCACGAGCCATCGTCACGGACCATCATAGCCATTTTTGAAAATTTATGATGACCAAAATTTCTGCCCATATAGGCTTGCGTCATGACAATTCCACTCCATATTATCTACAAGTGAATGACCAAGTAGAATATGTTAACAAATTTTTGACCACCATGATCAAATGGATTATCATAATTCGTAAATGAAATTGTCATACTATGTTTTTTATAACCTTGTGGGCATATCGTACCTCAGCAAAAACATCAACTGGATTTACCCCCTTCCAACTAGTTTATGGTCAGGAATCATTTTTTTCGATTGAATGTGAAATCCCCTCTTTGAAACTGGAAATTGAGTTATTAATAGACACTTCTGCAGAGGAGAAATGTTTTTTATACTTAGCATGACTAGATGAGACTAGTCGTGATGCTGCACTAGTTAGTGATGCTCATAAGAAACGAGTTAAGACACATTTTAATCGAAATGTGAATCCTCGTTCATATTAAGAAGGTGAACTAGTCTTGGTTTGTGATCAAGAACATGATAAACTAGGTGATGTTAAATTCAAGCCTGTGTGGCATGGTCTTTACATTGTAAAACGTGTACTAGTTAAATGGGCCTACGAACTAGTTTAGTACGATGACATTTCTTTGGGAAAGCTCAGAAATGGTCTCACCTGAAGAAATATTATGTGTGATTCATTCCGTGAATATTTTGTACATTACTTGTATCATATTTTTTATGAGTGTGTGCAATTTTAGCATATTTTTATGATTTCTTGCTACTTCTCCTGCTTATATTGTATTATACTGGATTTGCATATGTCGATGCTCCCCTAAACTTACATTGGATTTACCGATGGCGCTAGTCGTAGTACTCAGAATCTGTCTTCCACAACCTGAGCTATTTATTTTCCCACTAATGAGTTAGTTTCTATTCATCGAATATGCCTTGGTCAAAAAACGAATAACATCGCAGAGTATAGTGCAGTGACTGAACTGTTATCTAACGCCATTTAATTTAACATTCATAGATTGATCATTAGGTTAGATTCTCAACTCATAGTATTGCATTTAAACTGTGTCTATTCAGTAAGAAGTCCAATAATGTTAAGAATGTTTTTGTGGGTTTGTATCTTGGAGAGACAGTTTCATTACATCGAATATCAACAAAATACAAGAAATTTAAACACATTGGTTGATGCATTAGCTAATTATGTATTAGATTGACATTTGTAACTGTTGTAATAAAAAAACAATATTCATCCACATATTGAACAAGATACTTTGAAATAATAAGTAGTAGTTTCCATTAATCCAAATTTCTATAAAAAGTGTGGCTTTACAAAATGCCATCCAAAACATATCGAGACCTGCGACCTTTATTATATGAACATGCCGATATGGAAAAAAACAAAATCTAGCCCTAGGACTAGCAACTAATCATGGTGATGATCATGGTAGCAGAAAACGGTGTGAGATACTCATCGTAGCAAGTGACTTATCTGTGCAGGAACTCCCACAACATGCCTCTAGTACCGAAGAGGAAAATCATCAAACCCAGTCTCTTGGAAGTTTAGAGTAAACCTCTCTAGTTTGTGTTGGAGCCCAATCAAAGCCTCTATCGCAACAGAGTTAGGTACCAAAAGGGTTATTGGATGGTCACCCTATATTTCAAAGCATTGTAATCCTACTGGTATGATCGGGCCCACATCTGCATGGTTATTTCAGATAGTTAGTTTTGATGCCAAAAAACAAAAAACAAATGAAAATACAAAAACAACCGAAATGTGAAATTTTTACCTATGTCACTCCACTACATCCCTGCTGGAGGTGGGATATCTGGGTCACCTATATAATCCATCCATGCATATGGAAAGTCCTCGATCATGATAATCTGATTTTCTAGCCACCCAAAAAACACAGGAGTGTATTTCACAACTGGGACATCACCTTCATGGCGCACAATCAATGAAATCCACAAAAGCATATGAGGATCCTGAGATCCTCCTGCATCTACCAGAACCTATTGTGTGGAAAGAAGGGGTGTCCTCTCTAGAATAAACGAGATCAGAATGGCACCATACCCAAAATTTTTGAGTTTGTCAGTCTTTTCTCTAGTTAGTTGTCCTTTCATATTGACAATTTCCCCTTCACACCAGTTGAATATGTAAGTTGTGAACTCTCCACGGAAATATGCATCTAAGCCTTAGTTAGAATATGAAGCGATGTACTCCCACACAATTGTGAAATAATAAAGGAAATAGTTCTCAAGGGAAACCTCTCAATGGTTTCTATATCAATTTCACCCAACTTTGAGTTGAGCCCTTGTAATACAAGGTTGTTTGAGATAAGTTCTAGTTGTTTCGCCAACTGGCTTGTACCCATACAATGAGATGTTTATCTGTCTGCAGGAAATCCTAGTCAATAAATAAATGTAATATACATATATGGTGATTCATTGGTCCTATCATAACTCATTAAATTACTTTCTCCTAGGTTTAATTATCATAACTTTCTCTGGGCTCGTTAAAATTTTACGTTGAAAGAGTTGACTGAGTTTTATTTTCGTGCCTTTTCAAACTCTTTAAACATGAAAACAACATCGAGTTACCCCTTCACTTGACTCGTAAAACATAAACAGTGTAGGACTCATCCATCATCACATGACCGAACCACTCCTTCTTAGGGTTCGTTAAAAAATATTCAAAGGAATCATTTGAAGGATGAGCTTATAAGACAAGCAAATGTTATCCTCCTCAAGATTGAAAAAAATAAAATGGTACTTTCCAGTAATGGTGGGGGGGAATTGGGAAGAAAAATTCATTTTTATACCTCATTAAAGGCATTATGTCACTCTTGAACATGATACTCCGTCACATTTGTGTTCAGTTTGGGAAACTCATTTATATCACAGTTAATCGAACCTCATTGAAAGTTTGCAGTTGGTTTTTGGTATTATCGTTGAGTCAAATGTTTCCAAGTCTAAGTGTTGTGTCACCGATATGTTCAAGATAAGTCGGACCGCAGTTCGAATTACCTTGCAATTTTTAGCCTTCAATCACGTCGGCCATCCCTGAGTCAATCCTAAATCACTCCAAATATTTTTCTTCAACGCTTGACATGAGTTTCATGTTGTAGGCCCTTTGTGATGGGTCACTTCCTATCAACTTCATCTCACTATCTAGGAGGTTTATCTAGAACCATTCTTCAGTACCTTGGAGCTTGCATACACTAATTTCATGTTTCTCGCCTTCGATGACAAGTTATCATCATTGAACTTCGATCAAATGATTCTATGAGTGTTCGACTCCAAGACATATTTTCACACTTAATATATTGTACTGGAAGTACCTTGAGAACCATTGTCATTATTTGTGGTTTCTACCACACTTGTTAATGATTCATCCCATTGACTGGTAATCAAGTGGCTTCTACCATGTTCGACTTTGAGACATTCACTCGCATGGTTAGATTCATACTATTAATCGAGAGTTGGAGATCAAGACCCTAGATCTAGTTTCATCCATCCAGGCTGCGTGGAATTTTGTATTCATGATTGTGCTAATAGATCCATATTTGATGGTTGTGTCCATAGAATGTATACTGTTGACTTGGATCTTTGTATATTTACCTATTGGTGCATTGAGTTATGTTTACTCTGAGTATGGGAATGCCTACCTCTATGATGATTATTACATTGTAACCCTTAATTGATTGTTGCAGGTCTCCAACCATGGTCTCTGATCCGATCTTTGGCATGATAAATCACTTCAATCCTTAAATATCCTTTCTAACTTTTCACTTTATGGGGAAATTTGTTACACGTCCTTTTTTCACCATGGAAAATGACCATCAAACTAGATCTTTCGTTATCCATCAATGTGTTCCAAAGCCTTCCCCTGCAAGTATAAAACGTAAACATCCTATGGAAAATGAAATTTTTGGGTAACAAGGTCCAAAAACCTACTTTTGATCACCTGCGCACTTTCCTAGCCATTTCATGTGCATACACAGTTCTTACCATTAAATCTTGCGCAGAAGTGCACTTTGTCTTCCACTATAAACTGTGCACATGACTAAAAAAAAGTATGAAATCCAAAATCTTTGTTTGGTTAATATATCCCAACTGAAAGCTTCAAGGTAATTCTTATTCAGTCCTAATACCTCTGATCATGGAGCTAATTCCCATTCTTCAAGGAGCCCTAATCCCACCTTTAGTGGATCTCATCCTTGAGATAAGGATATGAAACCTCCTCTTCTTGGCCTATAAATCAAACATAGGCTAGAGGGTTTAGGGATATTACTGAAGGTAGACTGATACTCAAATAAGTTTGGAGGACTTAACATCCAAGGAGGAGATTGTAGAGCATTGGGAGGAGCCAGAATTCATCAAAGCCAAGGTTGTGTAACTCCTCTATTTATGAGATTAATACAAATGAGTTTTTCTTCCCACTATATTGTCCAATGGAATTGATATATGGTTTATTTTGCTTCCATTTTTCCATTCAAATGATACTAGGTACTAGTCTCCTTGATCACTAGTATCAGTTGTACTGAATCATTTATTATTCATATGCTTTTGATATCTTGTTGTTTTTATGTTTGCATATATGGTTTCTAAGCATTGAAGAGTTTCATTGAATCATATCGGGGATCTTCTTCATGCGTTTCGTGAAAGGTATGGATCCCATCTCTTACCATTCACATTTATGATTCAATATAGATAAACTCAGGGAAATATTTGCTTGCTTGTATGTCTTTTACTAGAGTTAGTCATTGAATATAGGGATATTGCTTATGTCTACATCAACAATTATTTTTCCATAAAAAATTGGCGACTCTGTTGGGGAACGTTGTGTTCTTCATCGTATCCTTGTTTTGGTCTTTTGAACCTTGTCTAATAGCTTTGTCCGAGTGTTTGCAAGATAGTGGAATTTTGGATTTTGTGAATTGTTTGATTGAATTTTTAATTTTTTTCTTAAAACTTTCTCTAACTTCATGGTTCATCTTTAGCAAAAAATCGCAAATATACGCAATGTTCCCTTAGCAACAGTGCATATGCACACTGAATTATAGTGTCTCCATGCGCAAATGCCTGGAATTTTCAAAAAAATGAGTTTTCCTTTCATTAAAGTCTAACATTTTGGTTTTTTAATCCTTCATTATATTTGTTAGTACCTTCAGATGGTCTCTATGAGTTTGATTGAGTGTTGTGAAGAAGCCTTCTTGGGAATTTCTTGTTTTCATGAATTACGGTAAGGGCTTTGTCTTATTGCTAGTGGATCCATGAAAAGAATAATTGGTTGATCTTGATTTATTGTCTTCTTGTATTTTTTCTATCAAATAGATCAGATTAAGTGATTGTATCACTCCTTTGTGGAAAATATTTTCATTAGTGAAAGCTACGTTTTGTCAAGAATAGGTGTTTTGATGAGATATGCTTCTTTAGCAAAAATTGGAAACGAAATTCATTTTTTTCTTTTAGTATTGAAGTTTTTTCAGAATTACACTTTAGATATTATTTATTTCATAACATTCATTTGATCAAATTCATTTTTTGGATTTTATTGGTTTCTTATGCATTTTGGAAATTTTTGAGTGGTTCTTTGTCAAAGGAAAGTTTCAAGGTTTTTTGAGTTGTTGAACGAATTGAAATCTAAATTTTTGCATTTGGTTCATTATAAAGTGAAATTTGTATTTGTGAAAAGAGTTGAAGCGAAATTAAGAGTTATTTCATTTTCTTTGGAAATTTGAAAAAGCTCTTTCTTTCTCGTAATTAGGAATTCATTGAAATAAAAAATCACTACATCATATTCGATTGCATTAGAGTTTTGAGTCGGGTCATAATATCATCGATTTCACATCCATTTACCCATTGGGTAAATAAAAGCTCTAAAATATAATGCTAATAAAATCAATTAGAATTTTTATATTTTTAGGGCTCTTTTCCACCTACATTAGATCAGGTTATAGGGATTTTGAATACGGAAGTGAGTTAAATTTCCAAATTTGCAAACAAACACTATAATATTGCATTACGGAGTAAATCCAATTATTACATTTTGGCTTTGGGAAGCTCCTCTAACAAGGGAGTTAAGCACGAAATCATTTAGGACCCAGTGGAGTGATTGACCCCACTTCATTGGTTACGGTAGAGTGACTTGCACGCATTACAAATGATGTCGAAAGGTACTTTGGATTCACTTGAAAGTAAAACTCATATTAACCATGTTGAATAAATTTCAATGGGATTGAGCTTTTTTACTCTGTCCTTCTGGTCTGATTTGCGACTGTCCCCCAGGTTAAATTTTAGTAAGGGGTAATCTTAGAGACCATAATCTTAGGGATATTACCTAAGGTGACGATGGATAGGAAGTCATTGTTGTACCTGGAACAAATGTTGACTAGACTCACTTGGACCTTTTTGGAGAGTATTCTTCACTCGAGGTGGCATAAGTGGATTTACTCACACAAAAATCGTGTTCATTAAGCACGTCGTTAGGGTAATTGGTTCCACCCACTCTATCTTTATTTCATTTTTCACATTGATCTTTGGAATGTTGGATTTCATCACCAATTAGTGATTTCGCTATGAAAAATTTGTTCCTTAGATTTACTAACGTGTGTTAATTGTTTGTTTTTTACTTTTTAGAGAGTTTAGGTGTGAATTTTTAATATTATTTGGATTCTTAATAAACATTCATTATGGCTTATTTATCGAAGCATTCGCGTACAATGCAAGGATTGTCTCCCGAATATATACCAAGTCAACTGGAAAAGATTAAAGTTGAGAAGTTAAAATCAACAAGATCTGGGACCTCAGACCAACCTAAAACATGTACCATTGTAGAATATGAGACAATAGAAACTAGATTGGTTCAACTTCAAGAAGTAGAATCACGCTTAGATCCATTTGGTCCACTGATTACCGAACTTCTTCTTCAAGAGTCTGATATCGGTGAGGTTTCAAATACTTAATACACTGAACCAGAAATTGACGAACCTAAATTTGATATCTATGAACCTAAATCGCCTTCAGTTGTTAAAGCCCCTACTCCTATACAACCTTCACCGCGAAGGAAACTTATAGTTACAAATGAACTACCTCCTAGTTTCCTTAGTATTGAAGACTTTAGCGGAGAAGAGGAGGAAGAATCACCGTGTACTCCTGTTTGTACGAGAAAAATAACAATTTTTCCAAGACTTCCTTTTGACCCTTTTCGATTGGATTCTTGGTATTTCACACCATTGAAATATTTAGGTCAAGGTCTTCCATGTGTCGGGACTCCCTTTTAATTTTCACCGAGACGAACTATGTCGGGAATTCCTTTTGGGATACCTACTGATACTTCTAAGTTTTCAAGCTCTCTAGAGTCATTATTGTTTGGTGGTCCATCAGTTCCTGCAGGGTACCAGTCGCTTTCCAGAAAATTTTCAGGAGCCTCTCCTTCACCTCAAAATTCTACTTTGTCATCTGGTGTATCTACCTCTTTTTTCCATGGCATGAATTCCATGCCACAAATACCTTTGGCCTGAGACTAATATATTAACATGATATCCTAAAATTTAGGTAATCCATAAATAACCCCAAGTGGTGTTTACTATCCACTTAGGGGGATACCACCTTATGCTCCACCTAAAGGAAAACCTCATTTTGGGTCATATCCTACAAATGGAGGACAATATTTTGTCGGAAATTATGCCAAATATTGTTGGATACCTCAAGTAGCTCTAGGTCAACTTGTTGTGTCTCAACCCATGATTGTTGCTCCTTACCCAGGGATGAATACTATTTGGAACCATGTTTTGTTTAAATACCTATTCAAGATGCTCCATAAGTGCCATTTTATCAACCTGTTCAACCTATTGGAAAACTTATTCCACAAAAAAATGTTCAAGGTATTCCACTACAAGTCCAACACCCTGTCTAGGGGATTCCAAAAACACCTATCGAACATCCTATCCAAAGAATTTTGCAAAAACATGTTCAACAACTAGTTCAACAACTTGTCCAGGGTAGTCCTAAAACACCTGTTCAATCTACTATTCAAACATTTGTTCAGCAGTTGTTTCTAAGTTCTCCCCAAACACCTATTCGGAGAGTATCACAAACAACGACTCAAACTATGCCTCAAATATCAGTTTCACAAACTAAACAAGCTATCCCTCAAGCATCTACTTATCAAACTGGTCCCACTTTCCAAACTACCACATAGATTCCTATGGGACAACCTACTATAGGCATTAGGCAGACACCGTACCAAGGTCAAGCTTTACAAGGCCATCCTTTTCAGAGTCAATTCATTCAAGATCAACCTTTACAAACTCAACCTGTACAAGGGAAATATTACTTGGTCCAAATGAGTCAAAGTCCACCTTTTCAGAGTCAACCATACCCGATTCATACGTTTCAAACTCCATTTCAACCACAACCTAGTATGTCTCATCTTGGTTACCCTAGAGGAATGAAAATACCAATCACACAATCTATTCCAGGATATCCTGGGTACACTCCTCCAAGTACTGGACTTAACACTCAAGGTTATCAATATTCGCAACAAGATCCCAACTGAAAGTTACCTTTTATTGAAACTTTAGATTTCTAAGATTTGTCTCTGTAACAAATGATCCAATCTACTACTATCTGTTTCAGCCGAAAATTCCTACTAAGTTCCCCAGTGACATTCTAAAGTTTGATGGAAAATCATGAGAGAACCCATCAAACCATGTTATGACATATCATCGTTGGTGTGTGTCGAATTCACTAATAGATGATTCCATTAGATTACGTATTTTCAAACAAACTTTAACCAGTTCAGTAGAAAAATGGTACATTGAGTTACCACGAGCCTATTTCTATAACTTCAAATAGTTAGTGACAACATTTTTGACACACTTTCAGCTACCTATTCTATATGCTACTAGTAATGAACTTTTGACTTCCTTGAAACAATTGAAATCTACCTACATTTCCAATGATATACATGAATGGAGGCGTAGGTGTCGTCTAGTCAAAGTTTTTATTCTAGATCAAATTTTGGCTTAGTGGTTTACAAAGTCATTACCTCCCATCATTATGGAGGATGTTTCCAAAGGAGGTGTTGTAACAAAAGAGCAGTTAATTTCTCATGCCCAATACCTAAACCTTGTTTATACACAATTTGTGTTGGTAGGCTAAATTGCTCCATTTTTAACCTCTATCCTACTTTAGACACATGACCTAAAACCTCTGTTTTAACCTTGGAAAACATTCATTCCTGTGCTTTTTTCGGAATCATGCCCATTCCTGCACTCTCTTCATATTTTCTTATTAAAGGCTTGTCATGGACTTAATTATTTATTTATGGATTTTATACCTTTAAAATTATCTTTACAACTAATATTTCTTCTTTCCTAAAGTATTTGATGAACAATGTATTAATCATTATGGTAGAAAGGATGAGTGAAGGTAGGATTCCTGCACCAGCTGGCAGTTCCTGCACTCCCGTGACAACTCACCAACTATGTGGATATTTCATTAAAGATCATTTCATCTTGAGTTGGGCTTAGAGCGGGAGAGAAATCAATAGATATTAGAGATTAGGACTCTAGACATATGCCTTAGATTAGCATTTCGGAATAGCCGAAAGGCTTAGTTTAATTTTTTTTTTTTTTTGTTATGGCCGTAGGCTTAAGGGTTTGTATTTAATGTAGAACTCTGATAGGAAATAGCTAGCGATGATACAAAAATTTTGTGATAGTAATTATTTTGGTATCTCCCTCTTTCTGGGCTGGATTCAGATCTCACGATGTACATTTTCTCATTTGGAATATACTACAAAGGAATGTGCCATGTTAATTTTTTTTCGTGTTTCAATCTTATCGCGATGCTTCATTGAGAGGATGAGTTTCCAGATTTCGTAATATGGAAACAATTTGGTTGGCTAGGGCCCAACCAACCCAACTTATTCTCCCTTTTTTAAAGGTGTGTTCATTTGATTTAAATGCAAAGTGTGATTTAATTATTTATATCGATTCTTTCACAAGTAATAGATTTGATTTCATTTGCAACTGTGTGTTATGGATCCGTGGTGTGCAGGCTTAGTTGTTTTTTATTTTAACTTGCATAATTTGTCCCTTTTTATGTGATCAGGAGATCATGTCCAAGTTATAAAAAATTCTCAAAAATGAAAGTGATCAGAAGTGGTTGCAATCTGAACGACCGGAAAGGTCTTGTCACTGTGATTCTGGCGCCGTGAATGGTTCTCAAAACCGAGGTTGTATGCAAAAGTTATTGAGGTTTGAAATCATCCAGTAAACTCCAAAATTCAGTTAACCAAGTTTGATTTTTGATTTTGGAAAAAATCAAAAAAAGAATATTCCAAGGAATATTTTGGGAATATTCTTCAAAATATTCCCTAGAATATTCCATTCAGACGTATTAGATGCGGACAAGTGGCAATTCTTTATTGGAGGTTTGGTTAACTTTGGATTTTCGTGGCCAATCACGAGCTGCCACGTGGCAGGCCCGGAAGCCGCCACGTGGCCTAGGCTAGTGGAAAATTTGGTTGGCAAAATATTTGTAAGTCTACAAGTTTCGAACCATGGTCACCCGCCTTCCAGCCATCAGGCACGACCGGCCTGCCTCTGTGGTAGTTCTTACCATACAACGAGTGCAAGATTTATTTGAAGTTTAAAATTGCATATGGCAGAAAAATTTAAGGGCTAGCCCTGACACCCCATCCACATGACCCAACGCTCATGACCTGGGGCTTAAACTTTATCCGCGGGTTGTTTGGGCGGTTAACCGTGCGGTATGAATGGGCGAGGTCAATGCCGACAATTCTGACGGGGATGGGTCATGTGACCACCCCGCCTTGACATTAAATGACACACTAAATAGTCTGCCAAGTTTGGGTGCATTCCGCCTTTTCTGGAGAAATTTCCGAGTTTGGAGCGCTAACTAGCAGTTCCTCCACATTTAGTGGGGTTTTTGGGGGACATTCAGTAGTTTTCTTGTTTCTGCCATAACTCCCTCATTATTGAACCAAATTGAGTGCAAAAAAGTCAATTTAAACTATCTCAGACTTTATGGACTCAATGGAGTATGTTGCAGATCCATCAGAGAGCTTCTAAGCAGGTTTTTGCTTCAACGAAGTTCAAGGGGCCACCAGGAGGAAAAATTAGTTTGAGGCATAGCCAGGGGAGCTAGAGACCTTATCCATAGATCCAATAGTCAAAATTGGATATTTCAGATGTTATGAATCTGATAAGATGGTTTGCAGAGCCTGTAGAGAAATTTTTAAGGCCGAAATGCTTCAGTAAATTTCCAGGGGCCATTAGTGCCAACTTTTTCCAACAGTGCCAACTTTTTCCAACAGTAGTGCAGGGCTTAGTCAGAGCTTCTTGAGACCATATGCAGTGAACTAGTGGTCATTATTGACTGAAAAAATCAATCTGAATCTAATGAAAGAGGTTTCAGCAAGTTTTGAGGACTTATAGAGGTCAAAAACTCAGTAGAGAAGTTTTCATTGACCCAAGTGCCAGGGGGTGCTGATAGGTGATTGAGGCGAAAACGGAGCAGCTGGAGGCCATTTTTGATGAATGAAAAGTCTATATTGACTATTTCAGAATTTTGGAACCAATGGAAGTGGTTTCAAAACATTTTGAGAACTTATAGAGCTCGAGAAGCTGATGTGATGTTTTGGGCAGCCCTAGGCAAACCGTGGAGGATAGCCTATTTTGGGGATGCAGTGCTCGATTTGAGAAATTTATCATTTGATATTTGGTGTCTGATGTGTGTTGGATACATCAGGAGTGGTTTCGATGACAGAAACATAATTCTTAGGGAGTTTGTTCCATTTAGAAGCTCAGAGTAGCTTAGTGCACCGACAGAAGGAATCGTGTCAACAAGAGCCTAAAGCTGTTTGTAGAATTTGGACAGCCATTAGACGGATATTGATGGTATTTTCAGTCCTTTGGATCATTTTTGTATTCATTGGAGTTAAGTATTTACTTGTAAAAAAACTTAACATAATCCCAAAGAGACGAGTCAAGATGACCAAGCTCAAAGGAGACGTAACCCACGAGATTTCGGGTGAACTCCTAGATTAAGTTTGTTATTGTGTTTAAATGCTTTATTTGATGCATTATGTTGCTGATATACATGTTAAATTTCAGAAAGAACGAATGAAATTAAGACACATAAATAGTAAAACTTCATACACCACTTTCAAGTAAATAATTCTGCAAAATTGTCAAGTACAAGCTAGATCATTTAATTTAAACTGAGTGGTAGGTTCTTGAAATACATACAATTTATCCAGACCATTTTCAGATCAGGTTGGTATCAAAGCTTAGTTTCTTGCTTGATAGAGCACTTGGTTGCTTGATTGTATAGCTTGAAAGGTGTTTAAATAGTGTAAAATATTGACTGTTTTATTGTTTGCAAACTTATTGTTATTTGAGTTTGCTTGAGATTTCGGGATAGATAATGATTAGCTAAGTCCTAGAGAGGACAAAAAGGAAGAAAAGGCATGAATTCATCTTCCTTACCCCAAGGGACCACAAGGTCACTTTTGGAACAAACCCTCTTGATGATTGTTTGTTAAGAAGCTCTTGGATTTTGTTTGTTGTTTGGCTGCTTGAATAAGAGTTTGTCCCTACAACCATTTGGTTAAAAAATCTTGTCATTTGTTTAGAAATATTTGTGACATTTTTTAAGTTCCTTTTGTTCATTGACATCATAATGAAAAATTCTACAAGTGAGGTTTCCTCCTTCACAATATTATTCGATGAAAATATGAAGCGTGACTTTATTATATTGAAGGACATGGTGCAGATTCTATTTGAAGATAGAATAGAAAGAACTAAACTTCGTAAGAAATTGTTTTCCATGAAGGAAGAAAAGGAAGAAATTCTTCAAAAATTGCATGATATGGAGATGCAGCTCCATCAAGCTCAAGAAGCTTTGACAAAGAACATGCGTGAGGAAGAGGTAATCCATTCTAATTTGTCTTCAGTTTCCTCATTATAAAGATGTGTTGGTTCTTTCGAAAAGCACATGAGAGGTATAGGGTCCAAGTTAATGATTAAAATGGGCTATGAAGTCAAGGGTCTAGGAAAGCATGCACAAGGCATGGTTGAACCTTTTTTGGTTGAGGAACAACCAAAAAATCTTGGTCTTGGTTATGTGCAATGTAATGGCGAAGACTCCAAAACCATGAAAGCATGTGGGGCTACTTCAAAGAGAACTTTTGTTCCAAGTTCTAATATGAAAATATGTCAAATTTGTTTCAAAGATGATTGCCATTGATTTAAGCCTTTGTTGCAGCAAGAATATGGTAGACATGCAGCTTACGGCAAGCATGCGAGTTCAGAAAATTTTCAAGACAAGAACGATGATGTTAGTCTGCAAATGAAAGTTGGAGCCTCTACTAGTTCATATCCTCATGAAGGCAAAAAGGATGAACATGAAAAGCAACACAAGAGGTATAAATCTTCCCATGATTAATTTTATTATGTTTATGCAAAGCATGATAATTTTGCATGCTTAAATGGAAGAAAGATTTATTGTACATATTGTGGACGATTTAACCATGATGTTTCGAGATGCTGGATGACGAAGAAGGCATACAGGAAGCAGATGAAGCAAAGACAACTTTCAAAGAAGGTGCATAAGAATTGCACATATTGCCAAAAGAGGGGACATGTTGTCTCCCATTGTTGGACTTTCCATCCAACTAGTCGTCCCAAGCACATGCAGCAAGAGGACAGAAATATTGGCAAAGGTGGAACCAAGGATTCCATTATTGATGTGAAAATGGAAGTTTCACATGAAGAAGAGTTGCAGCAACAAAAGTTTCCATGGAAGTGGCTTGGTAAGAAGTGGATGGACTTCTTAACACAGTAAGACATACACTTTTTTACATATACAAATTTCGGTTGTATGCATGTATTTTATGCTGTAATCTCTCATCTTTTTGAGCCACCTTGGATCATTGATCAAGGCAATGATGTTCAGTTTCCTTCTGCAAATTTCTTTCCAGAAATTTTATGAGTGAGTGCAAGAAAGATAGTTCTTGACAGGAGGACAAACACATCCAGGAAGGGTAGTTTCAATTGCTTTCTAATTGTGGTTCAAAGTCACTAGCCATGCAAGGCAAGTGTTTGGAGGCTAAAGAGAAGAGGGTGATGTACTCTCATTTACTATACATATCAGTTTCATTAGTTTAGAGAGATTTTGGGGTCCAAAAGCTTCCCAATGGGGAGGTGTGCTTAGGAGATCATGTCAAAGTTATAAAAAATTCTCAAAAATGAAAGTGATCAGAAGTGGTTTCAATATGAATGACCAGAAAGGTCTCATCACTGTGATTCTGGCACAGTAAACGATTCTCAAAACCGAGGTCGTATGCAAAAGTTATTGAGGTTTGAAATCGTCCATTAAACTCCAAAATTCAATTGACCAAGTTTGATTTTTGATTTTGGAAAAAAATTTAAAAAAGAATATTCCAAGGAATATTCTTTGAAATATTCCCTAGAATATTCCATTCGGACATATCAAATCCGGACAAGTGGCAAGTCTTTTTTGGAGGTTTGGTTGACTTTGGATTTTTGTGGCCAATCACGGGATGCCACGTGGCAAGCACGGAAGCCGCCACGTGGCCTAGGCTAGTGGAAAATTTGGTTGGAAAAATATTTGTAAGTCTACAAGTTTCAAACCATGGTCACCCACCTGCCAGCCATCAGGCACGACTGGCCTGCCTCCGTGTTAGTTCTTACCATGCAACGGGTGCAAGATTTATTTAAAGTTTAAAATTGCATATGGCGGAAAAATTTAAGGGCTAGCCCCGACACCCCATCCACATGACCCAGTGCTCATGACCCAAGGCTTAAGATTTATCCGCGGGTTGTTTGGGCGGTTAACCATGTGGTATGAACAAGCCATGTGGCCAACGCCACAACACATTTATTGTAACAGTTGGGAAGCGGTTAACGTGAGGTCAATGCCGACGGTTCCGGCGGGGTTGGGTCATGTGACCACCCCACCCTAACATTAAATGACACACTAAACAGTCCGAAAATTTTGGGCATGTTCCACCTTTTCTGGAGAAATTTCTGAATTTGGAGCGCTAACTAGCAGTTCCTCCACATTTAGTGGGGTTTTTGGGGGACATTGGGCAGTTTTCTAGTTTCTGCCATAACTCTCTCATTATTGAACCAAATTGGGTGAAAAAATAGTCAATTTAGACTATCTCAGACCTTCTGGGACTCAATGGAGTATCTTTCAGAGCCATCAGAGAGCTTCTAAGTAGGTTTTTGCTTCAATGAAGTTCAAGGGGCCACTAGGGCCACCAGGAGGCAAAATCAGTTTGAGGCCTAACCAAGGGAGCTAGAGGCCTTATCCAGAGATCCAATAGTCAAAATTGGATATTTTGGATGTTATGAATCTAATAAGATGGTTTTTAGAGCCTGTATAGAACTTTTGAAGGCCGAAAAGCTTCAGTAAAGTTCCAGGGGCCATTAGTGTCATCTTTTGCCAACATCAGTGCAAGGCTTAGCCAGAACTGCTTGATACCATATGCAGTAAAACAGTGGTCATTATTGACTGAAAAAATCATTTTGAATCTAATGACAGAGGTTTCAGCAAGTGTTGAAGACTTATAGAGGTCTAAAACTTAGCAGAGAAGTTTTCATTGACCTGAGTGCCAGGGGGTGTCAATAGGTGATTGAGGCGAAACCAGAGCAGCCGAAGGCCATTTTTGATGAATGAAAAGTATATATTAATTATTTCAGACATTTTGGAACCAATGGAAGTGTTTTCAGAAAGTTTTTAGAACTTATAGAGCTCGAGAAGCTGATGTGAAGTTTTGGGCAGCCCTAGGCAAACCGTGGAGGATAACCTATTTTGGGGATGCAGTGCTCGATTTGAGCAATTTATCAGTTGATATTTGGTGTCTGATGTGTGTTGGATACAACAGGAGTTGTTTTAGTGATAGAAACATAATTCTGAGGTAGTTTGTGCCATTTAGAAGCTCAGAGTAGCTTAGTGCACTGACAGAAGGAATCGTGTCAACAAGAGCCTAAAGATGTTTGCAAAATTTGGATAGCCATTAGACGGATATTGATGGTATTTTCAGTCCTTTGGATCATTGTTGTATTCATTGGAGTTAAGTATTTACTTGTAAAAAAACTTACCATAATCCCAAAGAGCCGAGTCAAGATGACCAAGCTCAAAGGAGACATAGCCCACGAGATTTCGGGTGAACTCCTAGATTAAGTTTTCTATTGTGTTTAAATGATTTATTTGATTCATTATGTTGCTGATATATGTGATAAATTTCAACAAGAACAAATGAACTTAAGACACATAAACAATAAAAATTCATACACCACTTTCAAGTAAATAATTCCGCAAAATTGTCAAGTACAAGCTAGATCATTTGATTCAAACTGAGTGGTAGGTTATTGAAATACATACAAGTTATCCAGACCATTTTCAGATCATTATGCTTGTTATATTTCTGCGAGAATAGTGCAAGGATTTTGCATGTACCGGTGCGTTCTCGATTCTGCAATTCGATTTTCTTGGTTCATTTCTGCAAGTCTTTTTACTTCTTTCCTTTTGCAATATATTTATTTATTTTTTCTAGTAGGTGTTTATTTATAAAATAGAGGCATCCTTAATATCTAGACTTTAGAATTAAGAGTTAATTATGCTTTGATGAATGTGGAATAAACATTGTTGTAACATAAGGATATGTGCTTGCACCTAAAAGTTTCAAGGAAAGGATTGAATTTTGTGATAAACTATTGAATGAAACTTCTGAATTAAAACGTTTAAGAAGAAAATCTAATTCATATGAACAACCATCTCAGGAAGAAGCCTGATGTCACAATCAAATAATTTCCTTAATTACATAGAACATGTTTCTTGTTTTAAGAAATATTTACTTTGACTTTTGAAATCATTTCTTGTTTCAAGTTTAAGTTCAGTGGAAACATATTTATGCTTGTGAAAGTTATCTTCAAAGTTATGTTCACTTTGCAATTATATCATTATTTAACACGCTTTTTACTTTTTGAAGGTAATCTAAAAACTTGGTACAGTAACACTGGTTTTGTGGTGCAGGAACCTTTGTTCCAGTATAGGAACATATATCCTTGTACAGGAACAGAGTGATCTAGCCCAGAGAATTAGAGCCCCTGTATGAAGGTTAAAATCTTTAGTACATGTACATAACATAATTTTGGCATATAAACTTAATTCCAGTACAGGCACAACGTTATGGTACAGGAATGACATTTTAGTGCAGGAAGGAATATCTTTAAAGAAGACAGGTACCTTTAATAGTCCAACTATCATTCTGTCATATAACCATACTGAAGATAATCATAAATATCCATCTCAAAAATTAATATTGTTTACATAAACTTAAGAGTTCATTTTATTTACTTCCTTTCAAAGTAATTTCTTTCATATTCCATCACTAGAATTTATTTGGTATTATTTGTCGTGTGATCATTCTTTTTTATTCTACAAGATTGTAATTAAAGAAGTAGGAATAGAACTATGAAATATTCATATCAATTATGGAATTTCTTGTGCTTTGCCTCTAATTTTACGGAACCCCCGAGTTGACAATTAAGTGTTGAAGGAGTTTTTTGAACCGCAATTCCTGCACCCAAAATTTTGGCACCATTTCCGGGAAGGCGATTTGAAATTCGTAAGAACTTTCTGTTTTTTCTACAATAGGGGTAAGTCTGCTATTATTGTTTCTGTAGTGTGCTTCTATTGTTTGAAGGATTTTATAAATGTTGCTTTCTTATTTTAATTGCATCATTTGATTGAGTTTTTTTTGTTCATTTTTTTAGGTGAATGCCTAAAAGAGGTAGGGGTCCGAAGACCAATAAGGGCAGAGGAAACATTGATCAATATGAATTTTTTTCTCATATTGGGCCTTCTCTTGCAGGCATAAATTCCAAGTAGACAAATACCCATCACACAGGAACTGTCCACTTGGACTCTGGTGACATTAGTTCAGGTGTGATACAACCAACGAAGGGGAAGAAGGATTTCTTGGACTTCAAAGCAATTTAACCCATAGTAGACCTTCTTAGCCTATTGGGAGTAGTTTTTTTGGAGGTACAAGAATGGTAGAATAATAAGACCATGCTAAGGGAAGTGGAGAAAACCAGGTAAATGTGGAACAATCCACCTTCAGATTTCCAATCGTGCATCCAGATACAATTGTGCAAATGAATAATATTCCTCCATCAGATCTTCCTCATTTCTATGGTAAGGTACACGATGACTCGGATTATTTTTTAGTCGAATTTGACATATTATGTAGAAGTTATGATTACTCCTTAGATGCTCAAAAGTTAAATTTATTTCCTACAACTCTTAAGGATTCAACATTACACCGGTTCATGGGATTAGAAGGAAACACTATATCTTCTTGGGAGAAAATGAAGAGAGTATTTTTATTGAAATATCAAGAATATTGTAAAATTAGAGAAATGTAGGATGAAATATTCACCATTGTTCAAGGTGATGATGAGACCTTGGAAGATTATTTGGAAATATTTTTGTATATCCCCCAAAGGTCAAAACACAAATTTGATTTGAGTACTATTAGAACCTTGTTCTTACATGGGCTTGTTAATGATGCTAGAAATAACTTAAATCTGTTAGGACAAGGGGATATTTCTCATAAACCTTTTGATCAAATTTGTGACTTGTGTGGAAATTCTCAAGGAATCAATCTAGATCTGGTAAAGGAACTCGAAGTAGAAATAAAAAATCTGGATCTACGGATGCTATGATTATTGGGTTGGAGAACAAAATGGAAAATATGAAAATTTAAATATTGAATACTATTAGCAAGCAATTAGACTCTTTAAAATTTGAACAAACACTTATAGAAGAACAAGAGTCATTGTCTATTTTTTGTCCAAAGTGTAGGAAAAAGCATCCTTTAAGAGAATGTCCTAATTATGTTAAAGGAAATAATAAATGTGTAATTAGTGCAGAGAACCATGCCACAAAAAAATGCTCCTCCATACCTAGATTGAAAGCTGTATTCGAAGGAGGGTAGCCTGAACCTGAGTCATTGCATACTATGGGAGCACAACGAAATTGGCCTTAGGTAGGTGCAGGTATGGCTCCTGAACTTCCTCCACATTTTTTTGGTTATAATGAACATCCATATTCATATCATAACACTAACCACTCTCAATCGTGATGGCATGGGAACCATTTTCAGTATAGACAACCCTCCCAATCTTGGCAACAATGTTGGAGAGACCCAAAATATTCACATCATTCCCATTCTATACCTATTGAATCATATCCACGTACATATGCACCTTACCCAATGTCGCAACCATCATTGCCCCATAGTAAGTCAACCGATGCGACCATTACCTTTACCTCCACCATTTTGACCTCCTCAACTGCCTGCTCAACCCATACAAAATCCAAATAATAAAGCGATACAAATGATCCATTCTATTAAATCGCTTCTTCCACCTAGTTATCAGTCCATGCCGGTTGGATTCAATGACCTTCAACTAAGATCGGGAAAGGTAGTAACACCAGAAAAACAAAAGCAGCCCATGGTGATTATTGAAGAGAAAGGTGAGGAGGAAATACCTGACCGTTCTGGGAGAGATTTTGCCGTTCAGTGCATCCCTGTACCTTCAGATCCTTTTCCATCCTCTTCAAACCGGCCTCCCTATCCAAAGAGGCTAGTTATGGAGAGGAATGAACTTGTTCCCCAGTCTAGTTTGGCTTCTGAGCTTAGGAATATTTTTATAAAGGTCCCTTTGCTCCAAGCTATCAAAGAGATCCCCATCTATACAAAACTCATTAGGTAAATCTGTTTCAAGAATCCGGGAAGGAAAAGAGTATAACCTCAAACGATTCAATTTGTTGGAATAGCAGCAGATTTAATGACAGGGTATGTGCAAATGGAAAAATATACCGACCCTGGAAACCCTGTTGTCTATCTTTAGATAGGTGATGTCCTTGTCTCCAATGTGCTTATAGACCTAGGGGCAGCCATCAATGCTATGACCAAGTAAACCATGGATCAAATTAGGTTGGTCCATATTCGTCCTACTCCTACTGTGCTTGAATTGGCAGACAAATCTAAAATCAAGTCGGAGGGAGCGTTGGACGATGTGGTTGTTTCGATAGATTCTTGGGAATATCCCACAGACTTCATTGTGCTTCAGCCATAAAATCTTATGGGAGGAAATCCCTTGATCTTGGGACGACCATGACTTGCTATGTCCGATGCCTACATTGGGTTTCGTTCTGGTGACATGTACATTTCCCATGGAGATTCTAGGAAGAAAGTCACCTTATATCCACCTGCTAGATCTATCCAGGAGCTTCGAGATACCTTATGGATAGATTACAGTAGTGACGAGGAGATTCAATCATTTTCTATGATACATCATTATACTGAATCAACTCAGGAGGGTGAGATACGAGACTTCCTGAATAATCTAGATACCATGCCAAATTTTGAGTCACTATGTCAAATATTTAGTCCAGATTTTCAAGAAAGTCATGATTCCCAACCTTCCCCACCATAGTCCCTAGCATAACCTATTTGTACTCTCGAACTTGAAACCACTCTTGTTGAGATTAGTCCATGAAAATATTTACATAATATCTCAAACTTGGATGCATCCCAACAAGAGCAACTTTTAAACTTTTTGCAAAACCATATTGATGCCTTTTCATGGGGATATGAGGACATGAAAGGCATCCATCTTGAATCCTATACTCATCATATTTATATTCAGGAGGGAGCTTGACCTGTCCGACAACCCCAAAGACGTATGAACCTAGCTCTAAGAGAAGTTGTGAAGGAAGAATTACAAAAAATCTTAGATGTTGATTTTATTTATCCTATATCTAATAGCCAGTGGGTCTCTCCATTGGTATTAATCCCGAAGATAGATGGGAGATGGCATATTTTCATTGATTACAGAGAATTGAATAAATCCACTCTCAAGGATTACTTTCCCATTCCTTTCATCAATCAAGTGCTTGATACCCTTGCCGGTAAAAAGTACTTTTCTGTTTTAGATGGCTTTAGCGGTTATAACCAGATATATATCACACCCGAGGATCAAGATAAGACCAAATTTACATGCCCATGGGGAGCATTTTCATACCGCGTGCTTCCCTTTGGGCTATGTAATGCCCCAACCACCTTTCAAAGACCAATTCTGGCCATTTTTGTTGACCTTGAGTGTGTAAATATCTATATGGATGACTCTTTGGTATTTGGTGATTCATTTCATGAAGCCCTTAAAAATCTAGAAAAAGTGTTTTCTCAATGCCAAGAATATCACCTTGCCTTGAGTGAAAAAAAGTGTATATTAATGTGCAAAGCAGGTGTAGTTCTTGGCCACCTCATTTATGACAAAGGTATCCAAGTTGACCCATCTAAGATAGAGGTTATTTTGTGTCTTCCTGCACCCAAAACACAAAGGGAGGTGAGAGGATTCTTGGGACATGCGGGCTACTACAAGAGATTCCTTGAGAAATTTTCTAGGATAGATACCCCCCTTTTTCAATTATTAGCTAAGGATAGTGAGTTTTCTTGGTCCACAACTTGCCAACAGTCTTTTGAGAGATTAAAGGAAAAATTAGTACAAGCACTAGTTTTGAGAAGGCTTAAATGGTCCTTCCCATTTAATATTTCCTCTGATGCCTCAAATACTTCCATTGGCGCAACTCTAGGACAAGAAGAGAACAAACAGTCCTATGATATCTACTTCATCAATAAAAACTTGTCACCCGCCGAACTAAATTATACAGTAACCGAGAAAGAGTTTTTAACTGTAATTTTTGCTATTAAGAAATTCAGACACTACATAACAAGATATGAAGTCTTTGTGCATACTGATCATTCTGCAATAAAATATTTGATGAATAAACCATTGACTAGCGATAGAGTGACTAGGTGGCTACTTTTTCTTCAGGAATTTAATGTTACTTTTGTTGATAGACCAGGAAAATATAATGTTGTAGCTGATTATCTTTCTAGATTAAATAATCTTGGTGATGATGATTTCCCTGACGAACATCTTTTTGTTGTGTCAACAAAATCCTCGTGGTTTGATGACATAGCCAATTATTTAGTCACGAAAAAGACACCACCCCACTTATCCGCTCGTGAAAAGTAGAATATCATACAGAAAAGTGTTGCATATTCTTGGGTTCAAGGAGACCTCTTTTACACTGGACCAGATCTTATCATCCATAGATAAGAGGCCATTTTGTTGATAAGAGAATTGCATACAAGATTCTACGAGCTAGCTATTTTCGGCCTTCCTTGTTTAAGGATGTCAAACAATATGTCAAGCGATGTGATATTTGTCAGTGAATGGGCCAACCTAACCAAACCACTAAAATTCCTTTATGTCCTGATGTTATGATTGAGCGCTTTATAAAATGGGTTATTGATATTGTAGGACCCATAAATCCGACATATTTAAATAAAAAGAATATATTGGTTTGTACATATTTTGTTACAAAATGGGTAGAAGCTAAAGTTGTTTCTTTTTCTACTGAAAAAGTTGTTGTAGACTTTTTATTTACTGAAATCTTTACTAGATTTGGTGTGCCTAAAGAGTTTTTTTTTTCTGACAATGGGCCACAATTTATTTCTAGTCTGGTACAGGGTGTGATGGATCAATATAAAATTCGGCACAGGAAATCTACACCGTATCACCCGAAATCAAATGGCCAGGTGGAATCTACAAACAAGATAATCGAGTCAATCCTCACCAAAACAGTGACCATGCATAGAAAGGATTGGGCTAGCAGATTGTCAGAAGCCTTATGGGCATATTGAACCACTTGGAGGAACAACACGGGACACACACCATATGAGCTAGTATAGTTTAGTTGGGGTTAGATATCTCAGAGGCACAACAACAACATCTACTACAGTTGAATGAGTTAGATGAGTTTAGAAGGGATTATGTTCATCATAATATATTAGTTCAACAATAGCGCAAGAAGTGGCATGACAAGTCTATTAAGAAAAAGAAATTCCAACCAAGTGATTGGGTACTCCTTTATGATTCCAGATTTAAACATTTCAAATGGAAATTCCACACACACTGGATGGGACCTTATGAAGTGGCTATTTTTTTTAGAATGGAGTGGTAGAAATTAAAACTATTGATGGGTGAGATTCAGTATTCCTTGTGAATGGGCATAGACTTAAGGTGTATTGTTAGCCCCTCACAAAGGAAGATTTTATGCAGAAAGTACAACAGCAATCCGAAGAAGAGATGGTAGGTCCTTGTGCGAACCTATTGAAAATTTGATTCTTTCTTTTCCTATTTAAAAAAAAAAAAAAAAAAAAAAAAAAAAAACAAACCAACATGAAAATCAGTTTATTGACATAATCACAGAAGGATGAGCCTGAAAAGTAGCATGTTGGCAGTAAGATCAAATTTTGATAAAATGGGAATGTTGCTTGATCTTTATATGTGCTAATTGTTACCAAGAAGAAGCAATTTATAAGTGCAGGATTCGAGCCCTTATCCAAGTTTGGGACAACTGACACGGAAAGTTTTATGCAAGCAACAGTCAATTCTCGCTACATTTATTTTTTATTTAGCACTATTCAGGCATATTTTTGAGGTTAAAATTATGTCCTTCTTTTATTCCCATTTTCGCAAATTTCCCTCTATTTTTCTTCTTTTTATCCCATGATTTACCACCCTTTTCTTCAAATGGAAACTTTCACTATCCGATTTCATTTTTCCCTCTTTTTCCCCTGAATTTTTTTCCCAAATCCCTTTTTCGATATGTCCCTCTTGGTATTTTCACTCTTGAATTCCTTGTAGTAATTTCCTTCCCATTCTGAAAATTTACCCTTTTCCCACTTCTTTTCTCCCTCATGGATCATATTGCAGGATCTGATGCGAACTCACAAGTCAGATCGAAAGGCATACATTAATACCGAGGACTGGCGAATAAAACCTCCTTTGGATATTCAACAAATCTTTCAAAATCCAGCCTATGAGTTATATTTTATCAGAAATTTTTTTGTTCCCTCTCTCTCTTCAGACATGCTACAAATTTCCCTGGTGCAGGAATATGTGTTCAGTGCAGGAATGTTCAATACAAGTATGTTCAGTGTGGGAAGGTTCAATATAGGAATGTTCAGTGTAGGATTGTCCAAGTGTAGAAATGTTTAGTGCAGGAATCCGCACTGCTGAGCACTCCTAGGTACAAAAACACATGTTCTGGTGCAAGAACAATGGTATTTGGTGCAAAAATGTGTAACATGGTGCAAGAATACGCAGTTGGAAAGCTTACTTTTGTTTTATGAAAATCTTGTGCAAGCAGAATGACTGCAACAATTTTAGATTATGACATTCAACAATATGTATTATAGTTAAACCTTGTTTGCATCATTTACTAAAGTAGGAGAGAAATATTTTAAGTACAAATATATATAAGTTATGAAATATTATTTTTTTCATAAGTACCATGTGCACCTTGTGTGAAATCATGAAGTGATCGTGGGATGTGTACAGTTTACCTATAATCCAATACTTATATTTTTGAAAAAAATCTTGTCACTTGTTAATGATGACCCGACCTCATACCATACCTCGCATGACTGTTATATTAAATCACCACCATAACCGTTGCCCTTCACCAATGATCATTGTTTCTTGTACATCATCAAATCTGTATCGCATCCATCCCAAAGTTGTGATTTTGATTATGGATCGTGACCATTGGAGGGTAGCTGGCATATCGGCAGACAGATAGCTCGGCTATCACAAAATATTTTCGACAAAGCTCTTGAATCCTTGCCATGTGATCCTTCTAATTTTTAGACAGAAGTTTAGTGAATTCAAACGGAGGATGGCACTTGTGAGGATTGAACCTTGGTCCGTAAAAGAGGTAGAGAAAACTGCTGAGTACAAGAACAGTCTTCCACTATTGCAGGAATCTGGGTTCCTTCCGTTTCTACTAAAATTCGACGGGTTTGACTTGGCTGTGGCATTAGTATTCGATCATACCTTTGATGGGAGTCAATCCAAGGTGGGATTGCTAGAATTTGAAGTTAAGGAAGAATCCATATCACAGGTCATGAGACTAACAACAGTAGGTGAGCAGTGGTTTAAAAAGGAGAAGCTCGAGAAGAATTTGTGGCGCTAGTTCGTGGTTGATAGAAAACAAAAGGTGGATTGGAAGAAAGGATTGTAGCGTAGTTCCATGCTAGGAAAATGGAAGGACTTGCTGTACATATTACAGAAATTCCTCACTTGCTAGGGTCGCTTCTCATTAACCTTTTTGTACCATATTTGAATGTTGCTACGCTTTGATTCAGGAAATCTTATCAACTTCCCCTATTTTCTGCTACAAATTTTAGAGAAAATGTCAAAAGGAGTTCAGAAAGGCAAGACAATCCAAATTGCATGTAAGTTATACCATCATGGGTTGATTCAATTTTAGTTAAAAAGGAGTTGGAGGTTAGCAATATGACCTGGGAAGGATTTTTGAAAGAATTATAGGGAAGAGGCACAATTAAGTCATCGAGCATGAAGAGTGCAAGCAAGAAAGGGAATCCTTAAACCCTAACCCCGTGCCCTACCAAGAGCTACGAAGATGAAAAATATTTCACACCATTATTTCTTTTACTTAGAAAGGTGAAGAAAAGGAAAATGATGTTGACACCTAGTGCAAGTGCAGGAAAGATCCGAAAATGGGTCAAACGGACTTTGGAATGCAGGGTATTAAAACCCTTGGTGATATTGAAATGTAGGAAATTGATGGCCAGGGTGATATCGGCCTTGATGATGCCAACACTTGTCTAGAGTTAACTGCCAATAAAATTCCCGCACAGGAAGAATTGGGTGAAGAAAACTCCACTCTCCACCTGAACAGTCAAATAGAAGAGCTCAAGCAACGTATTTATGGATTGGAGATACTAAACGAAACCATGAAAGAGTAGGGGACAGTGCATAAACAGAAGAATACATAGCTAACAAAATAAGTGAAAGAACACAAACGACAAGTGAAGATATGGAAATTCTGAGCATCAAAATGCTACGGGAATCTCAGAAAGGTGACCAAATGACTCAAGAAGGCTCAAGGAAAGAAGACAAAAACAGTGAAAGCAGGGATTAGAATACAAATAAAGGATTGAAGGAAGGCTTCCTTGTTTTTTTTTTCTGCAGCAGGTAAAGGTTGTGTGAGGACACACAACAAGATAGGGATGGGAGGATGTTGGTAGGCTAAATTGCTCCATTTTTAACCTCTATCATACTCTAGACACATGACCTAAAACCTTTGTTTTAACCTTGGAACTCATTCATTCCTACACTTTTTCCAGAATCATGCCCATTCCTGCACTCTCTTTATATTTTCATATTAAAGACTTGTCATGGAATTAATTATTTATTTATGGATTTTATAACTTTAAAATTATCTTTGCAACTAATATTTCATCTTTCCTAAAGTATTTTATGAACAACATATTAATCATTGTGGTAGAATGGATGAGTGCAGATAGGATTCATGCACCAGCTGGCGGTTCTTGCACTCCCGTGACAACTCACCAACTATGTGTATCTTTCGTTAAAGATTAGTTGGGCTCGGAGCGGGAGACAAATCAGCAGATATTAGAGATTAGGACTCCGGCCATATGCCTCATATTAGCATTTTGGAACAGCCGAAAGGCTTAGTTTAAACTGTTGTTATATTTTTGTTACAGTTGTAGGCTTAAGGGTTTGTATTTAATGTAGAACGTTGACAAGAAATAGCTAGCGATGATACAACAATTTTGCAATTGTAATTATTTTGGTTTTTCCCTCTTTCTGGGCTGGATTCAGATCTCACGATGTACATTTTTTCATTTGGAATATAATACAAAGGATTGTGCCCTATTATTTTTTTTTGAGTTTCAATCTTATGGTGATACGTCATTTAGAGGCTGAGTTTCCAAATTTCATAACAGGGAAACAAGTTGGTTGGCTAGGGCCCAGCCAACCCAACTTGTTCTCCCTTTGTTAAAGGTGTATTGATTTGATTTAAATTCAAATCATGATTTAATTATTTATATCGATTGTTTCACAAGTAACAGATTTTATTTCATTTGCAATTGTGTGTTATGGATTCGTGGTGTGCAGGCTTAGTTGTGTTTGATTTTAAATTGGATAATTTGTCCCATTTGATGGTTGTTATATTTTTGCAATAATAGTGCAAGTACGTTGCCTGTACCAGTGCATTCTCGATCCTGCAAGTCAATTTTCTTGGTTCATTTCCGCAAGTCTTTTTACTTCTTTCCTTTTGCAAGATATTTATTTATTACTACAAGTAGGTGTTTATTTCTAAAACAGAGGCATTATTAATATATGGAGTTTAGACTTAAGAGTTAATTGTGCTTTAATGAGTGTGGAATAAACGTTGTTGTAACATAAGGATTTTTTCTCGTGCCTAACAGTTTCAAGGAAAGGATTGAATTTCATGATAAATGATTGAATGAACCTTCTAAATTAAAACGTTTAAGGAGAAGATATGATTCATATGAAAAATCATCTCAGGAAGAAACCTGTTGTCACAATTAGATAATTTCCTTAACTGCATAGAAGAATTTTCTTGTTTTAAGAAATATTTACTTTGACTTTTGAAATCATTTCTTGTTTCGAGTTTAAGTTCAGTTGAATCATATTTCTGCTTGTGAAAGTTATTTTCAAAGTTCTGTTCACTTTGCAATTTATTTCATTAGTTAACATGCTTTTTACTTTCTGAAGGTAATCTTAAAACTTGGTACAAGAACATTGGTTTTTTGGTGTAGGAACCTATGTTCCGATACAAGAACAACTATCCTGATACAAGAAAAAAGTGCTCTAGCCCAGAGACTTAGAGCTCCTGTATGAAGGTCAAAATCTTCAGTACATGTGCATAACATAATTCTGGTATATAAACTTCATTCCAATACAGGCACAACATTTTGGTACAGGAACATTGTTGTTGTACAAGAATGACAATTTAGTGCAGGAAGGAATATCTTTAAAGAAGACAGCCTTTAATAGTCCAACTATCATTCTATCATATAACCATACTGAATATAATCATAAATATCCATCTCATAAATTAATATTGTTTACAAAAACTTAAGAGTTCCTTTTATTTACTTCCTTGCAAAGTACTTTCTTTCATATTCCAGCATTAGAATTTATTTGGTATTATTTGTCGTGTGATCATTCATTTTTATTTTGCAATATTGTAATTAAAGAAGTAGGAATAGAACAAGGTAAGATTCATATAAATTCGGGAATTTCCTGTGCTTCGCCTATAAGTTTATGAAACCCATGGATTAAAATTAAGTGTTGAAGGAGTTTGCTGAACTGTAATTCCTGCACTCAATAGTCTGACACTTTGTATGAGAAAATAAAAAATCTACCTCTAATCCAGACTTATGTAGTAACGCAATAAAATATAGAAATAAACATAAACGTGGATATGCAATAGGAATAATGCCTCATTTCATTAATATCAAATACTGAAAAATGCTTACAGAAAGAATGGAAAACAAACTAGCTCGGGTGATGGTAGCTTATCTCTGAAAGAGATGTGGTGGCTACATACCTCTGAACTATGTTACAATAAGTCTCAAAGGAATTTTTTTATTATTGAACAATAATTTAAATCCCTAAACAACCAAAAACCTAACTCGAGGAGATGTAACACCAAAATTTTATGGGCCCCGTTGGGGTTAGTTGGGCAACCAAATTCCTAGGGTCGTAACTTGGTCATATTATCCCTGTTTAGTGCTTATGATACCTCGTTGGAAATATATCTCCAATGAATAAAAATTTTGTTGTGATTTGTTTCAAATTGTCGCAACAATCATGCCAAAAAAATTGTTGTTTAGGGCCTCAAAACAACTCTGGATGTTCAGGACCAAAAAAACTGCTAAAAATAGTAAATAATAAAACTGATGAAACTTATTAGGTGGAATAGGCGGGTGGTCACCAATATCCACCTGTATCATTCCTCCCCCCTTAGGAAGCAATGTTCCCCATTGCGTGCAGAGCCTCCATGAACTGGGGAAATTTCTATTGAACCTGGTCCCTCATGAACCACTTTCCATGGTGAAGGATTTGGCCAACTTTGACAACCTAATACAATTGGATCTTCTATTGGCAAGTGATTTTAAGCTATGTGTCCATGTTCCGATCTGTTGCAGCATGTTCCGTGTAGTCTAGATTTAACTTTTTCTGGGTGGGTTGTTCTACAATGTCGGATGTGTCCAGTAATGGCCGAAAGTATGGTCAAAGGAAATACATGTTGAACATTGGGTGTAGGCTAAGGAATTGGGTAATGCTAAGCTCAAAATTATTGTCTCCCACAACCTTGGTGATGTCATATGGACCATATCGGAGTGGGCGTAGCTTATGGTGGGGTCCAGAGAGGTGCTCCTTCTACAAATGTAGCCAAACTTTTTCCCCCACCTAGAAGTTGTGTGGCACCCGATGCTAATCATGTCACTGCTTATACTATGCATTGGATCTATCCAATATGTCATGAACCTATTTGCGAATGTGTTGAATGCGCTCAACGAAGTTGTTCGCCTTGTTAAGTTCAGACTGGACATGAGTCGAATTTGCCTGAGTAGCCGCAAATGGCATGGCTCCGTCAATGGGACATAGTGGTTGGAATACCAAGCCCACCTAAAATGGGTTGTGGCCAGTTGAGATGTGGAGAGCCCAGTTATAGTTGTGTTGTACATCCTTTTGACTACCTCTGGCTATACATCGGTTTGGGGATGGAAATCTATGAACTTGGTGAGCTTGGTGTCCAACATCGACTAGAGACTGGACCAAAAGGTACTTAGGAACTTGTTGTCCCAATTTTAGATGATATACTGTGGGATCCCAAAGTGTACCAACTCTCGTTCAAAGAAGAGTTCAGCAGTGGCTTCTATTGTGATATTCTACTTGCATGCCGACATAATGGCCATCTTCAAGAATCTATCGATGACCCTGAAAACACAGTCATTGTCATGCTTAGTAGAAGGAAGGCCCAATGTGTAATCCATGGATATGGATTCCCAAGGTTGACTAAGGGTAGGCAATGGAGTATAGAGACCTTGCTTCTTGATGGTCGGTTTGGAATGGCGTAGGCATTGCAGGAATTGATGTACTTCCCGACATCCTGTCGAAGTTTCAGCCAATAGAAATACTTCTGCAGTATTGCCACTATTTTCTCGACCCCAAAATTCCCAATGACCTGAATGTAGTGTGCTTCCCAAACCATCTTGGCACGCTTGCTTGAAGGAACACAAAGGTGTCCTAGGTGACATATCAGTGCATCCCGAAGGTGAAAATTTGGAACTTGCTTACCTTCCAAGGGTGTCTTGTACGTGTGGCCGAATTTTGGATCACTTCTATAGAGAAGAGGCTAATCAGAAGTCTCGTGCTCACAAGAGTTGAGCACCGTGGTTAGCGCCATGATTGGTGCTCAGTTGCAACAGTTTTCAACATTATTGGTGCTTCCCTTCTTGTATTTGATGTTCAAATGAATTGTTGCAGGTATTTGGACCACTTCTGATGGTGATCATTCTGCAACTTCCCTTGTGTCTGTATGAACTGCAGGGATTGGTCGTCTGTGTGGATGACTGTTTCCTTCCCTAAAATGTGCTTTCATTGTAGGCAAGCCCGCATAATGAAATACATATATTTTTCATAAGTGGGGTACTTCTATACTATTTCGGAAAGTGTCTCATTGTGATATGCCACTGGATGCCCATGTTGAGTAAGGACTGCCCCAATAACATAGTTAGAGGCATTTGTCTCGATCTGAAATGGTTTTTGCAAGTCTGGTAATGTGAGCACTGATGCAGAGCAAAGGTAATGTTTCAACTCTACGAATGTCTTCTGTTGAGATTCAGACCAAAATAAATTTTCTTTCGCTCCTCCCATGGTGACTTGACTCAAGGGCCAACTGATATAAGATAACCCCAACACGAACTTGCTGTAGAAATTGGCAAGACCCATAAACTTGCGGAGCTCTATTAGAGTGGTTGGGGCTGGAAAATCCCAAATGACTTGGATCTTGGCTGGATCCACATGCACCCCATGCTAAATCAATAATGTATCCTATACTGAACCTGGATCATGCTAAAAGTGCATTTCTCTAAATTGGCACACAAATTGTGTTCCCACAGAGTTTGGAGGACCTATCGGATGTGGTGGAGGTGATCTTAACAAGTCTAGCTAAAGATTAGGATGTCAACCAAGTGCACAACCACAAATGAGTTGGTGAATTCCCGCAAGATGTTTTCCATCAGTAGCATGAAGGTTGTGGGATCATTCAAACCAAAATGTATGAATAGCCATTCAGAGAGGACCTTCTTGGATTTAAAGGTAGTCTTCCACACATTAGAGGGTTCGATTGGTACTTGGTGATACCCAGACTTCAAGTTGATCTTGCTGAAATATTTGGCCCCCCTGAGTTGGTCCAGGAGTTCGTTGATCTGTGGGATTGGATACCTATTCTGTACTGTGATCTTGTTCAGCGCCCGATAGTCAGTACAGAGTCTCCAGGTGTCATCCTTATTATGTACCAACACAATCGGGCTCCCTTGGGGTGAGGAGTTTGCCCTGATGTGCCCTTTCTACAACATCCCTTCGATCTTTCTCTTTTTCTCATCATTTTCTAGAACAGAGAGGTGATAGATCGGCCCATCAGGCAGCGGCATGCTTGGGGCCACATCAATGGATTGCTCGACCTGAAAGTGTAGAGGAACCTCTGTGGGTGAGGATAAAATGTCCTTGTACTCCTCCATGACTTTGTCCATCAGTTTCTTCCATGCATGGGATCTTTGTTTGGAGGCTGTGGCCACAATATTCTTCTTTCCCTATCGGTGAATCGTAATGAAAACAAATTTCCTGGTTTGGGAAATAATCTTACTGCATTTCTTTACAATCATCAAAGAGATGGAAGAAGGCGGTACTACCTCCGATATCCTATACAATTTATTTCCCAAAGTAATAATAACAGAATGAGGCCTAGACTCATGAACAACATGTATCTTCCACAAGTATGGTTGGCCTAATAATACATCATAAAAATCAACAGGAGAAATATCACACAGTACCTCATCCGTGAAGGGCTTGATGTTGTAGGGAAGGCAACACTGCTGGCTTATGCAAAGATCTCCTCCTTGGTGAAGCCACCTGATGGTATACGGTTGCAGGTGTATTGTGGTCGATAGGTCAAGACGCTTCACTATCTCTTCTAAAATGTGGTTTTTTTGGCTTATGCTATCGACAATTAATTGTAGTTGAGAACCCTTCACCCACATCTGGGAATGGAAGAGGCACTCCCCCTCCTCTGGATCTTTGGGTTCCTAATTCTGGATCTTTATGGTGGCAATGGTGCCACTAGGTTTCACATCAACGATTTTCTTCCCTTTGTCATTCCTCTTGTCTGGTTATGACTCAAAATCATAATATGCATTTGATTCAGATTCCTTCAACTCGACCACCAGCAACTGTTTGGCCCAACACTCACTTATGTTGTGAGTGTGGAGCTTTTATGGAACTCACACCACTTCCCCGTGTCCTTCTTTGGCTTTTTGGTGTTTTTATCGCTTGTTGCTTTGACAAGTTGTCCTGAGTGGCCCTGCTTTGGATTTTCCCCTTGTCATATGTTTTGGGGGCACCTTTCCCGGGCTTCATATTTGTGGATCCAAAGTCTCGCTTCTTCTACTTAAATTTATGATCGATCTTGGTGGCATATCGATATGTCGTGCCAATCGAGGTAATGTCGAGGAACTCCATTTCCTCCTGAATGTATTTATGCAAACAACTGTGGTATTTGAGCACCAATTGTTTCTTTGAATATTTAATACCTAAATTTGTGCGCAGGGTATGGAACAAATTATTCAGCTCTTGCACATCTTGATCCCTTTGCTACCGCGATGTGGTCCATTGGATGTACTTTTCCTCATTTCTCCCCACGGGGTAATATTGTTCCTTGATGACGTATCAGAATGAATTACAAGTGGGTGCAATTGAAAAAAGTGAGGGTTCTTTCTCATCCTTCTATTCACAGTAGGTTTCCCACCAATATTTGACATGGGGGGTGGGTTTGAGGAGAAAAAAGATAATATTTTCTCGATCAGAGTAATCATGGACAGAAAAATATGCATCCAAAAAATTCAGCCATCTATCTACGACGTCTGCATCTATTTCGCCCTAAAATATGGGAATGTCAAAGTTTACCTGTACCTTGAAAGGAATGGCACCTCCAGAGTGGTTGATGGATTAAGATGCGCTGCTGGTGGGTAGTTGTTGAAGGATCTGGGAAAATGTATCCATCATCGTGTTCATTTGTTTCTAGAGGGCCTCCTCGAGCAATATTTTGATAGGATATCATGCTCCCTCATCTTTCTTTTCTTCCACCATGGGAGGTCGTTGAGGTTTTCGAGGCTAATCTTGCAAAGCTTCAACTAGATCGAGCCCTAACTCCTTATACCCCGACCTCGCTGGGGACATGAAAAGAAAGACCGAGAAAGAGAAGACCGCTCTGATATCATTGATCCAGACTTATGAAGGATCACAATAAAATACATAAATAAACATAAAAGTAGAGATGCAACAGGAATAACACCTCATTTCATTAATATGAAATACTGAAAATTTCTTATAGACAGAATGGAAAACAAACTAGCTCAGGTGATGGTAGCTTATCTCTTAGAAGAAATGTGGTGGCTACATGCCTCTGAACTGTGTTACAGTGAGGCTCAAGGGCATTTTTATTATTGAAAAATAAGATAAATCCCTAAACAACCAAAACCCTAACCTAAGGAGATGTAACACCAAGAGTTTATGGCCCCCATTGGTGTTAGTTGGGCAACCAACTTCCCGAGGTCGTAACTTGGTCATATTATCTTAGTTTGGTGCGTATGATACCTCGTTGGAAAGATCTTTCCAAGGAATAATTTTTTTTTTGTGATTTGCTTCAAATAACCAAGGCAAACATGCCCAAAAAAACGTCGTTTAGGGTCTAAAAAAGGCTCCAGAAGTTCAGAACCCGAAAAAACTACTAAAAATAGTAAATAAGAAAACTGATGAAACTGACTAGGTGGAATAGGTGGGTGGCCACCAATATCCACCTAGATCAACCTCTCCCAACAATTTTAGATCAACCATGTTTTATGGAAATACAAACCTACGGATAAGTATGCTATCCCTAAGTGTGGTGGTTCACTTAGAACAACAGAAAGAAAGATATCTGACCTTTTCCTTAAAATGAATAGATAAAGGGAGGAAAACCTACTTGTAATATGTTCACTTTTCCTTGACTCCCTTCGTCGTTTTAATCACTCTCAATCCAACTTAAATCGCTTGAATGATACCTTCCATGGAAAACAGAAGACAAAAAAAAAACATAAAGGCAATGTGATCTATTCAAATTAAACAAATTGAATTGATTAAATTCATAAATACACATACAACATCATTGACACATGCATTAGGAAAGAAACAAATGCCTTTATTATGAAGTATAAGGAAGAGTACAACCAGTTTATTTATTTGTTGTCACTCATCCAGCTTGAGTCCCATCCTCATCACATCCAGCATCAACAATCCAACAGCATCACAGTACATGGATAATACCTCCAAATAACTCTACTTAACACAAATTCTTGCTCCCCTGTGCACTATGTTCAGTGCTCTATTTATAAGTAGATGAAGGTAGTTTGACATAAATGAATCATTGAATGGATTTCCTAAAAATGGATGAAATTTTTTCCTTGTTCATGGGAATAGGAGGATAAGAGGTTTAATGACTTCATGGGTTCCAAATTCGAAGCTATCAGATGAGGTGAAAGTTGGAACAACTTCTAGAAGTCACTAGAGGTTGGGAATATTCCTGGAATCCAATGAAAAATTTGCTCCCAGTCGACATGCACACTCTAAAGTGGGCCTAACTCCTCTACAACGCAGCCTTGCATGGGAGTAGATGCTCTGCAAAGCAGTTACAATTATCTAGGGGTGCATTGATGGCTCAATGGGGCACTTCAACTGGCATCTAAGTAGTGAAACTTTCATGAAGGAAAACCACCAATGTGATGACTTGTTTAGGGATTGTGGTAACTAATTTAGAGTATGATAGACCCTAATATATAATGATCTGTGTTTTGGGATGATGCCCAAATCGACCTATAACAAACCAGACTCAACCCCTACAGGATCTCATGCCTTTGATGGTGTGACTGGTTTTGTTAGCCATCAATCTAAGGGTAAAAGGAATAATTCTAAAAACACATAGATGTTGGTTATACAATATTCACCCAGTGAAACCCCTTCTCCAGAAATTACTCCAGAAAATGATTTCATAGACTCATCTAATTCCAAGAATCAACTGTTCTGACGTAAAAATAAGGGTAAATGTAAAGTGAAACAAAATGCTTCGCAGAAACAAAAACCAAACAAAAATGAACCCTCTGACGAAAAGAATAAGCCATGTTATCCTTGATTTATTTGTGATGAATATAATTACACCAAGGAATGCCCACATCAGGCGGAGGTTACTAAATTCGTTAAAGGTTCTCCTATTCCTGTTTTTTTGAAGGATACTTTCCCTTCTCAAGATAGTAAGATGATTTCACATAATCAATCCTCTTCTTCCACATCAGTGTATATCATGATTATGTCTTTGCAAGTGATGGTAACCATGAGATCTAAATATTACGGATCTAAGGGTCCTACAGTAAATGGAAGTGATACTAATTCATCTAGTCAACCTTCCAATTCATTTCCTCCTCCTTCTGAACCATTACATATTGAAAAACCAAATTTTGACATGGTGATTCAATTGCCTCCTAAATATGTTGTTCGAAAATCATCTTTTAATCCTCATGCTAGATCTGCTCAGAACTACATTGTTGAAGATCTGGTGATGTCTCCTTCAGCGATGTCGGCTCTTGAATTGTTGCAAACATGACCAATGCATTGTAGAAATTTTAATACAAAATATGTGTTGTCTGGATTCTCCTGTTCTAACAATTATATGCCACCGTTAAATATAGAATCGCTTCTACAAAATATTTGCGGAATTTAAAACACAATCGACAATCATAATATCATGAAGAAAGATCAATCACACATAACACATATAATTTACCGGGAAAGCATAAATCTAAAAACCCCATTATCATATATTATGTATATATCATGGATCATGAAACAATTACATACAAAGCTCCAATCTAAGAGCTCTCGGTACATGAGCTAATTGTCTCACACTGTCATACAAAAATTGGTAAGTTCCTTAGCCAATTTACTGTCTCCAAACAACCTGCCTCCACTACGCAATCCCTGATGATCAAGAACCTTTGAATGAATGATGCTTGCCTACCTTGACTGCACAATCCTCATAGGCACATCCAATGTGTGTGTGGTTGCATGTGTGCAACCGATAATGTCACAACTGATAGTCAATATGTCCCTTTCACCTACATCTCAACTGGGTCTCCACTGGATCTGACATGCATCTAGTTAATAGTAGTAAATATTTAGTTGCATGTGAGGGCACTAATTATGAATTAATCAATAATTAATTCACTTGATCTCTCACTAGTGTATCTTCAGTTACAACTACCGCAACTGATTTTAACTCATTTAACTGAGTTAAACTACTTTACAACTCTCATAACTGCACTTCCAACTCTGTTACAACTAGAATCACTTTGTTAGAACTCAAGTCACTCTGCATGTCCCACCAACCAACCTCTTAACTTGAAATTCCTTTAGTTAACTGATTTTCCACTTCAGTTAACTATTTCCAAGTGCTCATTGAGAATAGATTATTGTTTATTGTCCAACTAATATTAAGGGATAATAATAGTCGACATGCATCTATAAATAGACATGCAATCTATAAATAGAACTTGCACATAAATCTATAAATATACCTCATCTATAGATAGAATTTTATCATGCATCTATAAATAGACATCCACCTAAAAATAGCCTGTGTGGGCCCCACCTAGTGTAGGTGCTTAATTTTCACTAGGATCAAGGATGTTGTTTCCAGATGCCAATTTCACTATTTCTCATTGCAAACTTCAACACGCATAGGAAATTGTTATTGTCAGCGATAGAAGCAATTGATCCACGAGATTATAATCTTATTATATTTGATCTTGAGAGCCAAGTACCTATACCCCCACACCAAATGGCATTCAAAATACCAGTTTTCATCAAAACTAAACGAGTTTTTCACACAGTAGTTGACAAAGGGGCTTCTACATGTATCATATCTATTGCTTGTTGTAAAGCCTTGGGTTCTCCAACAATCAATCAGTCTCATACCACTCTGAAAGCCTTTTATGTAATAAGTTTTCTTCTATATAAAATTTTGAATGATCTACCCATAGGGTTAGAGGATAAGACATTTGCAGTCGAAGTTGAAGTCGTCGATGCCCAACTCAATTACAACTTGTTACTTGGTCGAAATTGGACCTACGTTATGTCTACATTGGTCTCATAATTATTTCGGGTGATAATGTTTCCTCATCAAGGGAAAATAGTGGAAGTGGACCAATTATCTTACTACACTACATACCCTAACTCTACTTGTAGTATCCCTTTTGTGGGGAAAGTGATTACTAACTGTGAAGATGTTGGTGTCAGTTTTCTCAAATATTGATCACTCATGGGAAATTTTTCACTCCCTCCACTGAAATTTTCTTCTAATATTTCCCAGGTTAACATGATCACATCAAGCACAATGGAATCTTCTGATCCATGGGTTGTGCCTTTAGAATCTAACTGACCTATTATGGAAATTAGATACCTTCAAGACCATTTGAATTATCTTATCAGGAAGTCCAAATTTTTTTTGATCCACCATTCTCTGAAACTGATAGAGTGAATGCGATCATTGATGATTATTCTCAACTATATTGGTTATAACCAATTTCATTCCCTAATCCCTTCGATACAATGTTTCCAATAGATGAGAGCATCATGGAAATAATGGCGTTGGATGAAATTCCATGGGACAATTTTCATCATCATTTATATTTTCTACCTAGCCTTGATAAAATTGAGAATGATTTTTCTACCTTATTTTCACCTAAGATCATAGATAATAATGAATTTCCTATGTGAATTCTTCAATCAAAATCTGAAACAAATTTTGGAAACATATCTACAACTACTCTAATTAAAAAATTATTCAAGTCAAGAATTATTGAGAACATTCACATAGGCACTTCATGCTCCCTTGAAGAGATTCAAACGTACAAAGGCATGTTTAAAGAAGTCTCAGACAATTTTTCCTAGTCCTAGGAGGAAATGCCAGGAATTGACCCTAGCATAGTTATTCATGAAATAAAAACTTACCTAGATGCCAAACTTGTCATACAAATATTACATCTAGTGCATCCACGAAAGGCTGCCGCTATAAAAGTTGAAGTTTAAAAATTACTCAAAGTAGGTTTTGTCTTTATTGTTCCCTTGACTGATTGGGTTTCCAATAATGTTCTAGTTAACACAAAATAAGGGACTATCAGAGTATGTGTCAATTATATGGATATTAACAAATATTTTCCTAAAGACAACTATCCTACCCCTATATCGACCAAATTTTTGACTAATGTGTCAACAATGAAACATTTTATTTCATGGACGGATTTTTCAGCTACAGCCAAATCAACATACTCCCTACCGATCAACATAAAACTATGTTTATTTTTCCATGTGGAACCTTTTCTTATCGCAAAATCCCATTTGGATTAAAAAATTTAGGTGCTTCTTTCAACGAGAATCTCTTATGCTTTTCACGATATCAAGCATATTGTGCAACCCTACTTAGATGATTTACCAGCACATTCGTTGAAACGGGTAGATCATCCAATGCATCTGAGAGATATGTTTATCAGATGTAGACATTAAAATATTCACTTGAATCCCCATAAAATTTTTTTATGTGTACAATATGGTTGATTTTTGGGATTTTTTGTGTCAAAATAAGGCATTCATGTCAATCCGCTAAAAGTTGAGGCTATTTTGAATCTGCCTCCTCCTTCCAATCTCCGCCAACCCCAAATTTTTCAAGGGAAATCGAACTTTTTATGTCGATTCGTCCTTAAATATGTTGAGATAACTAAAGGTTTTACTGGACTATTGAAAAAAGGCGTCTCATTTACATGGGACTAGCTTGCTCAAAAATCTTTGATGCACTTAAACACGTGTTAACCCATACACCATTTTTGCATTTGCTTTATTATCATCGAGATGACTTTTTTTATTTAGCTACCTTTGATGCCACCATTGGCATGCTTTTAGTTCAAGAAGATGAGTCCAACGTTGAAAATTTGATATACTATTTAAGTAGGAATCTCACAAAAACTGATATTAAATACGCACATGTGGAGAAATTGGCATTGGCAGTCATTCAAGCTATCCAAATTTTTCATCACTATATCCTCTTGCGCAAAACTGCAGTGATTTCCAATTGCAACCCTATGATGTACACTCTTACGAGACAGTTTCTAGGAGGAAAATAATCGAAATGGATCATTATCCTACAAGAATTTGATTTAGAATATGAAAAATATAAGTCCAAGAAGTCATTGGTGTTTGTCGATTTTTTATGTGATTTTCCATATATTGAGACAGAAAATGTGGCAGAGGTTTATCTTTCATACATATCACTCTTTTTTATAAGTACTTTAGATCCCTAGTATGGATATATTATCATATATCTTCAAACTCAAACCTTTCGGCTATAATTGTCTCGAACTAATCTTCGTCGTATTTGGTACCAATCCTAGCAATATACTATTGTTGGTAATACACTTTATCTTCGTGGTGTTGATTCCATATTTAGAAATTTTTTGAATCATGAGGAAACCTAAAAGGAATTGAATGACTGTCATTTTGGAGCTTGTGGCGGTCATGTGTCAGGGTTTACCACTACCCAAAATATATTGTGCATTGGGTATTTCTGGCCTTCGATGTTCAAATATTGTATAAGTGTGATCCATAAGATCCATAATTTCTAAGTTTACCATTGTAAAATGCGTGCACCTCCATCTCCTACACACAATCATTGTTGTCGATATTTTTTCCAAATGGGGAAATGATTTCATTACATGTAACCTGGTGAGCCTTGGTATTGCACCAAGAATGTTGCAACTCCCAGAGGCTTCCCTACTTTAATTTATCAACCCATGGCTCATACAAAATTAGAGGTGACAGTTCTATGTACACACCAGATGCATTCTACTCATGTCATCCTCTTCCGAGCTCTACGAAAGGGTGCTACTTCTAGGGTTTCTGGATGAAGTTTGTCACACTTCTTAATTTAGGCTAGGGCTACAAATGATTCAAAGAAATGGTGCTATCAGCAAGTAAAGAACTATTCTACAGCAAGAACATACATATAACTACTTTGCAATGAAATAAATATACACATTAAGCTATGATAAGAAATGAAAGCAACCTAGGCATCTTTGTAGTATCCCAAAAGGGAGAATGCAGTAATAATGAAACACAATATAAGAACTGCAACTAAGTAAACAATAAATCTAAAGACAACATCAGAATATATAGAGAATCTGAGCCTTTTTATTATGTGGAGAGAATTCAATTACACAATGTACAAAAGATGAGGGAATCTAGCCAAATAGATGGCCTAGAATCACCCTGCAAACATGCTACAACTAGCACTGCGTAACTAGTGAGCTTACAGGAAGCAATACTGCGCTATCCATTTTGTTGCTGATGTACATGAAGCTACTGAAAAAGGAAATGTAGATATATGGAGCTCAGGAGCTCTGATGATACTAAGATTTAAGACCTAGCCAATGTGATGGGAACCCAAGATAACCCAGAAAGGATTTTCCAGATCTACAACTTTGGAAAATCACCCTCCTAGGGTTTGATCCTTCGACTGCTGGGTTATACAGATATGAAGCTAGATTTGATCCAAATATGGCTGCAATATTTTATACAACAAAATCTAAGCTTTGAGGGCTGATCCCTCCTTCATATCTACAAGCTAGGAGCTTGAGATCTTGTCTCCTCTTCTTCCTCCTTCAAGTTGCAGCAACTGAATATGCAATTGCTACAGAAACTACACTATACAAGAGGGAGAGGCTCTATGCCTGCTGAAATGTGCTGAAATAAGCTCCAGACTAATGGAAATGGTGATGGCAAGGTGAGGGGATGGTCCCTCATAGGATTACTAGCTGAAATACTATTAACTTCCTTCCTCCTTTGGATATGCAATGATGGACTACACAATCCTTGATGGGACTACTGCTGATAGGAGGTAAATAATGTTTGGCTTGATGCTAGATCTAAAATGAAGCCCTGGGAATGCTGATCTTTAAGCCCAAGGTGATAGGAAAAATCCTACACTGGTTCTCTAGCTGAAATACTGAAGACAACCTTCACCTCCCAACCTGATCTTCAAAAATTGAGTAATTCCTTAAGGTAGGTGTTCTACAGAGAATGGAAATAATGTGGCACAAATGCCTAATGATGAATGAAGTACAACCCTATTCCAAGAGCTACTCAATGAAATAGGTGGGATTCCTGACCAGGAACACCCAATGCTAAACATCACTTGCATTCTTAGCTAAACAACCAAAGAAAGCATGGAATGTCAAATGACAACTCCAGATCTAAATAGATCATACATCAATAATAGTCTAAAACATGCCTTATATTTTTCCTTGATCAGTAGTATCCCAAAAGGGAGAATGCAATAATACTGAAACACAATATAATAATTGCAACTAAGTAAAAAATAAATCTAAAGACAACATCAGAATATATAGAGAAGATGAGAATTTTTATTATGTGGAGAGGATTCAGTTACACGATGTACAGAAGATGAGGGAATCTAGCCAAGAGATGACCTAGAATCACCCTGCAAACATGCTACAACTAGCATTGTGTAACTGGTGAGATTACAGGAGCAATACTGCATTGTCCCTTTTTTTGTTGATCTACATGAAGCTGTTGCAAAATGAAATGAAGATCTATGGAGCTCAGGAGCTCTGATGATACCAAGATTCAAGACCTGACCAATGTGATGGGAACCCAAGATAACCCAAAAAGGATTTTCCAGATCTACAACTTTGGAAAATAACCCTCCTAGGGTTTGATCCTTTGATTACTGGGTTATGAAGATATGAAGCTACATTTGATCCAAATATGGCTGCAATATGTTATAAAACCAAATCTAAGCTTTGAGGGTTGATCCCTCCTTCAGATCTACAAGCTAGGAGCTTGAGATCTTGTCTCCTCTTCTTCCTCCTTCAAGTTGCATCAACTGAATATGGAGCAGCTATAAAAAATTCGTTGTACAAGAGGGAGAGGCTCTATGCTTGCTAAAATTTGATGCAATAAGCTCCAATATAATGTAAATGGTGATGGAAAGGTGAGGGGATGGTCCCTCACAGGATTCCTAGCTGAAATACTAGTAACTTCCTTCCTCCTTTGGATCTGCAATGATGGACTACGCAATCCTTGATGGGACTGTTGTTGATAGGAGGTCAATAATGTTTGGCCTAATGCCAGATCTGAAATGAATCCCTGAGAATGATGATATTTAAGCCCAAGGTGATAGGAATAATCCTACACCAGTTCTCTAGCTAAAATACTGAAGACAACCTCCACCTCCCAAACTGATCTTTAGAAATTGCGTAATTCTTGAAGGTAGGTGTTTTGCAGAGAATGGAAATAATGTGGCACCAATGCCTGATGATGAATGAAGTTCAACCCTCTTTCAAGAGCTACTCAATGAAAGAGGTGGGATTCCCGACCAGGAACACCCAGTGCTAAACAACACTTGCAATCTTAGCTAAACAGCCAAATAAAGCATGGAATGTCAAATGAAAATTCCAGATATAAATAGACCTTGACATGAATAATCAAAAGCATGCATCTGTTGTTTCCTTCATCTCCTTTATATATTTTATGAGCCTTCCCATGCCTTGGCCCACCTCTAAACTGCGTTGTGCATGTGGACATAATCCTCCATGTTTGACTGCGTTGTCTCTCCAAGTCATCCATCATGTCTACATGCAATGTACACCCACTCCATCATGTGTGCATTAATTTCACTACTTCCACCATCACTTTATCATGAATGGTCTATGATCTTACATTGGACGCCCTCCATGATCTTAGTTGACTGCTTCAACCTCAATGATCTATCTCATTAACGAGACATGATCTCCACTCCATTCACATTAATAGTTGCTCCATTACCCCATTATGTAGATCTAGGCTTAATCAATCCACATTCACACATAAAAAGTGGATATTTATTCATCTTGAGGATTATGGGTCCCTCCACCCTTTTATTTACTTAATTCATTAAGAAAATTAAGAACTCTAATATTCCAAATATTATGTGAAAATTTGGGAATATTACAATCTTGCATGAAGTAAATTGCTGAATTGAAATTGCATAAAGGAAACTAACCTAATCACACTTTGTTGGGTAAAATGGATAAACACACCCTATTCACTCTATTTTCTATCTATCGTGTGTTTAATCATGTAGCTAATCATGACCTAGCTATGCTTGTAAATGCATTTTTTTGCAGCTAGAGAAAAAAGTTCTAAGGTGGTTTATGGAAGGCTTAAACTCATGGATGCAAGGATGAAGGTGTCTGGGTGGTTTTGCTAATTTTGGATGAGGTGGATGGTGGTTTATGGGCTTAAGGAGGGGGCCACTAATGTTGCTGCAAGTGCTGCTACAGGAAAGTCTTGAATTACTACAGGAAACAGTCTGAGGGAAATCTAAGGCCAAAAATGGGTGAGAAAGTGTAGGGAAGGTGGAGTGAAGGTGGGTTTGGATGAGTGGAAGGTGGACCACCCCTTGGCCAAGCTCAGAACCTCTTTGGAGGCATGTCTTTCACCTCTATGGTTTTGTCACGGTGTAGGGATGAAAAATCTGAAAACAGGACTAATGGCGATTTTGATGAATAGTAGATTGATGAAGGGTGAGAAATGAAGCTGAAGGTGATGGTGAATTCCTCATTGGTTGTGCTACCTGAACCTACAAGCAAACTACCTATTCATGCAATAAATATGGATAAATTCATGATAAAGGAAATGGGAAAGATGAGTTGAATTTGGAAATCAAATCTACCTTAGCCTACAAACAAAGATATAGCACAAAATTCTAAACATATCCATGGAACTATAGAAACCTAACTTATTCATTCCAATAAATCATAAACTAAAAAGTAGTTTTGGCATGTGGGGAAGGTCTACCCTCCTCAAGCTCCAATGAAAGAGATGAGAGGGGGGGCTTGACACACAGCTTTCTAACTTTATAACCTACTCTACCAACATGTAAGCAAGCTAAATCTACATCAAAATACAAATGGAAGCAAACAAAAATAATGAATTGAAATGCAAGCAAACTTGCTAAATACTCATAAGAAAAACTAGCTAAAATGAAAAAAAAGTAAAGAATGAATACACAAGAGAGAATAAGGCCGATGGATTGGGCCCTAACCCACAAGCCTAGCCCTCTGAAACTAGATCAGTGAAGCACAATCTAAATACTCATTTTATTGCAAAAGATAATCTCATTGCATAAACATGAAAGTCTCAAAACCCTATTACAAGAGCTAAGAGCCTAATAGCTTCCTCCAAAGTTCAAATCCTAATGAGATCTTGCTCAGCCCTATTTAACCTAGAGGGTAGCTACCAACAACTCCTTAAAAATTAGGTGATAAGTCCACTTTGACTAATGCATCTTTGGTGCACTTGATCTTTAGTTTGCAGGGTTGCCTTTGATTTCGAGCTGTTGGAGGGAATCTCGAGGATCCCTTTGCTGCCTTTGGGATTTAAGGAGGTGGAAAATCCCCCTAGAATCTCTCCTTGTTGTCTAATCTTATATTTAATGCCAAAATATTCATAAAAAATGCAATATCTTCATGATTTTCTTGCATTTAACTCATGTTAAGCACTCGAAGTATGACAAGCCTCAATCACCATCTACAATAGCAACATAAGACCATAATATATTTAAAATGAAATTAAAGAGACTTAATAAGGCAAAAAGGTGACTTATCTGAATGGATTATATTATTTATGTTGTGCTAAGTATCCAAACAGTAATAATAAGGTGTGCATAAGGTTCTCCTTAAATTGCAAGTTAAACAAATAGTTATGGCTTTGTTAATCAGATTTCTGTGTGAGGATTGATTAAGTATTTTAATTTTTTATCATTGTACAACAGTAAAGAAAAGAGAAATAAAATTCACAAAGCACATTACTCAGTAAATTGTTGAAGCAGTTCACCTCTCATGGGCTACATCTACTGGTCTAACTCCCAATGGCATGTCCCTCATGTATTAATTTTCTCAAAATGTAAGTACAAGTGAAAATAAGCCTCAATAGGCAAAACTCTCTGTAAAATCAGCTTTAGAAGGTATGAATTAGCCAAGAATGACTATTCATTTACATAAAACAGATAAAGAAAGCCCAATACATTGCCTTCTCCACAATGGCCCTGATGGCTCCTTGATCTTCCTCGAAGATAAAACTGCTGAAGATGACCTCTGTTTGACCTGAAACCTGTGAAAAACTGCTAAGAATCTATAAAATACCCAAAATTGACTATTTTTTCACCTTGTTTGGTTCAATAATGAGAGAGTTATGGCCTCTCCAATATTTTTTCCCAATGTCCCCCAAAATCCTCCTCCAAAACTGGAGGAACCCCAATTAACCTCCCAAATTCGGCAGACGAGACTGAATTGGTGGAAACTGCGCTAAAATGGCGGAGACATTTAATGCTAGCAGATAAAGTTTGTTAGCGCGTTCACATGTGCGTTTAGCGCTAACTATTAATTGTTGCTAGGTGGATAAGTTCCAATCTACGCCCTTGGTCACCGTATTGTGGTCACGTGAATGGGGGCTAGACCTAAGCTTTTAAACTCTGCCCGCGTAAAAAGGTAACTTTAAACATGATTTGTGACCATAGGTTTGTAAGGACTAACACGCAGCCCGAGTGGTCGAGCCTGTGTGCTCGTGGGCGGGAGGCCCATGTTCAAATCCCCGTAGCTGCAACATATTTTTGGTTGACAAAACAACAAGTCACTAGACCCATGAGAAGGTCGACCTAACTCTGCGTGCAGGGTCGTTGACTCGACTATTTGTTCAAGGTGACCTAAACACGTTCAAGTGTGACCTGAGCCTTTGTGCAGAAGCCCATGGTGTTGGGAAAAAATAATATTTTTTATGCCTTTGGATTTGGAGCCACATGGCAGCCACCAGACAAGCCACGTGGCACCCTGCTATTGGACTTACAACTTAACTTCAAATATAATGTTAATTTTTTTTGGATAAAAGTCCAAAGTCAAATGTAGTCAAACAATCCTTTTTTGGAGTTTACTGGACGATTTCAAACCTAAATAACTTTTGCATACAACCTCGGTTTTGAGAACCGTTCACAGCAACAAAATCACAGCGACGAGACCTTTCCGGTCATTCATATTGAAACCACTTCTGAGCACTTTCATTTTTGAGAATTTTTCATAACTTGGACATGATATCTTGATCACACATCCCCATTGGGAAGCTTTTGGACCCCAAAATCCTTCAATTACCTGTTTAGAAGATGAGGGCACAACCCCCTCACCTTTTCCACCTCCATCCATTTTGCCTTACTTGGTTTGCTGCCTTTAAGACCAATCCGAAGATAATCGACACTTCCCCTCTTAGAAGTGTGTGTTCTCTTGTCAAGGATAGTATCCTCTTTAAGCTTGTCCAAATATTCTGGCGAGAAATATTCTATTGATGGCAGCTGAATGTCACTCCCTTGATCGGCAATCAAAGGAGGCTCATACAAACGTAAACTTTCCACATTCACAATGGAATACATTTGCATATATGAAGGCAAATCAAGTTGAACAGCATTATTTCCAACTTGTTTAATAATTTTTAATGGACCATAATGAATAGGCTTTAGCTTTTTACCTTCTCCTTGCATTCTTTCTTTACTAATATGCAACCATACCTCATCACCTTCTTGAAATTTATGATCAACTCTGTGTTTGTCATGCCTCTCCTTGTACTTGCCTTGACTCTTTTCAAGTTGTTCTTGAACTTGCTGATGTATGAGCTGAATTATTTCAATGAACATGCGAGATTTGTCAATGTCACTATGCCCATCAATGGAAACATCCTTCTCAAGAATGAAATCTAAAGGTGACTTAGGAAAATACCCAAAACAAGCTTCAAAAGGTGAAGTATTTGTAGAAGAGTGCTTGGCCCGGTTGTAAGCATGTTGAATGTAATGCAAGTGCTCATCCCAAAGCTTGGGATGCTTGCTGCAATAACCTCTCAAAAGATGTACAATGGTTCTGTTCACTACCTCTGTTTGGCCATCTGTTTGCGGATGGAAAGCAGTACTCTTCTTCAACTTGGTGTCCATCATCTTCCATAAATTGGACCAAAAATTCCCAACAAATCTGGAATCCCTGTCACTAAAAATAGAAGTAGGCAAGCCATAATGAACCCATACATGTTGAAAATATAAATTAGCAGTTTTTTCAACAATTATAGATTTCTTACATGGCATAAGAATACATATCTTGCTAAATCTATCAACTATTACATAAAGATAATCATGTTGCTTTCTAGACATTGGTAGACCTCCCACAAAATCCATAGAAACACTTTCCCATGGTCTAGAAGTTATCGGTAATGGCGTATATAAACCAAGCTTCCTATTGCTAGGTTTTCTTGTAGCATATAATGAACAACCTATAATGAAATTTGAAACACTATCTACCATGCGAGGCCAATAACAATACCTCTGTAAATGTGCCACCGTTTTGCTTACCTCGAAATGTCCAACAATAAGAGAAGAATGAGCTTCTCTCATAACACTTAGTCTCTCTCCTTGTGGTATGCACAACTTGCCCATATGAAACAAAAAATTATTATGTAAGTGATAATCATTCTCCTCAACTTGTTTCCCTTCACTCAAGTTAGCATACACATCTTTAAAATCAACATATGATGCATATTGTTCTATGTAACTCTCATGTACAATAGAATCATTCTTAAGTAAAGTAGTAGCACTAATAATAGGCCTTGAAAGAATATTAGAAAATTTATTGAAAATACCTTTCTTGTACCTTATTACCAAGTGAAATTGTTGTAGGAAACCAATCCATCTGAAATGTCGCGTCTGCTGCAATTTACTTTACGACTGCAAGTACTGTAAAGGTTGATGGTCGGTATGTACAACTGTCTCTTTGCCCATCAAACGGTGTTTCCACTTTTTGACGCTTTGTACCAATGCATAAAAATCTTTATCATATGTAGGATAATTCACAACAGCACCATTAAATGTCTCAGAATGAAAAGCAATAGGCTTACCATGTTGTAAGAGAACTGCACCCATGGCGTAATCACTAGCATTAGTCTGAATCTTGAATGGTTGTCTCAAGTCCGATAATGAAAGGACTGGAGCTGAACTTATCTTCTCTTTCAAATATTCGAAATATTTCTGTTGCTTGACTCCCCATTGGAAAGCACGCTTCACACTTGTCACTGCATGCATAGGAGCTTCTATGGCGGAGAAGTTAGAAATAAACTTCCTCCAATACTGAGCTGCATCCAAAAAACTTCTTACCTCTGTAATGAATTTGGGAGTAGGCCAAGTCACAATGGCTTCTACTTTAGAAGGATCAATTCTCAAAGCACCTCCTCCTACTATGTGTCCCAAATAAACCAAATAAGTCTTTCCAAATTCACACTTTGATATTTTAAGAAACAACCGCTTCTTCTTCAAAATATCAAGTACTTTCTTAACATGCATGACATGCTCTTCTCTAGTCTTGCTGAAAATTAAGATGTCATCTAAGTAGACAATAATGAAATCATCAATAAAAGGATGTAGAACATCATCCATCACCCGCATGAAAGTTTCAGGTGCATTACATAAACCAAAAGGCATAACAAGCCACTCAAAGAGTCCCTGTTTGGTTGTGAATGTAGTCTTCCAAATATCACTTTCTGCAATTCTAACTTGATGATAACCACTACGTAAGTCCAACTTAGTGAAAAATTTAGCATCTTTCAACTGATCTAACAAATCATCTATCATTGGGAGTGGGTAACGATTTTTTACTGTTATTTTTTTCAATGCCCTGAAGTCCACACACATACGCCAATTTCCATTTTTCTTTGGAATCAACACTATCGGTGACCCACATGGCGAAGTGTTTGGTCTTATAAAAACTTTGTCGAAAAAGTCTTTAATTTTCCTCTTTATTTCAGCATTCTCCATGACAAACATGCGGTACATGCCTTTAGGAAGAGGACAATCTTGTTGCAACTGTATTTCATGTTGAATCTCCCTTTTAGGAGGAAAACCTGTCGACTCCTTAAACATCTCATGATGTGCATCAACTAAATCATATAAATCTGATTTTAACTTGGGATCACAATTTTCAAATGACTCATGATTCACATCAACCTTAGGCTTAACCATAAGAAGTATAAAACTCTTACTAGAATTCACTAGCCTTTTTACCTGTCCAACATTTACCATCGCTATATTTGTCTTTTTGCGATGTGCTCTAACAATAAACTCCTTGCCATATTTTAATAGATGATACTTATTCTCATGGCAATGGAAGATAGCTTTGTTGTCATATAATTAAGGAATTCCCAAAACAATTCATGATATATCAAGTGGAACAACATCTAGTTCAACTGTGTCAATAAAATGTGCAGTTATTGCAAAGCGCAAGATGCACTTCTTTGAAACCTGTAAGTTTGCATCCTTGCAAATCCAACCAAGTGGATATGGTCTTGGATGTGGAATGGTCTCAAGGTTTAGTTGCTTGACTAAGTCTTATGAGATAAGGCTTGCTTGTGACCCACTGTCAAACAATGTTTCAATTTTTGAATGTTTTTAAATAACCCTCACATGGAACAGTTCAATTCTTTCTTCTTCATTTGGAGCTTGTACATGTCAGTTTGAAGTACTAGTACTTGGATTAGTTTCAGTTTCTTTTCCCTTCATATTCTTCAAACCCATGGCTGTAATTTTAGTTTCGTCACTTGAATCATCACCTAAGTCTTGTTGTGTAGTTGTAGTAGCTACAGTTTTCTACTTCCCTTTGTTTTTGTTAAATTGAGTTTTTTTTTCAAGATGTAGTTTCCAATAGTTTTTCTCTTCATGGCCTTCTCTTGAACAGTGTTTACATATAACTTTATCACCCTCATTTTTCACAGATGCATTATTTTTTCCTTTTCCTTTTGAGGTTTTATCTTTGTTTTTCCCCTTAAAAGGCTTGTTTCTACCCTCTTCAAAAGTATGTTTCCCTCTAGCCTCTAAATGTGTGGCTTGGACACAAAACCTCATCTAGACTATTAGGATTGAACATAAGGATAGTATGTCTAAGGTATCTATGTAAACCACCTATATATTTCAGCAAAGTGTCTTGACTCTACAAGTCTACCTATAATAAGATTGATCTTCTCCTAAACTCTTAGGTGTATTCTTGTACATTTTGTCCCTTAAGTTGTCTGAAATTTCACCAATTCATGATAACTTTTTGTAAATGAGCTATGGATAAAACTGTTGTTTTATTGCAGTAATGAAATCAGCCCATGATCAAATTATCTTACCATGTTTTTTAATATCCTCCTTTGCTTTGGCTTCCCACCAAACAAGTGTTGCACTTTCCATTCTCAAAGAAGCTAGCTGAATTTTGGTGTCGTCATCATGAAGGTTCTGTATCCTCAAGTAAACCTCCAACTGCCTTATCCAATTGTCAAGTTTTTCTGCATTGACTTCACCATTAAACATAGGCAATTCAAACTTAACATCAAGTTTTAAAAATGGACTTTTACCAGTGTTCTTGGACTTGTGAGATTGATTCACTGAAGTTGAGGATGACGATGTAGAGGAAGAGGATGAAGATGAGGATGGTGGATCACCATTTCCTCTATGTCCTTTCTTTGACTTGTCTTCATTTTTCTTTCCTCCTGAAGATCCCTCTCCTTCCTTGTGAAGTTTAGATCCTTCTCCTTCAAGCCTTTCATTCCTTTCTTGGTAGAGTATCCTCCCCATTTCAGTCATGTCTAGGAATGCCTTTTTGAACACCCTTTCTTCCTCTTTGGGATCAATGTATTTAGGAATTTCTCCTCCTAAAGTCATGGTTATGGCTTCTTCTGCTTCTCTTGGAGGTGAAATTGAAGGTGGAGATAATGGCACTCTTTCCCTCCTTGGTTTAGGATTTCTATGAGCTCTCACCGATTAACCTTCTCCTCTCTTGAGCTTAAGCCTAGTAAGTATCAAAAACCTTGCAAACTATTAAACAAACTTTGCACAAGAACAATATAGAAATTAGAAATCTAGCTCCGATACCAACTTGATCTGAATGGATTATATTAGCTATGATGTGCTAAGTATCCAAACAGTAATAATACTGTGTGCATAAGGTTCTCCTTAAATTGCAAGTTAAACAAATAGTTCTGGCTTTGTTAATCAAATTTTTGTGTAAGGATTGATTAAGTATTTTAACTGTTTATCATTGTGTAATAGTAAATAACAAAGAAATAAACTTCACAAAGCACATTACTCAGCAAATTGTTGAAGCAGTTCACCCCTCCTGGGCTACATCTGCTGGTCCAACTCCCAATGGCATGTCCCTCATGTATTAATTTGCTCAAAATGTGAGTGCAAGTGAAAATAAGCCTCAATAGGAAAAAATTTCTATAAAATCAGCTTCATAAGGTATGAATTAGCCAGATATGACTATTCATTTACATAAAACAGATAAAGAAAGCCCAATACACTGCATTCTCCACAATGGCCCTAATGGCTCCTTGATCTTCCTCGAAGCTAAAACTACTGAAGATGACCTCTGTTCGACCTAAAACTTGTGCCAAACTGCTTAGAATCTCGAAATAACCCAAAATTGACTATTTTCCACCTTTTTTGGTTCAATAATGAGAGAGTTATAGCCTCTCTAAGATTTTTGCCCAATGTCCCCCAAAATCCTTTTCCAAAACTGGAGGAACTCAAGTTAAACTCCCAAATTCGGCGGATAGGACTGAATTGGCAGAAACTGCACTATAATGGCGGAGACATTTAATTCTGGCAGACAAAGTTCATTGGTGCGTTCACATGTGCATTTAGCGCTAACCATTAACTGTTGTTGTGCGGATAAGGTCCAATCCACGCCCTTGGTCACCACCTCGTGGTCACGTGAATGGGGGCTAGCCCTTTTAAACTCTGCCCACGTAAAAAGGTAACTTTACATATGATTTGAGACCATAGGTTTGTAAGTACTAACGCACATCCCGAGCAGTCGGTCCTGTGCGCTCGTGAGTGGGAGGCCCGTGTTCGAATCCCCATAGCTGCAACATATTTTTGGTTGACAAAACAACAAGTCATCTGACCCATGTGCAGGTCGACCCGACTCTGCGTGCAGGGTCGTCGACCCGAATGTTCATTCAAGGTGACCCAAACGCATTCAAGTGTGACCTGAGCCTTCATGCAGAAGCCCATGGTGTCGAGCAGAAACAATTTTTTTTATGCCTTTGGATTTGGGGCCACGTGGCAGCCACCAGACAAGCCACATGGCACCCTGCTATTTTCCATCCAACTTAACTTCAAATATAATGTTAATTTAATTTTGAATAAAAGTCCAAAGTCAAATGTAGTCAAATAGTCCTTTTTTGGAGTTTACTGGATGATTTCAAACTTCAATAACTTCTACATATGACCTCGGTTTTTAGAACCGTTCATGGCACCAGAATCACAGTGATGAGACCTTTCCGGTCATTTATATTGCAACCACTTCTGAGCACTTTCATTTTTTTAGCATTTTTCATAACTTGGACATGATCTCCTGATTAGTGACCATTAACCCCTCCAAATGTACCTGATGATGGAGCTTATCATCACCCCCTACCAAATGGTTTCTCATCCTCTGAGCAACTTAGTCCTCCTTCTAAATTTCTTTCAAAGCTTTGATGGACCCTCTAACTTCCCAAGGAAGAAGTGTGGGAGTCCCTTCAGGAGGGTAAAAACCATCATTATTTTTTTCTTCCTCCCATTCTTTGTTTTTCTCATCTTGGTCCTTTCCATCACTCAACCCCAGCAGCAAGGGTGTATTGAGCTTCAAACCAAACCACTTAATATTTTTGGCTTACATGGCCCTCTTGTATAATGGTGCTCTCTCCAAGGCACCCCTTAATATTTTTGGTGTGTGGTACTCCATGTTTCTAAAGCTGTGAGGGAGGTTGTTCCATCTCCTTGGCTAGCCATTATGCACTCATATCCCAACAACCTAGAAACATCATCAAAGTGAGCCATTTCTTGAGCTTGTGTGTGGAGGTATTTTTCTGCAAGTGCGGGATCCTTTTCAATCTTAAGATGGTTGTTGATGACTCCCCTAGGGCTAAATAGTTATTCCTAATGTGTAAGGGTTATATGTTTTCTCATTTCTTTTGCTCTGGTGTCATGCAGGAAAATCCTCTCTGCAGACAAAGACGATCCCTCTAGTCTTAGGATGGGTCTAGTAACAACAGGGAACAATCTAATGCTTACTTTCCTAAATTGCAAATGGACATAGATCGTGTATAGATCACCTTCCTCAATTTGATGTTGTTCCTCGCTCGAATTCTTTGATCCTTTACGCTCCGTAGTCAGATCCTCGCTATCACCAGCGCTTAGTTACCTGCACAAGAGATCAAACAACAATAAACATGAAATCACAACATATATTTCACATAAACAATCTATCTAGTTGATCAAGGAGTACTATAAATCCAATCATACATTAAATACAAGAATGGAAAGCAAGAATCAATTGTATTATATTAATATAGAGATGGGGAGTTACAACCTGTGCCTTGATGTCATAGCTCTCCTTCAATGAGTCTAGACCCAGGCACATCTCCAAAGCGCCCATTTCAACTTGATACGAAGAGGCCAAAGTTTTCAACTCTCCTTCAATGCCTATATCAACAATTCTCTCTCTAATGATATTCTATCTATGTTCTAACTAGCAAATGTATGGGAGCATGTCCATTTTATAACATGGGAAGAGGGAACATGGATCCAATTAACGTGGGGAAATGGGTTATCCCTTTGGGTGGTTGCTCTTTTGTAGGAACAAGAAGCTAAAAGGGATAAGCTCAACTCTATCCTTAGGAACAAACAACTAGCTCTCTGCCATGAAGATTTTATATCTCTAAGCTTCACTTCCATTTTTTTTTTTAAATTCCAGTAGTGGATCAACGCGGGTAGGATTTCCATTATGGCACCGATCGTCGTCGCCCCAGACCAAAAAAGAGGAATCGGCATCAGTGATACAAGAAGAAGGAGCCCCACTCCAAATAACCATGTTTTAAGGATCTACTTCAGGAATGGTCAGCAGAGAGTTTGTTTAGTATGTTGCAAGGGATATAATGGCACATTTTCATGATGGAAAATAGACACAGGGATCACTATTAAAGGTCCTCCAAGATCAGGAACAAGGAGTATAGGGATAGTGACAATTTGTTGTGTAATAGATACCCCCTAAAGCATGAAGTCTGAATGAGAGTGAGGGGTGAAATTCTTTACGAGTATGTGCCAAGACCAAGACATCGTCGTTGCAAAGCCTATGCAAACAAGTACATATACACATAACTGAAATCTCTGAAATAATCACATGACATGAGGTATGGATGCAACCATCTGTAAGAGAATCATGAAACAAGATCTGAGGTATGGTCACAACCATCCAAATAAAGAGGATCACAAGTATATAATCAAGGTATGGTCGCAACCATATAGATAATAGATTCATTCATACAATCATGAATAATACATATCTCCTCTCATCCTAGGCTTTATCAGACAAAACCCAGGGTCTTGCACTCCGTCATGACCCGATCAAGCACAAATTCAGGCATGTGAATGAATGAGTTGAAGTTGAACATGAAATAAAATCGCCTGATTACTAGTCAATGATGTAAATTTTTTAACAGGCACGAGAGAAACCACCAATAATGACAATGGAACTCAAGGTACTGGCAGTACAATCCAGGAGATGCGAATAAGGATTTGACGTCAAACACTCATGAAATCATCTGATTGAAGGCTAATGATGTGAACCTATCGTAGGATGTGAACAACCTGCCATTAGGGCATGCAGGCTCTAAGGTACTGAAAAGGGATCCCTAGATCAACTTTCCGGATAATGAGTTGAAGACGACAGGAAGCGATCCATCGAAGGAGGGCCGTAATATGTCCCACATGATCGACACACGACAAAGGCAATAAGATAATGATGAAAATGAACAGAGATCCAGGTAATAAATGAGACGCAGAAGGAACTTCTCTTGAACATATCAGTGACACTACTTCAGAGTTTGGAAGTATTTGACTCAAATGGAAATAGATTTCAAGTTGACAAATGTAGTAATTGCATGAGACGAAAAACATGTTTCCCAAACCCATGGAGGCAAAGTGATGAATGTAGGATGTCTCCAACCCAACATGAAACAAAGTATGTGTCATGTTCAAGAGCGACATATTGTCGATGCAACTGATTAATATTTTCCATTTTCCCCCACCATTTCTAACGAGTACCCCAATTATTTTTTAATACAAGATTGAAGGGGATAGAATATGCTTGCCATATAATTTTTTCCTTCGGAAAAATCCATCCTAGTAAATTTTATGAGCCCTAGGAAGGAGGAACTCGGTGTCGTCATGGTGATGGACCCAATGCCATTAAATTTTACCAAGTCCGACAAAGGTGGAACTCGGTGCCTTTTCATGTTTAGAGAGTTTGAAAAGAGGTGAAAAGAAAACTTCGGATGGCCCTTTTCGTAAATAGTCTCTCATACCCGAAAAGGTAGAAAACAAATCCTGAGACAACCTCTCAGCCACGATTGACCAAGGTATTCCTTTTTCGTAAATAATTTATCCCAACCAGAAAAAGGGGTAAACGTGTACTGGGTAAATGAAATTTCATTCACTTTAACGAGTTCAAAACGACAAGAACTCGTAAATATTTTTACATTTAGAGAGTTAGAAAAGAGCTGAAAGATGACTCCAGGGGGTTAATTTTTCATTTATTTTTAATCGAGTATGAAAAAATTAATAAACTGGAACTCGTATACATGTCATCTGTGAATAATTTAACCTTGTCTCTACACAAGAATAAACCCATTATCTGTTTTCGAGGTAAAAATCATTAAAATATTATTAAAATATGATGAAACCCTAAAAGTGACTTTGAACACTTATAAAAATAGGGAAAGTAAAAAACATTTCACTTTTTACCTTCACACTCTTTGGAAGATTTTTTTTACCCTCTTTTACCCCAGTTCTTCAGGAGCAGATTGCAGGAGATCCGAGAGGTTTATCAGCGAGCCATCAATGCCAAGTAAGAGGCGCACATCCCCTACATTTCGATACATTTTTTGATGTTTTTTCATAGCAAAATTAATTTTTTGGAGAAGGATTTTTTAACTTATTGCCACGGCGAATTGGCGTGGGGTCCCATGTTGGGATCGCGTCGGAATGCCATTTTTAAAACGGGCAGAGCGCCAATTGGTGCAGTTGTTTTTAAAATAGTCGTGTCACCTGCAGAGTGCGAAAAACACAAAAAAAAAAACTCTCAAAATTTCCATTTAAAAGTAATTTTTAAAACATGAATACTGAGAAGGAACTATGTAAATGTTGTTGCAGGAAGGAAAAGCAAGCAATCATGGTGATTGAGTGGAAGGAGAGATATCATGATAAATTTGATAGAGCAACTATGGTAGACAGAGATTGTCTCTTTGCATTGAGGAATTGTGGGATCCTCAAGTTCTTAATGACTTAAGGCATGAGATCACAACTGGATTTATTGCAGTATTTTATCAGCATCTAGGATACAGGATGTGAGAGGTTCATCCTTGGTGATCAGGAGCTTGAGATTGAAGTGGTCGACATTTACTTCATTACTGGCCTCTCACGTAGATGGGTATGAGCATGTGTGACTGGGCTCGAATTGTGGGCGAAAGCATGGATATGCTCATAGGGAGAGCATGCTCGGAGGCAACGAAATCTTTGAGTGGGAATATAACAATAAGAACTATGAGAAATATACCACTCAAATTGGTCCTATATACCATTACATGTGTGGTTGGGGCGCAAGCAGCGCATGAGGCCATGAAGGCTCAGTTGCAAACTCCGATGAATTGTATGTCACCCACCATTTTTAACTGGGCAGAGGCTGTGGTGGAAAACATGAAAAAACAGCTCACAAAGTGTAAAAATGGTTAATTGAAGAAGTTCGAGTATGGATCCATTTTGACGGAAATCTTCCTGGAACAGGTACTGTTGTTTCAATACCGTGGGGCAGAGGTAGCAGCGCCGACACCATGGGAGCCACGTCTGACGAGGTGGGCTGAGCTAATGCCTCGTGGAGGAGGTGGGCAGTAGATGTTGTTCAATCCCTCCTTCTTTATATGGCTAAGGCATCAGTTGATTGTGATGGAGGATTGGCCGTACTCCAGGACGGATTTCCAGGGTGATCCAGATTTACCACTTCCATAGGGTGAGCACTAGAATGACAGAGGTAAAACATGTTTATGTTATATATATATATATATATATATATATATATATATATATCTGTGTGTGTGTGTGTGCTGATATTGAAACTTTATGTGCTGCAGATGTCAGACCGCAGAGGCCAGCGAAGATGTCTCCTATCGTTAGAAGGGTGGTGAGGGATTTCTAGGCCGTTCCATATGAGGAAGGAGCGGATGAAGAAGAAGAGATTTCTCGAAACCTCGACTCTTTGGTTGTCGGGATTCCAGAGTATGCTTAGGTTCAGGATATTCCTCATTGTTACTAGCAACATACTGTAGGATTGTCCGATCGTATTCACTGACTGTTGACCCAAGTTATATTCGAGCAGTAGCCTGTTATCGTGAACAAAACACTAATTAGTTTATTTTTTCTTTGTGTGGTTGTATTTTTTCTGATACCTGCGAGTCTCATTATGTACTAGAACATATATTTTTTGGGGTTATGATGTACTTTGACAACTATTTGCAAATCGAATCGACATATATATATGTGTGTGTGTGTGTGTGTGTGCTATTTTCTTGTTTTATACATGATCTAATGATTATCATAGTTTTACTATTTTCACAGATTTCTATATTGGAACAACGCATTTGTTAAGTAAAACAAGATAAGTAGGAAAATAGTTTACAAAAATCACACCAAAACATAACCAAAACTGCACACTGGTGTACAAAAATGTAATGAGGTTTCATTTTGACACAAACTTGAAACATTGGAAACTCTGCTTGAGAAAAGAAAATTTGCATGCCCCCCGCAAGACAACTTTATCTGAGGTACATGCCCCCCAAGCTTTATTCCATTTGTCTAAGTAGACTGCTAGTTACTAACATATGCATGGAGTGAAGGTTCAGTTACGAGATTAAGTGAAACAGTCGAACTGAAGGGGAACTTGTTTCATTTTAAAACGAGGTTGACACACTAAAAGAACTATCATCATAATACCTAATTCATTTTTTAACAAGGTTGACATAGTAAAATAACTATCCTTAGATACCTTGTTTTATTTTTTAAAGAGCTTGATACAAGAAAAAAACTTTTCTCTGAAGAACTTGTTTCATTTTTTAAGGAGCTTGACACAAGAAAATGAACTATGCTCCGACGACCTGATCAAGACATATAATAATTCATGGCTTCCAAGAGGTGCTCATCCTATGGGAGAACAACATTTTGGAAATCGAGGTCTTACACCCCTAGTACACGGCACCTGACAACACTATCACTGGATGCGGGAAATGAACAGGTGGCCACATAATTAACTTGTAGCGGGGAACATACCACTGGAAGGTAAGTACTAGGAAAGGACGATGGTAGGCTAGATGTCACATCAGGACCAATGAATAAAATTTGATCAATGGTCATGATCTGACCTTCATGTGGAAAACAGATCACACGAAAGAGGGAAGAGACAAGCGCTCCCATGACATAAGTATAGTCGGGCCCTAGGAGTAAGTTAAAATCCAAAGGGCCTTGGATAACCATCACGTCTATATAGACAATCTTTCCTCCCAAAGAAATAGGTATATTTGGAAGGATCCCTAACGGTTGACTAGTTCCTCTGTTAAAAGCCAACAGATTCTGAGTGACAGGCAGAAGTTGCGGAGAATCGAAAGCTTGCCAAGTAGTTGAGGATAGAATACTAACTGATGCACCTTCATCTATAATCGTGCATGGTATGACCTTATTACAGGCCTGTAAAATGATCTCAAAGGGCACGTAAGAAGGAAGACGATATCCCGTGAATTGACTCCAATAAAAAGAAGCAACCAGATTACATGGAGGGGGTGCCATAGGAATAAGAGGACTATCCACTTACATTACGGAAGCATAAAGACCATCCTCCTGGACTTCGGGAATGAGAGCAGGAGGATCACTTTTTTGAATAGCGATGACCGGAGTTGGAGGATCACCCTCCTGGATCATGGAAATGGGAGGATATCCTTCCAGGTCTGGGGAAGTAGAGGAAACAAAGAGAACCTGACTAGGATGAGATCCACTCTCCATAGAAAATAACTGATGAACTGTGGGTGGAATTAGGTGACAATTTTCTCAACCAATGATTGGTCAGAAATGGACTCGTGAGATTGACTTTCAGAGATATCGGACTTGACGAAAGACGAATCCTATTCAATTACTTGATCAACTAGCAAAGGACTCGAAGATAAATTCTGGTAACCAACGGGAAGATAGGATTCAGAAGCCGAAAGGGTCTCCAGCACTTTGGATGCTTCATCCAGATAGGGACAGAGGTGAATTATATGGTTCCCTTCACATAACCTACAAGTAATTTCGATCTTACCCTATTTCTTATGAGTCTTATTATCTCTAGACGAAGGTTCATCATCAGCATGATGTCCAGAGGTTGATGACAAAGGATGAATTGGGCCAACGAACCACACTTCTAACACCTTGAGAATACCAGGGCAATCATGAAGAAGGTGGTCACCCTCAGATATCTTGCAAGTTAATTTGACTCTGTGGGATGGAGTGGGAGGTTTTTCAATATTAGGCGCGTGGGTATCGATGGTTGCTGGTTTGCCCCCCTGCTTATTTTTCTTCTTCTTATTCGACTTCTTCTTCTTATTCTTAGCCACCTAGGTACTAGAATCTAGAATTTCACCAAGCGAAGAGGAAGAACGAGGTATCTGTGAACTACAATATACACCTTAGAAAATAAATTTACCAAGGACTTAATGTACAGAAGCCAATCTCCTTGAATGTTGTGTTTGGTGTATCACGTTTACAAGGAGGCAGACTTGGCTACCTATGGCGGGTTTTCAACCTAGTCGTGTCTCCCAAAATATACTCGACGGTACGTGGGAGTACAATTCTGTAGTAGTGTTGTCTGATGTGTAACCGTTCGATTAGAGCGTCCCAAATATACTTATCATATATCAATATACTTCCATACGTGGTACGGGATATCACCCCTGGATTGTAACGCAGACCGTTAGCGACAGCTCCAACGCTTAAAGACATCGGAACACGTCTCTAGCCTAGACCTCTAAATGTTATGCATTAGGTTTCAAATTCTTCTTAGATTAATTGAGGTTTTCTTTAAAGTTGATCTTCATTACAGTTTCAATTTCAAGGCGTAAAACGATTGTTACCTGAACACCTATAATGCAACTAATATGAAAATGATCCTTTCAGTTCGATGAATGCTATATAGTTTAGGGAAGAGTTTCAAACAGTGATGAAACAATCAATAATGTATCAAACGAAAAATTTCGAGGTAAACCACTCACAATATCCCAATCCAAAGCAAAATATTCAAATATGTCAATCGTGCAACGTAATCTATGCAAAAAAAATTCTTCTGGGAAAACTATGCAATTGTAATCTATGCATGATTTCCTTTATCTTTCGATGAAGAGCTACATCAATGGGAGAAGGAAATTCACACAATCAATGCAAAATACAAGCAAACATACTGAATGATATTTCACTATTTCCCCCAATTGCATAACCTACACGAAATGAAAACCCTTTTCACTTCCTTAACCTTCAATGAAATTCACTAGAAGCGAATCGAAATGAAACTTTTCATTTTCTAAAGGAAAACGAAATAAAAACCTTTTATTATTTTTCTTATAAGCACAATGCAAAATGAGGAATGTAAATCAAAAGTAATCACTGACTTTAATTACTAATGAAACCTCTCAAAGTGCTACAAATATTTGAAAACCAAAGAGAGACCCAAACCAATTTCCTCAAAACAAGACACTCTTCATTTCTACACTGATACACACTCAAAGAAAAGCAATCTTTAGTCGAAAGAAAGAAATTGTGATCTATGCTTGATAGCAAAAATAGACCCAAATACACCTGAGGTTAACACTTGAATGTTATAATCGTAAGAACCAACCGAAAGACAAACTCAATGAAACAAAAATCTTGAAAGATATGAAAATATTCAACTCAATAAGAAGCTCGGAAATCAACAAAGCACGCAACCGTTTGAATGACCCGAAAACACCTAGAAACCCTAGAACGATAAGGATGCACTTTCTTTGCAAAAGAGAAAACCAAAGATGGAGAACTTGAATCAAAAATTCCGTTGAACAGAGAAGAACATGAGCTATCCAAACAACAAAGAAAACTCAGAAAGGATAAGACACATTGGCTGACAAATAAAATGAAACACTAAAAAATTGTACACAACAATTGGCGTGACTCTTAAGCTGAAACCCGGGCTGGAAGAGGAAAAGCGCTACTGTGCAAATTCATTCAGTGTCGATCGGCACGATTTTCAAATAAATACCAGCGCCGATTGAGGAGAAGACTTAAAAATAAAAGGGTTTACTTAACTGATACCAGGCTTATCACTTCAACAGAGAGATGAATGTTTGTAAGTAGCTACAGAAACTACAGATACAAGGAGATGGAAACTCGACAAAGATCGATGTAAAAACAAACAATAAAAGAATTAAAACAGGACACTTAAAGACAAGCACTCCTTAGTGGAGTAGCCAATTTTTTAAGCAAGAAAATCCTCTCTCTGTGAAAAAAGATGATCCCTCTACCCCTAGGATGGGTCTAGTAACAAGAGGAAACAATCTAATGCTTACTTTCCTAGATTGCAAATGGACACAGATCATGTATAGATCACCTACCTCGAGTCGATGTTGTTCCTCGCTCAAATTATTTGATCCTTTGCAGTCCGTAGTTAGATCCTCGTTGTCAGCAGCGCTTAGTTACCTACACAAGAGATCAAACAACAAAAAATGTGAAATCACAACATATATTTCACATAAACAATCTATCTAGTCGATCGAGGAGTACTAGAAATCCAATCATACATTAAAGACAAGAATTGAAAGCAAGAATCAATTGTACTATATTAATATAAAGAGTGGGAGTTACAACATACGCCTTGATGTCATAGCTCTCCTTCAATAGGTCCAGATCCAGGTACATCTCCAAAGCGCTCGTTTCAACTTGATATGAAGAGGCCAAATGTCTCAACTCTCCTTCAATGCCTATAGCAACAATTCTCTCTTTGTTGTTATTCTATCTCTGTTATAACTAGTAGAGGTATGGGAGGATGTCCATTTTATAGCAAGGGAACAGGGAACATGGATCCACTTAAGGTGGGAAAATGGGTAATCCCTTTTGGTGGTTCCTCTTTTGTAGGAACAAGAAGCCCAAAGGGAGAAGCTCGACTCTATCCTCAAGAACAAACAATCATCTCTCCGCCACGAAGCTGTTAGATCTCGAAGCTTCACTTCCATTTTTAAAAAACTTTGTAGAAGTGGATCAACACGGGTATGATTTCCATTTCGGCGTCAATCGTCGCTTCCCTAGACCAAAAAATAGGAATCGGTGCGAGTGAGACAAGCAGAAGGCGCGTCGCTCCAGATAACCATATTTTTAAGGAGCTTCTTTAGGAATGGTCAATAGATAATTTGTTCAGTATGCTGCAAGGGATATAATGGCACATTTTCATGATGGAAAATAGACATAGGGGTCACTTTTAAAGGTCCTCCAGGATCAGGAATGGGGAGTACAGACATTAGGAGAGTTTTGAGGTCTAAAATAGGCCTCCTATGGAAATTATAAAATAATAGTGGAAATCATAAAATAAGATTATATTACTTTATCAAATTTTAGAGAGAAAAAAGAAAAAACTACTTTTTTAACTCGTATTTTCAACTTATCCCATTATGGGTTTGCTCAAATTTTAAGCGGGAACACTCGTTGGATGAGAATTAGATTCCTCATCCAAGGAGTACCCATGTTGCATACTTTCGATTTCAATCACGTTTTTTCATGTATTTATCATTTTTCTTGTAGCAGGGTCCATCGAAAGTATGCAACATGGGTACTCCTTGGATGAGGAGTTAAATTTTTCATCCAACGAGTACTCTGACTCGAAATTTGAGTAAAAACTTAGGGAGATAAGTTGAAAAAATAGTTTTATTATTTTATTATTTTTTAATCTTTTTACTTTTTTACCCTGAAATTGGTGAATCATCCCCCATGGTTGACATCATCATCTTGAATCCTATTGGTTCTTATAAATTTTATTTTGGTTGTACATTTTTCTTAGGAGGCCCATTTTAGACCTCAAAAGTTTTCTAATGGACAGTGACAAATTGTTGTGTAATATCTGGTCTCTTCTTTAACCATCCATGATGTCAATGCCATTAATTGCATGTCTCCCATCCTAGGATTTTGGTCCCAAATGTTCAAGTTTGTCAACACAAGGTTATGCATGTAGAACTCTGCCATTTTTACCTTGTATTCCATACTTGATTGGTTGCAAAAATCAATGAATTGTCTACAGTTTTGGAAAGGTAAGTATCCATGGGAGGCTAATGTTTTTATTTGAAACAGGAGCCATTTCTCCTTGAGGTAAATTGCATAGGAATCTCATGGATATCTATGTTGAATGGCCTCCATTCAAAAATATTCCATGGTGGCCACTTGTTTGTCATTTTGTTGAAGTTTCTCCTGTAATGCTACATTCTCTTCTTGGGCCTTCTAAAGTTGCTCTTTCAACACTGACTCTCTAAGCATAACATCAAATAAATCCTTCCCCGGATTAGCTAATTTTCCTTCCATGACCCCTATGTCATGCACACCTTTAGATGTGGCAAGCTTTATCCAATGATGAGTGTGTGCCCTCTACTCTTCCAACTGATAAAATAAAGGAACTGTGAAATTTTGAGGAATCAATCTGCCCCCCTCAATGTATGTGTAGTAGGAGATGAGATTGGGTTGAGGGGTAGGGTTTGGCACTACTGCTACATCTTTGAGGATCGGTTTTGGTGAGGTGGGCTCTTCCTTGTAATATTTTCCTCCCTCGTTTTCATCTTTTTTTTCCTCTTGTGCCTTGTCCTCAAATTCCTTGACCTCTTGCCCATCTGTGGTTGTCTTTTCTTCCTCAACCAAGGCCTTTTTCTCTAAATCTGTGATTGTTGGAGTTTCCTGTAGAAAAAATAGAGTTTCCTTTATCAAACTTTGTTTTGCTTGCTGAATACCCTCTTTTCCTTATTTTAACTCTTTTCAATCCTTAGAGGGTTTGTGGGGGTGGCATGAGGTGTATGGAATGCCAATCTTGTTGAGTGTCTTTTGATGTATGTTACAGGGGTCCTTATAGGTGAAGTGACCTCTTTCACCCTAATTTCCTCTAATATGATTTCCTCATCTTTCTTTGGTGATTCTTAAATGGAAATAGGTCTCTTGGTGGGAGTCTGTGGTTTCCCTTGCCTCACCCTTTGACTCTTCCTAGTCCTGAAATACATAGGTGTCTGCCTCTTCCTTTTTTTTTGATAAGTGTGCTCAAAGTGGTTAGGGTAGCAGCCACATCTTGATTTGTAATGTCTGGTGACATGTTGGTGTCTTGAGGAGGCTTCACTGCCTAGGATAGGGTCCAATCCATTATTTTCCTCAATATTTTCTTCATCCTTCCCCTCAGTTTTTTCTTTCTCTGTCTCTGATGTCTCTATGTTTTCTGCCTCAATTTCTATCTCTTCTATTTCTTCCTTATTTTATGCCTTCTCTTCTTCTTCTTCTACCTCCTCTTTAGCCTCTTCTTCTTCTTCTTCTTCTACCTCTCTCTCTATAAGGATAGAAGCATAGCTTTTCCTTGTTTGGGTAACTATAAAAGCTTCCCTATCCATGTCTATGAAAGAAGACCAGGATACAGGTAGGTTCAATCTCCTCAAAGCATCATTCACAATTCATTTTATGAGGCCATGATGCACCAAGTGTTGATATTTTCTATGCCTCACCTTATTCCTCATGTCAGTTATGGAGTTTAGGAGAAAGTGAGGCATGCTTAATCTCTGTTCTAGAGGGAGTTATCCTTGAAACCTAAGTTCATTCAAAAATCTGAAATGATACCCATAGACCACACTAAGTCTGCCTTCACAAGAAATAAACTTCATGATATGGAAGGCTACTTCATCCTAGGGGTATGGAAGGCTTTCTCACCTCACTCCATTTTTTTCTTCAATGTATTCTTCTCATAGAACAAAGAAGATCTTCTTGGTTTCAGTGCTAGGCATTTTTTCCTTAACCCATTTCAATCCTAAGGGAAAATTTGTAACTCTGCTTATGAGTTCAGGTGATAGTGTGAAGGATAGGCCTCTAACCATAGTGATGTCTCTCTCCTCTGAGTGTGATTGCAGAGCCACTACAGATTCTCGAGCTACCTCTTCATCAAAACCTTTCAAAGGCTTAAAGAACCCTAGCCACTGGTGATTTTAGAATATTTCTATGACTTGAGGATGATACCTAATTATATTAATGTCTGTGGGCTCCCTTCTGTTTAATACCCCTCCTATTTTAATGGTTATGATATGAAGGTGGTGATATGTTTGAGATTTATTTCTTAGAGATGGAGGTCTTGAAACAAAATGCAAGAAAAATGTTCTTTTACCCTTTAATTTCCAAATTTAATTGTTTTGTAAATTTCATGGAAAATTTTTAGTGTTGGAGGATGGCAACCACTTACCTTTGTCCTTTGGTGTTTTTTTTATAGATATGGTGGCTTTGGGAAGCAAATTCACCCACATGTGACTTTGTGTTGCCTTCTATACCATTTTTTATCTGCCTCTAAATTTTCCTCTAGAAAAACTTTGTTTCTTATAGCACGATGGTGCATGCAAGCTCAAATATCGATGTTTCTCTCCTGATGGCTCCCACTGCTTTCATACTCTTGCTACTCTTCAAAATTCTTAGCGAAATGGTGAAAATGAGACAGATCTTACATTTATTGATTTTTTAACTAAATTTGGAGCATTTTGCTGACTCGTACTTAACACGAGTTGTCTTCTTTGAGACCGTTGGTCCCACTCTAGATAATGATTGTTGAGCCTCGTAATCACCCTCTTCATATCCATTCACTTGCCCTTGAATTTATTTGACTTGCCTAGGTGGCATGCACTTTAATTTTTCCTCCAATTTAACTTTACGAAGGTGGCCAAGTTAACTGGCCACCTTTTTTCCTTTTAAATTTATAAAACTTGACATTAAACCAGTTTGGTCATTATGGCTACATAGCGAGAGATGAAGGGCCATACCTGAGCCTACCTGGTGTTGGTGTGGTGTTGAATGATTTGGTGCAAGGAGCTGGAGCTGGTGGTTGCAACCATGATATTTTCTTTGTTGTATTTTCACCTCTTATTTATTTTCTGAGTGAGCAGCTTTTTTTGAGTGAGTTGCTTGTCTTTTCTGAGTGAGTTTCTTAATCTTTTTTTTTGTTTTTTTTCTTTGCAGGTGTTGCATGGAGGTCTTCAGGTGCCATGGTTGGTGTTATTTCCCTCCTGGAGTCTGTTGGTGGTATTTTGGAGTCATCCTTATCAATTTTCCTTCATCTTTTGGCCTTGTTGTGCCACACACAGATTTGCTACAGGAAACTTTCCAATGACTGTAGTAGTCTTTTTCTTGCCTCTTCTTACTTCAATTTGATCAGAAATGGAGGGATATGGTTCATCGAGGCTATGGAGGGACTCATGGTGTTATCACTAAGTTTGTACAGATGGGCTTCTCCATCAGACAACTTAGAGTAACTATTTCAACCAACTTTTAACTGAATATTAGCCTCTTCGAGGCTAAGAGGGCTCTCTCAAGATAAATTGTGATTTTTCAATGAAAACTCTATTAGATGGCTAACTCTATGATAGTGACTTGATTGTAATTAATTTCAAGTTGAAAATATAGAGGATTTTCTACCATTGGGCTAATGGAGTCAACATCAAGAAACTCAATGAACATAACCCTTCTTGTGGAAGCTGAGGCAAGTGAACATTTCAATGAAGAGATAACACACATACGTAGGAAATAGCAGCAGTTCAATATCTAAAGGAAGTCAGAGCATGGTTTCCATGAATTCTAATTAATTAGACATAAAAACACTACAGATAAAAACATAAAACATATAAGACATGAAATCATTGAAACATCATTCGAATCTCAGGTGAAGAAGGAAAAATATCCACTGTATATTACTGAATATGAAATATTTTACAAAAGTAGTAGTGTGACACAATATTCTCCAACCCCTTCTAACTATAAAACTATCTCATTTATAGATTTAGGACTCATATAAATTATTTTCCACCTTGCTAGCTTCGAATTCCCACCTCATAGACCTATTTCAAATATGATTACATCACTTGGAGACTTCCTAGGGATATTTCTGTTTTGCAGAGTTTGAATACAAAAAGGACTCTTCTTTCATTAAACAATTCAACAAATCCATTTAATAACCCTTATCAACTGCAATCAACTAATTTTTTGAGTGTATTGGAGTGTTGATGTGTCATTATGCCACGTGGATGTTGAGTTTGACCTCTTCCAAGTCGAATTTTACAAATTTTTCATAAATTTGGTTAGTGAAAATTATGAAAAATAGGCTTAAACAATGAGTGTATAATTTCCAAAAACTGATGTATTTTCAAAAACTGAGAGACATTTTTGTAGATGGGTCTGTTCTAAAGAAAAAAATCTTTCATATTTCCAAAATCATTTTTCATTTTTTCAAATATCGAACTTGACGTTTACTTCTAAAACAATCATGTACAGAAAATTTCGTAGTGCTCATTTTGTAGAAAACTCCAAAATCCACCTTTTGCATAACCTTTGAAATCTCTGACTATTGGAGGATCTTCATTAGGGCTAATGAGCTAAATAAAAATCTTTTCTCTCCTTGTATCTCCATCAAAATGAATTTTTAAGCAAAAAACATCCTACAGAAATTTCGCAGTGCATTTTGAGCTTTAAGCCTCGAAGGCGCTACAAAAACACCTAGTTTAACAATGGACTTTGAAATTTTCAATTTCCACATCCAATAATGTCCATGGTTTTGTGAGATTATAGAATGAAACATGATAAGGAAAATTTTGTTCAAAATACCTCCTACCCTCCTCAAGAAACAATTTTTTCACCTTCATCAAGTTCATCTACCAATAAAAATGACTTTGTTTTTCTAAAAACATAGGGCTCAGATATGAGCTCCTATCTCTCTATCCTTGATATATTTTGAAAAATATGAGAAGTTTTTTGTAAATAATCTCATCTGGAATAAAAACCTCTCTTGGTTTTTTGAAAACCATCTCCAGTTGTTGGGAAACTGCATTAGAAAAATATATCTAAAACAGGCAGAAAAACTCACTCTGAAAATAACGCCCAAAGACATCTTCGAATCTCCAAATTGGAAGAACCTGTGAGAAAAGTGAAAGAGGTTTTTGTTCCTTGTTCTTTTCTTGACAATAACGTCTCTCATTATTTCATAATTCATTTATGTTTATCCATAATCTTCTCTTGAATTTGACTACTCACACAATTCAAAAACACAGCAAATTCCCCTGTAGCTCCAGCAGAAATGCATGTAACGTATATGGATGAAAAATTGTGTGAAGATGAGGTCCTCCATGATCATTTTAAGGTCTATGGGTTCCTATATAATCATAGAGCCACCTTTTATTTTTTTTCATGCTGAGCCATCTCCCTTTTATGCTACGTTTCCTTCATGAACCTATGACACCTGCAAAGAAATTCTTTGGACAACAAGTTGATTTGCAATGGGGTGGACTCTTCCAAGGTGAAAATTAAATGATGCATGCAAAGGTGGAAAGGTTAATGATAGAGGGCAGCTTTGATGATTTGTTTAAGGAATGAAATTTAAATTTGAGATGGATCATGACAAAAAATGAGGAATGAAGTGTGATGATGGCATGAGTTTATGAATATGTGTGATGCATGACTCAAACAACCAGTCATGTGAGTTTTTATTAACCCTAGACCTCTAAAAAAAACTGGCATCCCACCATTTCTCTTTTCAACACAGAAAAAAATAAATTCGTAGCAGTTTCAGTTATAATTTTGGCAGATTCGCTACGAAAAGTTTACGTGATTCGGTAGCAAAAACTGATAGTTTATAGTTATATTTGTAGCGGAATTATGTAAAAAATGATAGGTGGCCATTTTTTAAATTTGATGGCTATGCAAGTGAACCCAATGTGGATTATTGTGGATATGACCCTAATTACAAGACTAATTAAGTGTCTATGACCTCTAATAAACATGATTAAGTGAATCTCTCATAAAATGAATGATCTAACCTAATGAGACAAGGTGAAGCTTATGATGACCCTATCAAAAACAAATATGAAAAATTGAGAGTGATAGCACATGGAATGAATGGAGTGGAGGATAGGAAAGTGAAGGAGTCTCATGCCAATTTTCCAATGATCTAGCAACTAATGGTGCAACATAGGGTTTAGAGAGTGAATCCTTGTGCATGGAGTGAAATAAGGGTTTGGGAATGGTAGGTATAGGGAAAAAATAATTTATCATGCTCTCCTTGAAGTTCATAAATCCCTGAGAGAGCTTCTTCCTTCATGAATGAGTTTCCTGTAGCATTTACAGGAGTTTCCTATAGTGCTACATGAATCCTGTAGCTGTTGGACTTGCATGTAGCAATTACAGTCTGGAGAAAAAAATGAATTTTTTTCCTATGTGAGGGGGAAAATGGATGAAGGGGTGTATGCTGGAGCGGCTCATAGGGTCTAAAAGTAGAGGAGGAGGGGAAATTAAGAGAAACTTCTCCTTTGGATCCCAAAAAACATCTTTGATCAATAACCTACAAAACAAAAAGAAAAAAAACACATAAATTCATAGGTATTTTTCTTCTTTTTCCTTTTATTTCTTTCATTTTTTTTTCTTCTCTGTTTTCTTTTGAAGGAAAGTGGGTTGCCTCCACAGAGGTTTTCAACCCACGGGCCTGCCTTGGGCGCCTCAGAGAGGTTTTCACCCAAGGATATTTTATTCTTTTTTTTTTCTTTTTCTCTCTTTCTCTTTTTTTTTTTCTCCAGGATCGTCTCATGGAGGTTTTCAACACTGGAGTTGGCCTAGGGTGCCTCAGAGAGGTTTTCACCCATGCCTCTTTATTTTTTTCATTTTATGTAGGAGGGGGAGGCACTGGAAACTATGGAGTTTCCCATGACATACACCTCCTTGTTTATGTAATTTATGAATTATGCCCTAAATAGGGGATTTTTGTAAACCTTAAGCCTATAATCATTGACAAGTATGGGAATTCCTTCCTCATCTATGGTTTTGATCTAAAATGTGCCATTATCATAACATTTGTCCACTTTTTAGGGTCCCAGCCATCTTGTCATTAGTTTTCCTTTGAAATCCTTAAACCTTGAGTCATACATCAACGCCCAATCTCCTTCTTGAAATGTCTTTTCCTTAATGTACTTGTCATGCCAGACATTCCTTTGCAGCTGAATCACTTTTGTGTGAAGGAGTGATTTCATCTTGAACTCATCCAATCGATTTAATTGCAGAAACCTCTCTTTTTGGGCATTTGATATATCTAGTTCTAACTCAGCTGCCATCCTTAAGGTGTTGAACTCAAATTCAATTGAAAGCAGAGCTTTCTTTCCATAGACCAAGTCATAAGGAGTGAACCTTGTTGTTGTTTTCCAAGTAGTGTTGTAGACCCAAGTAGCTTCTACCAATCTATATGCCAAATATTTTTTTATGCTTCTCACAAACTTGGTGAGGATATTCTCCAAGGCTCTATTGGTCACTTCCACTTGGACATTTTCTTGAGGGTGGTAGGTAGTGGAAGTCTTATGCTTTATCTTGTGCCTCCTTAGAAGATTCTCAATGAGATGAGATGTGAATTGTGCCCCCTGATAAGTGACTACCTCTCTAGGGTATCCAAATTTGTAAAACACATTCTCTTTCAGAAATTATGCTACTTTCTCCTCAGTTGCTACCTTTACGGTTTTTGTTTCAACCCACTTTTTCAAGTAGTCAGTGCAGACTATGATATACTTGTTTTGTCCAGATGGTGGATCAATAGATCTAATGAATTCCATGCCCCACTTGTCAAATGGCTCAAGAGAAACCTAAGGGCGTAAAGGTATCTCATCCCTCTATGTAGGTTTCCCCATCCTTTGGCAGTGGTCGGACCTGCTAGTGTATCTTTTGGCATCCTAGTGAAGGGTAGGCCAATAATGTCCTTCCTGAAAAACTTTGAAGGTAGTTCTTTTTGCAGAAAAGTAGCCTCGACAAGGGCTATCATGACATGCAGAGAGGACATAAAAAACTTCTTCCTCCCTCACACATCTTCTGAGAATTTGGCCAGGGCCTAACTTGAAGATATTTCCCCCAACCCATGTGAAAGGGGCGTTTTTTTTCTAATGATCTTGCTTTTCTCCTTGAATGAGATATTAGGAGGGAACTTTTAAGCAACCACGTAGTTAGCTATGTCAGAAAACCATGGTGAGAGTGCTGATATAGTGAATAGATGTTCATTTGGAAGATGGTCATCCACCATTCCTTCTTCATATGTATATAGAGCTAACCTAGATAAAAAAATATGCAACAACATTCTCCTTTCCAGGTTTATCAACAATGGTTAGGTCAAACTGTTGTAATAGTAACAACCATATAATTATCGTAGCATTAACATCTGGTTTTTTCATTAAATATTTGATGGCTCCATGGTCAGTGTGTACAAAGGTATGATACACAATGACATAATGCCTAAATTTGTTTAAATCATGGACAATGGCTAACATCTCCTTCTCTGTGACAGTGTAATTGAGTTATTTCTTAGACAAGTTCTTATTGATGAAATAGATTCAATAAGGTAATTTGTCTTATAACTGCCCCAATGTTTCCCCCACAGCTTTGCCTGATGCATCTGTGTGGATGTGGAAAGGTAGAGTCCAATTTGGACCTCGGAAAATGGGGGAAGTAGTTAACTTTCCCTTAATGAGCTCAAAACTTCTTGATAAAGACTGGACAAAGTAAACTCATAATCCTTGGCTAGCAAACCAAATAGTGGTGAAGCCAACTTGTTGAAGTCTTTGATGAATATTTTATAATAGCCAGTTAAACCCAATAAACTCTTGACATCTCTCTACTTTTAAGCAGCAGGTACCCTTCTGGTGATGGTGATTTTTCTCGGGTTCACCTCCATTCCTGCTTGGGAGATTGAGTGTCCCAATACAACTCCTGTTCTTTTCATGAATTCAAAATTTTCAGGGCTCAGGGAGCAATGCACCTTCTCAACACTTTTCCCTAATTGGAGAGATCCTCCTGGAATTCATCCCCATAGGGTGTGAAATCATCCATGTAGATTTCAATTGAGTCATGGACTAGCTCAAATAAAATTCTCGAGACAACTCTTTGGAAGGTAGTTGGGGCATTGCACAAACCAAAGGGTAGGACTCGGTAAGTGAAGGTACCCCAAGGGTAGGTGAAAGTAGAATTTTCCTGGTTTCTAGGGCTGATTTGGATCTATTTATACCCATTGAACCCATCTAATAAGGAAAATAAATTCTTTCCTGCAAGGCCAACCAGGACTTGGCCTATAAATGGCAAAGGTAAATGGTCCTTCTTGGTGGCTTTGTTGAGTTCCAATAATCAACACAGATTCGCCATTTTCCATTATTCTTCGAGACTAGGACAATAGGAGATACTCACTCACTTTCTGATATAGGATAAATGAAACCTGCATCCAACAATTATGCATTTCTTCCTTGAATATGTCCTTCAGAGTTGGTTTCAATGGACTTTGGGGTTGGCTCATAGGCTTGCATCCTTCCTTAATGTAAATATAAATTTTTCATACTGCGGGATGCACACCTTTCATTTTCTTGTAATCCCAAGCAAATGCATCTAGGTTTTCTTTCAGAAGCTGGCATAGCTTCTTTTCTTCTTTATCAGAGAGGTTTGAGTTAATTTTCATAGATATGGATGGTCCAAACTCTATAGCCTTGGTGGTTTCAAAGGTTTAATCGACTGAGTGCAATTCCATCCAAGGTTGGCTTTCAGATTCTTTGACTAGATTTTCAAGTGGCCTATTAGTGGGGAGATAGTTTTGAATGCCATGGTCAATGAGTTCATATTCATCAAGCTACCCCCCTCTAAGAACAACATCTATGGTACAAATGGGGGTAGTGTTGTATACTTCATCTTCTTCATCCTCCAACCATACAGGCATATCATGATCAATGGAAGGTTGTTGTGCAGGTAAATCCCCTTTGCGGACAAAGGAGATCCCTCTAGCCCTGGAGTGGGTCTAGCAACAAGGGAACAAGCTAGACTTTCGGACTCCTAGCTAATGAATGAAAACAATTTAGGATAGATGGCCTACCTTGGTCCAACACTTTTGTTGTCGTTCACAACAGCGATCCACTAATCTTTGTCTTCACACGTCGCGGTATTTTAGTGGCAATATTTGTGCACCTGCACAAGGATCAAGTGAATGGCGACAACATACGAAAAAATATTTTCATTCATAGTTATTCGATTGGTCAAGGAGAATCAAAACACTTTGCATATTATCAAACACAAAATTGGAACAAAAAACCAATCTTGTATTAAAGGTAGAGAGAAGAAGTTTACAACCAAAAAATCCTTGATGTTGCAGCCTCCTTCGACGGGTCCAGTCAACATTAGGGAAATTTTGAGGTCTAAAATGGGCCTCCTAAGGAAATTATAAAATAATTGTGGAAATAATAAAATAAGATTAGAATACATCATCAAATTTTAGAGGGAAAAAAAAAAACTATTTTTTCAACTCGTGTTTTCAAAATGAGAAATACATGAAAAATGTGATTGCAATCACGTTTTTTCATGTATTTCTAATTTTTCGTGTAGCAAGGTCCATATAAAGTATGCAATATGGGTACTCCTTGGATGAGGAATTAAATTTTGCATCAAATGAGTACTCCCTCTTGAAATTTGAGTAAAACCTTAAGGATATAAGTTGAAAATACGAGATGAAAAAGTATTTTTATTATTTTATTATTTTCTAATCTTTTTACCTTTTTACTCCAAAAATGGTGAATCATCCCCCATTGTTGACATAATCATCTTGAATCCTATTGGTTCTTATAAAGTTTATTTTGGTTGTACATTTTTCTTAGGAGGCCAATTTTAGACCTCAAAATTCCCCCATACTGTGGAAGGGAGGCCTTATCCTTTGGGGAGTTGCTCAAATCTAGGAAACAAGATGCCAAAGGAAGGACTTCGATGCTATTCAGTCGAACAAACCATGATGACTCTGCTCACGAAGTGGTTGGGAATGGAAACTTCGCTTCTATTTTAAAAAAAATTCTAAAAATGGCTCGGTGCAGGCAGTCCATTGAGACAGAGCGCCAATGGGTGCTAGGCCTAGTGCTAATTTCTCTATGGGCGTGAAGCCATAACTGCCTACCATCGCCAACCCAAAATCATATGTTTTTGAGATCCTGATTCAGGAATGATCAACAGATGAAATATTGTTCACATTCCAAGGGATGCAATGACACTTTTTTCAAGGTATGACAATACACAGAAGTCACTTAAATGGTCCTCCAATGTTTGGGATGGGGATTGCAGGGATGGTGACAAAATGTTGTGTAATATATGCCCCCTAAAGCATGAGGTCCGAGAGAGAGGGAGGAGTGAATTTTTTTACGAGAACGTGTTCAAACCAAACACCGTGGTCGGAAGACCTGCAAGTACAAGTACAACTGATATCTCTGATACATGAATATGTGGCATGGGCTCAACCATCCATAATAGATTGTATATAAAAACAACATCTGAAGTATGGATGCAGCCATCCAGTAAGAAGGATCAATAAATAGACTAACGTATGGTCACAGCCATCCAATCAGAAGAGTCATGCATATAGTCATGGTAAACCAAAACATCTCGCAACCTGGATTTTATCAAACAAAACCCAAGGTCTTACGCTCCATCTCGACCCGAAGAAGTACAAATTCAAGCATGCGAATGAGTGAGCTGAAGTCGAACATGCAAGAAAGTCACCTAATTACCATCCAATGATGAAAGTTGTTAACAAGCGCGAGATAAACCACCAATAATGACAATGGCTCTCAAGGTACAACTAGTACATTCCATGGAATGTGAACAGTGAGTTGGCATCGAACACCTGTGAAATCACTCGATCGAAGGCCAATGATGAGGACCTATCATCGAATGCGAAGAACTTTCCATTGAGGCATGCAATCTCCAAGGTACCGAAAGGGAGTCTCTAGATCAGCGTCCTAGATAATGAGTTGAAGTCGACAGTAAGTGACCCGATCGAAGGAGGTCCATAATGTTTCCCAAATCATCGACACGAGACAGAGGAATAAGATGATAGTGAATCAGGACCAAAAAGAGGATCAGAGGTTGAAAATTGCAGAAGGAAACTTAACTTGAGCATATCGGCGACACAACTTCGGAATTTGGCAGTATTTGACATCAAGGGATCTAAGGTCATGATGACATGGAAAAAAGCAGATGAGAGGTAAAAAAAGACTACCCAAACCCATGGAGGCAAAAAATGGAAAAATAGGATGTCCCCAACCCGACACAAATGCAAATGAGTGTCATGTTCAAGAGAAACATACTGCCGACAATACTGAGAACTTGTTCCATTTTCCCCCACCATTGCTGGCGAGTACCCCAATTATTTTGGAAACAAGCTTGAAGGGGATAGCATATGCTTGTCATATAAGTTTTTCCTTTGGACAAATCCATCCTAGTACATTTTATGAGCCCTAGGAAGGAGGAAGGAGGCTACGTCATGGTGAAAGTTTCCAATGTCATTTAGATTTTGATGAGTCTAACAAAGGAAGAACTCGACATCTTTTCATGTTTAGAGAGTTTGAAAAGAAGTGGAAAAGAAAAATCCAACAGGTACCTTTTCGTAGGTAGTCTTATAGATCTGAAAATGTAGAAAAATATGTCTGAGAGAACCTATTAGTCGCGATAGGCTAAGGTATTCATTTTTTATAAATAATCCATCCCAGCCCGAAAAAGGGGTAAATGTATACTGGGTAGATATCGTTTCGCAACCTTTAACGAATTCAAAACGACAAGAGTCTCAGCAATCTTTTCAATTTTTGAGAGTCAGAAAAGAGTTGAAAGATGACTCCAGGGGTGTCTTTTTCGTGTTTTTACCGAGTCCGAAAAAGTATAAAATGCAACTCGTTACTTCATCGTCGTCACGTAGAGGACCTGTTGCTGCAAAATAAATGCACGTAAAACCCATTTTTTGAGATAAAATAGAAAAAAATACGCTCAAAAACCTAATTAGGGTTCTGAAAAGTTTATAAAATGCCAAAAATAGTAAAAATAAATTACTTTTCACTTTTACCTCTTGTGAGCACTTTTTACCCTTTTTCACTGTGATTTTGCGGATTTGACAGTGGACAATCTAGGAGGCCAATCGCAAATTCTTCTTTTCTAGGTAAGAGCTCATATCCTTGCCTGCATTTTGATGTAATTGTTATTGCCTGAAACCCATTTTTTAGATCTGTGGGGTGGATTTTTGTTCAACTTAGGGCATGGCGGTCGGCGCAGGTATCGGGCACGAACTCGCGCCAACCTGCCTTGAATCCAAATGGGGGCGTGCCAACCGCAACCACTATTTTTAGCTTAGAATTCAACTAATTAACCCATTTTAAACACTTAAATAGCAAATAATTTTACTTATTACAACCACACTGATGTTTTGCAGGTGAGAAAAAGAAAAATGGTGATCGAATGGAAGGAAAGAGAACATAGTGAAGCAGATGAGCAAGCCTTGGGAAATGTAAGATGCATGGACGTTCTCAGGGACTGTGGGCTTAAAAAATTCTTCATGGCACCATGTCTCCAAGCTCAACCAGAGCTATTACAGTATCTGATCATTGTGTGGGACATTGATCGAGAAAGATTCATAATTCAAAATTATGAGCTAGAGATTGAGGTCTCAGATGTTTACTTCATCACTGGATTATCGTAGAGGGGAGCAGCACCGATCCTGAGAGGCACCCGGCCCACGATGGAAAACATGAGCATGGTCATCGACAGAGTGTGATGAAGGGAAAGGAAAGGATCCAAAAGCGGGAATGTGGATATCCAAACCATTCCCAATTTGGAACTAAAGGTAGTGTTGCACACCATCACACGTGTTGATGGATCTCAGGCTCCACATGAGGCCACAAAAACACAGTTACTTCTTGCAGTAGATTGTATGTCACCCACTCTCTACAATTGGGAAGAGGTGGTAACGATCAATATGAAGCGCCAACTGACAAAATGTAAGAATGGTAAGCTGAAACAATTTGGATATGGGTCCAACCTGGTACCATTCATCTTGGAACGGTTACCAATTTTCCAACGTCATGAAGTGATAGTCTCTACACCACCAGCCCAAGAGCCACAGATGGTCCGTTGGGCAGCTTTGATGCCAAGATCATGAAGTGGGAAACAGATGTCCTTGAGATCGGAGTTCTTTGAGTGGATCTGCCGACAACTGATTTTCGTGGAGGATTGGCCCTATTCTGGCATGAACTTTACCGGTGATGCGGATATCCCACTCCCAGCAGGAGAGGATTGGGATGAATAATTAGGTAAGACTCATTTTTTTATTTTGATGAGTATTATGATTTTTTTTTATTATATAAGTTCTGATGTTAATCCATGTATTTACATATGTCGGCCCAGAAATACTTGTGGGGCGGATTCCTCGTGACTTTTATGTGGCCCCTAATGTCGAGGGAAGTGAGGAGGAAATCGTGTGCAACCTAGAGGGACTCACTAGTAGAATCCTAGACTATGCAATATTTGATGATGTTCCTCGCGCGTACCAGAGACACACTACAGGGGTGTCAAACTGTGTTCACCGCTTATTGAGGCGGCTCATGCGGGCAGTGACATGCTACCATGAGCATCATGCTGACTAGACACCTAGACTTATTTCTACATATTTTTTGAGAGACATGATGTCTCAGGATGTAACAAAAACATACATATTTTTTGAACTTATGATGCACATGGATGCAAACACTCGATATATATATATATATATATATATATATATATATGCCTATTTTCCTGTATGAATCTTATCATGTGATGATGATGTTTTACAAATTACACAAATTTCTATCTAATACAATATTGGCGATTGTATCAGTTAATGCATTCATTCGCCTAAGAATATGTTGATATGTGATGTAATCAAAATTTCTTTCTAGTAAACGAACACGCAAATACAAACTTAATATTTGAGGATTTCTAACATAATAATGCCCATTAAGCTAAAGAACAACAAGCTATGAATCTAGGTTAACAATCAATGCAAGAATGTCGAGAGCAATGGCCTCAGTTAAGATTTCAATGACAGCACTATATTCAGTGACATTGTTTGTGGTTCATCCTAGACAAATACCTTGAAGGTCTATCAATTCACCATTAGGATTATAAATTACCTAGGTTGTAGAAGACAGATTCCAGGTACTGTGGGAGGCACCATCCGCGAAACCAACATAAGGAGTAACAGACAATTGCACAATCAGCAACGACACAATAAGCAGGAAAACCGCTCGCAAAGCACACCAAGCCAAAAATGTACAAAAATGAAAAAACATCTATGTACAAAGAATAATGCATGAGAAACTCATGCATAGTACAACCCATTTCTAGGCTGATCCAGAGGATAACCTTCATAATCAATTAGCTCATAAGCCATGTTCCATAAAACATGCTTAACAATATAGGGCCCATGCCACATGGGTTGGAATTTTCCTACCCCTAGCTTATCGTGAGCTTGGTCATATAGGAGGACGATATCTCCTTCTATAAAGGAATGAGGAGAAATTGACTGGTCAAAATGAACTTTGACCCACTTTTTTTGTGCTTCTATGACAAGAGAAGCAAAGCGGCGAGTTTAATCAAGCCTCTCTAAATATAGAAGACACTCTTCTTCTAGTGAAGTATTAGGTGGTAATTCAACAACTATCTTGAGAGAAGGGATTTCACATTCAATTGGAAGGGTAGCTTCCAGACCATATACAAGTTGGAATGGAGTGAATCTGGTCGCATCCTTCACTGAGGTTCGGTAAGTCCAAAGAGTTGAAAAAAACATGAGTGCCAATTTGGCTTGTGCATCCCAATCGCACGTTGAAGCATAGTGACGAGAACTTTGTTCACGGATTCAACCTGGCCATTGGCTTGAGGGTAGTACGGCATTGAGTTGTTGTGATGCATACCCAACTTAGAAGTCAACTCAGCCATCATGTAATGACGAAAATGAGAACCATGATTAGTAACAATGGCTTGAGGGACACCAAACCTAGTAATGACATGATTGAATAGAAATTGTGTGGTTATCTTACCGTCAGCTGTAAGGGTAGGCATTGGTTCAGCCCATTTTGTGAAGTATTCAACAGCTATGATAATATAAGCATGCCCCCCCAGCCGAGTGAGGGTTACACGTCATAAAATCTATGCCCCACTTCGCAAAGGTACCAACGGTAATGACAATATGGAGGTGTGTGGGTGGCGCAGGCATCTTGTGTTGATAAATCTGGCAATCGTGACACTTATAGACAGTAATAATTCAGTCTTTAAATATGGTGGGCTAGAAATATCCAGGATGAAGAATTTTCTGTGCAGTAGCATATCTAGACATGGGACCGCCACAAGCGCCAAAGTGGCAATCATTAAGGACCTTCTCAGCCTCCTCGAGAGTCAAACAACGGCGGAGAACAGAATCCACTCTGATGTGGTAGAGAATATCTCTGACTATGCGATAAGGTTGCGAATGATGGTGGATCTGTCGACGACCATCCTTCATCAACTTAGATCAGAAGGTGGAAGTCTGAAGATATACGATGATATCACTGTACCAAGGATCAAGGGTGCTAATAAGAAAAAGTGTGTCATCCGGAATGCATTCCTCAGAAATAGACGGAGAAGAATCAGAAGGGGGAGAGCAAATCATATCAGTGAAAACCAATGACTTCTTCGATTTGGCAGTATTAAACTCCAAATCAAACTCTTGGAGGATAAAAATCCACTTCGAGTATTTGTCCCCCAACAATTGACGAGTCAATATGTAAGTCATGGGGTTGCAATCAGAAATCATGGTCACTGTGCGTAACAGAATGTAGTGACAAAAAAGTTGAACAACTTGAACATCAGCCAACGCCAACTTCTCGACATGTTTGTAACGTGTTTCAGTATAGAGAATATTATGATACAAATAGTAAATTACGTGCTCATCACCATCATCGTCGTCTTGCACTAGAACCATGGAAATAGTGCTAAATGCAGTAGCCAAATAGAGGGAGTAATCGCGATGATAATTGGGAGGACGCAACAGAGGAGCATTGATAAGAAACGTCTTCAGTGCATCGAAGGATTTTTGGGCAATCTCATCCCAGAGGAACAGGACGCCTTACTTAAGTAATCGTGTAAATCTTTTGGCCACTTCAGCATAGTTCAGTATCAAACGACGCAGGAAGTTAGCTTTCCCTTGCAGACTATGTAGCTGATGTAAGGAGGAAGGAGAGGGGAGATTAACAATAGCTTCAAATTTGAGGGGATCGAGATTAATTCCATCTTTAGAGAAGATAAACCCTAAGAGCCTACCAGAATCAATGAAAAAAACAAACTTATGCAGATTAAGCCAAATGTTATAGTGTCGACAGCGAAGAAATATTTGACGGAGATGATCTGGGTGGTCTTTACACTTAGCTGAATGAGCCGAAAGGTCATCCACGTAAGGTTGAACAATTCATTTGATATCATGGAAAGCATATGACATTTCTCGTTGAAATGTAGCCCCAGCATTTTTAAGACCAAAAGGGAGCTTCTTATAGGCGAAAGTACCCCAAGGATAGATAAAGGCGATCATGTGTTGATCAGCCGGAAGAATATTAATTTGGTTGTCCCCAGAAAACCTGTCCATAAGTTAAAAGATATCACTCCCAGCACATTCATCAATTATCTTGTCAATAAAAGGAGTGGGATAATTATCCTTAGGGAAAGCACTGTTGATATCACGGTAATCTACACAGACACGAATGGTACCCTACTTCTTATCCACAGGAACAATATTAGAAACCCATTCTGTCAAGGGAATCAGATAAATAAAACTAGCTCTAAGAATTTTTTCAACTTCTCCTTTAATGGCGGCCGTATTTCTAGGGTTCACAGGACGAAGAAGCTGGTGAACAGGATTTACACCAAGATAAGTAGGAATCTCATGCACCACTATACTCAGATCGATGTCGGGCATTTCTTCATAAGACTAAGTGAAAACGTCGTGAAACTCGTAGAAGAGACTAGTATAGACCTCGATCTCATCAAGAGAAAATGTCACCCCAATATGGATGTTATCGACAATCCCCAGTTTGATAGAGATGTCGATAGGCATCGTTTGTGTGATGTTTCCCAAGTTACCTTCTGCAAAGAATTCGTGTGTCAGGATGGGCATCTAAAGCGGATGAGAAGGAACTTGAGAAGCAAACTTCTCGAGACAAGTAGACATAACCCAAAGGCCAGGCATGAAACAGGAACGATGACGGCTATTGTCCCAAGGAGGGTCCTCAAGGGACATAGTTTCCACGATGGCCTCATCAATGGGAAATATCTCATTTAAGGGATCGGGTGAATCTTAATCACTGAGCCAAGGGGATTGATAATAAGTGTCAAGATACATATTCAGAGGAGCATGATCAGAGGGAGGAGGAGCTGAAGCCGAAATAATTCACAATATTCAATTTCAATTGGGCTTAACGGCATCAAGTCACCAAACGAATCAATCTTCTCAGGCGAAGTGATGACCCATAGATCAGAAGACCTAGAGATCATGTTAACCTGAGTAGTGTTGTGTGGAGGAAGAGGAAAAATACCCATGAGGGTAGGATCTTTGAAAATACCTAGCCCTATACTCTCATAAGGTGTAGGAATATGATCTACATTTAGGAAGTTGCTCTCAAAAGATGAAGAAGTAAAAAAAGGTTAACTGATCGAAAGTGATAATATTTCCTTTGTGGGGAAATCGAAGAACACGAAATGGAGTGGACAGAACACACAGCATGGTGTGAGTCCAACTACAACTGAGGAGAAGATTGTAATTGAGTTTGGCTTCAACGACTTCAACCTCAACATTAACTATTTTCCCTTCTAACGTTATAGGTAAACTAGCGAGAACACCGAGAGGGTGAGATTCCCTTCCATCAAAAGCTTCTAAAGCGTTTGGAGATGAATTGAGGGCTGTAGAACCAGTGGCCTTCCAGCAGGTAGATGACACAACGCACGTAGATGCACCCTCATCCATAATCGCTCGATGGATATTCTTTCCATTAACCCCAACTTGGATGATCAGCGCAAGCGGTGAGGGAAACATGGGACGAAATTTTGCCAAATAAAAAGTGATAAGGCTCAAATCTGCGGGATCAACCCCACTGATGGAAAATAACAAAGCCTTTCATTGAGACAGACAACTCTGAAGTACTTTGAATGCATACATAGCAGATGGCGCCTGAGCCAAATCCTCAACAATACTGTAATGCTGAGCAGCACAGGCATTAGGATTGTTGGAAGACTTATGGAGTACACCTTTGGAAGGTGGATGTACAATGGGCTCAGTATTGGGCCTTTTAATTTGAAAAGGGCCAGAAGCAGGTAGGGGAGGAGGACCATCAATGACTTCCTTCCCTACTGCCTGACGCGATTCGGTATAATATTTCAATTGGGTAGCAATAGAAACGGATGCAGGACCATTCATCATGAAAACTTGAGAGCCAAATGGGGCAGAGGAATGAGGTTTATACACCAACTGATTTTGTTGTGATGGTAATTTTTCTTTGAGAACATTCATAGTGCCTTGGGTGCCTTTGAGCAATCGACTCACCTCGGCCCATCAGGGACAGTCCTTGGTGTAATGCTCTTCGTCATAAATCAAGCAAGGGTACGTCGATTTTTGTTGTGAACCATCATCATCACAAGATTCTTGAGAATCTTGTTGCAGGCTATCAGCTTTGGCTTTACCTTTACCCTTCTTTTTACCTTTGGAAGCTTTATCCGCCAGATTGGAATGGACGGTATTCACCTCCACAATTTTTCCAGAATTTGAGGGTGGTTGAGAAACAGTATCATTGGAAGGAGTAGATTTTTGCTTCGCAAGATTTGGAGAAGACTTCCGAGAAGTATGAGACATGGAATTGATGATACCGTCGACGGATGGCGTCACCGGTGCTTTGGAAGTTCCAGGTCGAGGGGCATCAGGCAAGAGCTCAAACAATATGCCAGACTGAGAGTACACGAGATCAAGGTACTGTGTACGAGCGATAGCTTGTTCCTCAATAACACATGCCCCCATAGTAATGTCCTTAGCGATTATAGCAACGAAGGAGGTAGTGAACCAATCGGTGAGAAGCTTATCAGGAATCTCAAACTTGATTAAACGATGACGACGCATCCATTCATGAATTTGATCATAGATATGGGTAGATCGATCTTTTTTCAAGGATATGAGGAGGTGCGTCTCAGTTTTATACCGAACTGGTAACTGAAATTGCATGAGAAATTCCATGGCTAAAGAGTTGAAATCATGGAAGACGTCGCGGGATAGTTCAATGTACCACTTAGCAGCGACACCAGTGAGAGTTTGTTGGAAAAGACAGATTCTAATGGAATTGTCAACCCAGGAGTTAGAGGAACACCAAGTATGGTATGTCATAACATGTGCTTGGGGGTCTTCTTTGGACTTGTCCTCAAATTTGGGACAATTGCCAAGAATTTCAGTCGGAACTGGAGGCCAATATGGATTATGAAGAATAGGATCGTTCATCAACTTCGACACATCAGGTAGTTCCAACGTAGCAAGGAAAGGTAATTGAGGATTAAAAGGGATTGCAATTCGTTGATAAAGACCAGTATTAGGATTACACCCAGGTTGAGAGAAAATTTTCCCCCATATGTTTTGTCCCAGAGGATTCTATCCATAGGGGTTATAAGCCTGATAGTTCTGCCCATACATGGTTTGAAGACCAGGATATTGATTCTGAGCATACCATTGAGGTCATGTCTCAGAAAAATACAGATTTTGTTGTGGAATGTAAGAAATGCCTTGATGTGCATTATACAACGCTTGAGGTTTACCTTGAAGAAGATATGTAGTGCCCTGAGGCGCACTATATACTATCTGGGATTGACCTTCAGGAATGTAATTAATGCCTTGGGGTGCACTATATACCACCTGAGATTGACCTTGGGGGATGTAAGTGGCACCTTGAGGTTGAACGGGTTGCCCCTGGGGTGTAGGTTGACCTGGATATTGTGGTTGGACAGGCTGTCCCTACGGAGCAGGTTGGCCTGGATGTTGAGAGCCACCGAGTTGTCCTTGTAGAAAAGGTTGGCCCGATGGTTGGGATGGGCTAGGTTTCCCCTGAAGACTAGGTTGACCCAATGCAGGACCTTAGGGTTGTCCTTGTTGTACAAAATTTTTTCCTTGTTGAACGTAAGGCTGGTGTTGTTGCACAAAAGGTTGTCCCTGTTGTGGATAGATTTTCCCCTCGGGAACATAAGAAGCTCCCTGTTGAACATGAGGTTGACCAGCAGGACCATAGGGTTGTCCTTGTTGGATCGAAGGTTGTCCCTGTAAGGGTTGTCCTTGCGGACCATGAGTTTGTCCCTATGGACCAGAGGGTTGTCCCTGTTGGACCGAAGGTTGTCCCTGGAAGGGTTGTCCTTGTGGACCATAGGGTTGTCCCGACTAGTATACGGTCTAATTGGGATCAATCAGAGGCAAATAGATGGGATTACCATACACGTCATAATGATGCAAAGGATTACCAGAAGTTTGCAGCTTCTGAGAACCCTGAGGGGCAAAATTCTGCTGCTTAATGGCCAACAGATACTCATCGAATGTAAAACCGCTAAGAATGGAAGTAGAAGACATAGTCGCACTACTAGCATGTTGGTTTCCTGCAATGTGAGGCTGTGATCCACTCACAGTGGGCCTAACATGTATCGTGGGATTGATAAAATGGACCTACGAACAACAGAAAACGCTGACGATGACTGAGTCATACTAATAGTCGGTGTGGATGAATCCACACTGACAATGATTTGGAAAGGAACAGAGGCTATAATCGTCAACGTCATGGGAGTCGAGGGTGATGCCCTCGATATAGAGACAGACAAGCTTCTTGAGGAAGTCGATGTATCGTACCATATCGGATTCTAATACAACGATGCAATGATAGAAATGATCTGAACCAAAGTATGATAACTGCGTGGGAGAGATACCGGTTGTGAGGAAGGTTGACTTGAGACATAAGGAAAGCTCTCCAGAGGGAGCTGATGATATCTTGTAGAAACATAAAGCTCTTCACTACTGATGGGACTCAAATAATCCATGTCAGATGAAGCTATTTAATCGTCGAAAAGGCGACAAGCAGTGGCAAGTAAAGTAATGGCTAGTAAATATGGTTATGAAGTAAGAGGAGGAAAGTCTTCCTCGTTCCCAAAACCAGACCAAGCATCCTGAGGTTGCCAATTGATATCAAATGGATCCTTAAGAGGAGATCGGGTAGCGAGAGGTAAGATACTCTGAAGAATAGACTGCCAGAAATCGACAGACCTAGTGTGCTGAGATTCTTTCGAAGAAACTTTAGGAGAAGGATCGCCACTAGGAGGTAATGAACATTGAAGAGGAAGACAAAACTGGTGGTTCTGCCATCGTGACTGTCTCAAAATAGAAGATAACCGAGATGACCAATTCGAGGCTTTAAGATCAAATGCTAAGGAATTACTTAAGAACAAACAAAGAAAATATATTTAACAAGCATATAAGCGTAGGCAATTGATTTTAGGACATTGAAACAAAACTTTGTCATTTCATATTTTAAGAGTCAAGAAACAGGAAAAAGATGACTCTAGTCACTTTCAAGTTGAACAAGCATGAAAGGACAAGTGCTCAAAGATATTTTCAATTTTAAAGTCACGAAAAGACCAAAATTACTACACAGGGAATCTAAGCAAAAGGGTGTACCAAGCTTCTGTGAACTGCAATATACACCTTGGTGATCAAATTAAAGATAAATGACTAAGGACTTGATGTACGTACAGGAAATCTCCCTGAATGTTGTGTTCGGTGTATCACGGCTACAAGGTGAAAAACTCGACTTCCTATGGATAAATGATTGCAACCTATGAGGGTCTCCCTTTATATACTCGATGGTACGGGGAGTACAAGTTTGTGCTAGCGTTGTCTAATGCCAGATGGCGAATGACAACTACTAGGTTTAACGACGCCAGAACACGTCACTAGCCTAGACCTCTAAAATATGTGTGTTAGGTTTCAATGCTTTCTTAGGTTGATTGAATTGAAGTTAAGGTTGATCTTGAATTAATGTTACGATTTCAAGGCCTTACCGAATGTGATCTCGAATTCTTAATGCACAACTACATGAAAAAGAAAATCATTCCAATTCAATGAATGTTAGCTAAGAGAGAGATATTGGTCTATAACAAAGAAGCAATCAATCGAATACAGGAGAATTTTCCCTAATGCATCTAAGACAACCAAAGTAGAAAACGAAAAATCTCTTTCCTAGTTCACAAAAAGCTACTAATGCAAAAGAAGGATTTTTATTTTCAAGCTAAGAGAAAGAATGCAAATTTTACCTTTTTAGATGAATGAGAAGCAAAATGCACTATTACACTAAAAATAAAAATGAACACTAGTTTTGAGCAATTCGAATTTAATGATCTAAAGCAAAGAGATCAATCCAATACAAACATCAAACACACTCAAAATAGAGATGCATTCCCTCAAGCAAAAAGGGCTTCCGAACCGGTTTAGGGAGTGATGTAATCTATGCTCATGGTGACAAATGGAGAGCTAAACGAAATCCATGGCGATCATTCAACAAACCAAAGACACGTAGAACCAAGAGAAAAGCTAAAACAATCAGTCAACGAATTGAAACGACAAAGAAAAAACTGACTCAAACTCAACTCAGAAGGCTCAGTGAGGAGAGTGTTAAACAAGCGGCAGGAGACACCTAGAAACCCTAGGATGAAAAACTCCATTGATTAGATGAGGGACAAAAAGCTGAGAAGAATGAGACAAGAGAGTCAAAACAATCTTATTGGACCAATTGAAAGATAAAAAATCTAATCCAGAGGCAAGAGAAACTGAAAAAACTCAAGAAAAGGCTAAAATTATAACCTACAGGATTCGGCATGTCTGTTTAGTTGTAATCCGCGCTAAACAGAGGTTGGCGCACCTGAAAAGCAACAAGAGCCAATCGGGATGACTGTTCAAATAATGTCAGCACCGAGCTAGAAAATAATGGGAAAAAATAAAAACCATTGAGCAGAGGTCAGACTTGACACTCTGCGACTGAACAGGATGGCTGAAAACAGTCAAACACGCAAAACAAATCATAGAAACGATGAAACGACCAAAGTCGACTCAACAAGAAAAACACTAGATGAACAATGAGAGACGACAAACACATTGATCCTCGATATGGTTGCCAACTTTCTATACAGGTAAATCCCCTCTGCGGACAGAGGCGATCCCTCTAGCCCTATAGTGGGTCTAGCAACAAGTGAACAAGTTGGACTTTCGGACTCCTAGCTAACGAATGAAAACAAGTTAGGATAGATGGCCTACATTGGTCCAATGCTTCTTTTGTCGTTTGCAGCAGTGATCCATTGATATTTGTCTTCACACGTCATGGTATTTCAGTGGAAATATCTGTGTACCTACATAAGGATCAAGTGAACAGTGACAACATAAAAAAACATATTTTCATTCATATCTATTCAATTGTTCAAGGAGAATCAAAACACTTTGCATATTATCAAACACAAAATTGGAACCAAAAACCAGTCTTGTATTAAAGGTAGAGAGAAGAAGTTTACAACCAAAAAATCCTTGACGTTGCAGCCTCCTTCGACGGATCCAGTTAAACGCGTCTCAAGCATTCGTCGAGGATCAGACTTGGCGAGGTAATGGGCCTAAACTCTCTCTCAACAATGGATTCCTATCTACTTTATTCTCACACTAGCTATAGTAAGGATTGTTCAGCTAGTTGAAACTATGTGAGAAGGATGTATTTATAGGAGAGGAGGATTTGGTTTGGGATCCCTCATAAGGTGGAAGGGAGGCCTTATCCTTTGGGGATTTTCTCAAATGTAGGAAACAAGAAACCAAAGGAAGGACTTCAACGTTATTCACTCGATTAAACCATGATAATTCTACTCACGAAGTGGTTGGGAATGGAAACTTCGCTTCTATTTTTAAAAACTTTCTAAAAACATCTCAGCGCAGGCAATCCACTAAGACAAAGCGCCAATGGGTGCGAGGCCCAGTGCTAATTTCTCTATGGGCACGAAGCCATAACTGCCTACCAGCGTTGACCCAAAATCATATGTTTTTGAGAGCCTACTTTAGGAATAATCAATAGAGGAAATTTTCTTCACATGCCAAAGGATGCAATGACACTTTTTTCAAGGTATGAAAATACTTAAAATTCATTGAAATGATCCTCCAATGTTCGGGATGGGGATTGCAGGGACGGTGACAAAATGTTGTGTAACAAGGTTGGGTTGGAGGATATAATACCAACTATTTAGAAAAGGGCCCATTCTTAATAGTCATGTTTCCGGCCCAACAGCTAATATAAGTATCAGCAGTGGCTAACCAAGGTCTCCCTAAGATGAGAGGATATCCATTGAACTTTGTTTTTGGCTGCAGGACCAGGAAATCTGAAGGATACTCCCAAGGTTCAATTGAAACCATAACATCCTCAACAATTCCTATCGGAGTTACTGTGGACCGATCTGCAAGTTGTAGAACCATTGTGGTTTTCCTCAAAGTCCCTTGGAGGTTGAGTTTCGACATAGTTTCCTTGGTCATGACATTGATCGTAGCCTCGAGATCAATCAAAGTATTGGCGACTATGACACCATCTATGTGCACATCTACAACTGGACTGCCAGGATCCAGGTACTTTGGAAAGATCACCCTTCCCACCATTAAGTTGTACATTTGTCCTACTACATTTATGGTGGGGGTATCTTTCTTATTTCTCCCAGGTTTCTTGAAGCACTTTTCCTTGATGGGCCTATTGTAAATAGGGACATCCTTAATGTCCTGGAGAAGCAGTTTCTTTACACACAATTTTTTTATTTCTCTCGGAAGTTTGGTCTCCTCTGGGGTGTGCTAACTGGAATGGATCAAGCACTCAGGAAAAGGAGGTTGTTAGATCTAAGTGTTACTTTCTTCCTTTTCCTCCTCAACCTCTACAGGTGGAGATGGAGGGTGGTTGTCTAGGAGTACTCTTCCCGACTTGAGATTAATCTCTTGTATCTCCACAACATAAGGTGGATAGGATGTATCTCCATTATAAACCTGTTGTGCATGTCTTTTGTTCGGGTTCGGATTGGGTTGTGCAGGAATCTGAGGCAACTTGGGTGGAGCAACATGAGTAAGTTGAGGTTGAGGTTTGGGTGGAGGCATTAGATCAGGTGGTTTATTAGGTTGAGGCCTCCACCCTTGGGATGTGTTCTTCCACTGAGGTTGTTGAGGAACATACTACTAAAATAGTTGGTTCACAGGCTCAGGATGATATGGAGGGTTGTAAGGCCAAGTAGGAGGTGTAGGCCAGGATGGAGGAGTGGGGGTGTACCAATATTGCGCGGGTGCATTCTAATTATTGTGATAGTAAGAGTAAGGTGCACCTTACATACCCTGTTGATATGACCTAGGGCCTTGAGGCCTTCTCTGATTATTGAAATAGAGTTGCTCTAGTCTTACTTCCCCACCTTGATATATAGCTTTGAGTCCATGTAAGAAGGGACACTTGTCTGTGGCATGATTCTCCTCATAGACTAATAAAACCTCTATTACATTTAATGGACATTCATTTCTAGGGTGTTTTCTAGTACATCTAGGGAAAAATACAACCAAGGCCCTTTCTACTTCCTCTTGACATGCATCATGTACATTTGCAAGGAAAAGGTATGCAACATGTCACTCTTGAAGTCCTCCAGCATATTTTCAATGTCATGCTTGATGGAGGTGGAAGAGGAAGGGGTATTGTTTATACTTTTGCTAGCTCTACCTTTCTTCCTAGCTTCCCTATAATGGTTCCTGAAGACAGTTTTGATTGTTTCATAAGGCAGCTGGTCGATATCTCCTCTTGATAACATATTGATGGTTCTATCACCTCCTCCTTGATCCCTCAGATAAGTACTAGTTTAAGTGATCTGGGATCAAGAGTGTAGTTGGCTCTATTATAGGTCAATTTGGGCATCATACCTTAAGCCTTGATCAAACTGGGCATCATCCCCCGAGACCAATGAATAGGGTCTATCATCCCCTTATATTTCAGTTGCTATATTCCCTAAGTGAAGAAATTCCATTCATGGCTTCAATTGTGAGATTTCAAAGGTTTGAAGTGTATATTATATGACCCATTGATTCACCAATTCTCCTCAACAAGGGACTAACTACGTTGTAATTCCAATACCTCCATGCAAGGGTGCACTGCAGTGAACTTCCTGACACTCAAGGGTGCATTGGTCACCTGGGAGCGTAATCATCATTGTTCTAGGAATCTCCACATGGCCAGTGCCTTCTAGAAGAGTCCATAGGCATCATACTTCGAATCCAAGTGTCCATCCACCAGCTTTGAACTTGGAAACATGTCTTGCCTATTATTAGAAATCCATTCAATGAGAAACTACCATCAGTTTCCCTATAAATTGAGCACTCATCTAAGTGCCAGAGAGGAATAATTTTGTTCAAATTTATGTTTTTGGATTCTCATTTGATAGGAGAGTGGAAGTATTGATATGCTGCTGAGATGATGCTGGATGTGATGAGGTTGGAATGAAGTTGGAGCAGGTTGAAGACAAATCGATCCATTAGTTGTAATATTCTCCTCCTACTCTTTAATAAAGATATATGTTCATTTTCTCAATACATATTTCTATACCTTGTGAAATGTATTCTTGATCATGTATGTGTTCTTAGATGTAATCGGTTTGATTTGATTAAGATAAGTAGATACTTGTAAATAGTATGTTGTTTGTTTTTATCTATTTTTTATTGCAATAATTGATCTAGCGGCTTGAGTTGGATTGAGAGCGACAGAAACAACAATAGAAGGAGAAGGAGAGTGAAAGAATCACAGGTAGGATCCTTTACCTTTCTGTATATCTCTTTGTTTTAGAGAAAACAATATTTTTCTTTCTTTTGTCGTTCTGAGTGAAGGAACACCACACTCAGGGAATTTAGTTTATCCATAGATTAAAATTCTTTATAACAAATTGTCGATTCCACTGGGGAATGTCCAATCATTCCTTGTGTTTCTCCCTCTGTTTACAATCATCAATAGCATATACTTCCTTTTATCAGTCATTTGAATGAAAAAATTGCATTAGAAGTGTGTTTCTCTGCTTTTTTTTCAATCCTAGTTGTGCCCAACGCACTTTTGGTCATGGTACAGTGCACTGTGTTCCATTCAGGGGTGCTATGCAACGCACTGTCTCCCCTTAGAGGCTATGTTGCCCACTTAGGCAACCAAATTCCATCAAAATTTGTCATTGCTTTTAGTTTTAGCCACTTTTTTGTTGTATTCTCAAATGTCTAATTTCTCTTAGAGACCAGTAAACTTTCATGTTCTTCCTCCTTTGAAAAGTGATGTGTTCAACGTTTCATTAGTTGTTTTATTTATCATTGGAAAATCAAATTCAATGTAGTTAATTTTTTGCATTAGATCAATTATCTTTTCAAAAAGGAAATTGTTGTTTCATTCCTCGTTTCCTCTAGGAAAATTGTAGTTTCATTCTTCATTTTCCTAAGACAAATTGTTGTTTTATTCCTCGTTTCTCAAAAGAAAACACTTTTTTTATTGATTTGCACATTTAGCTTCCTTTCTATCATTCACATTAAAGGGAGCTGAAAATAAAAACATGCATGTGCATATAGAGAATTGTGTGTGTTGCATAGGAACAAGTTAGGAAATATGCATTTAGTTTGTGCTCTTTGTTGTATGCTCAAAATCTGATTGCTCTTTCCCCATAGTAGAAAGGATTTTCATTGAAAAAGCTAAATTGAAAATTTTTCTTATCATTTATTGCATTTTTAGGAATTTCCATTACATCACGCGGTGAACCTCAAAGAAAAACTTTTAAACAAGATCAACATAAAATTTATGAGCCAGCTTGTTCATTCTAAATTACTATCAGTGAATGACATTGTCACTATCAGGCCACCAAACCTGGACAATGATTTTGAAAATGTGTCAAAGGAAAATAAATTTAATTACATGTGAAATTATATATTGAAATAAGAAATCAAATTCATATGGGACCATGAATCATTATTGGTTAAAAGATAACCTTGTCAAGGCTATGAACGCCTTCTGGCAACAGTGGCTCTATCTGTGATAAATGAGTAAAAATCTATGAAACCAATTTTAGAGAATACCTACTTTATCTTTTTAAATCTGAGTATTGACTGATACAGATACCTATGTATTATCACTGAAGGGGTTAATTAAGAAGAAATGAGATAGGTAAATAGATTATATTCTGGAAAAACATTGTTTAATTCATGAAGCATACTATTTTTATTCTTATATCTTTTTCTTGTTTTGAAATTTTAGAAATATCAAAATAAACCAATCAGAGATATCTAGTTCTCCCAAGTGAATCGCCAATTGTTGTGCTATGCAACAACTCCCCCCATTTTATTTTCAAAATAATCTAGACCTTTGATAAATAGAAATAGGGACCCTTTTTAAAAAATGTATTTTTCATTTTAGATAAAAAATCAAACCCCAAACATTATTTCTTTTATTAAATAAAAAAAACATAAAAAACAAAAAGAAATTAATAAAAACATCCTTGAAATTACCCTATCGCAAATCGCACCCTGCATAATCTTTTCTCATTAAAAGATAAGTAACAAAATAGCAAAATCCTGATTTTGCGATCAACGATCGGAGTTTCACTAGCGAAATCTTAAATCGCACATCGCGAATATATGTTTAAAACTTTAAGAACACTTTACCAAAGTTCCGATATTGCGACAACTCTGATTTTGTAATATTCCGATACTGCGATTTTGCGATTTCGCGATATTGCGAAATCACATATCGCATAAACAAAATGTAATGTGATTCAAAAAGACAGATTCAAAGGACGCGATGTGATGGATTTGATAGGTTTTAATAAAAAAATTTACATGAAAATAAATCATGTCAGAAACAATTAAGTGTGTTTTATCATCCCAATGCAAATAGTTATTTTTTGGTTATGGATAATTAATGGAATAGCTGCTTCCCGGATATTTTCTTTTAGAATTGGTCATTTCAAATATATCCTCCATCATTAATCATTACTATGTTTTAATAGGGATTTTCCTTCAAGATATTTCCATCCGCAAAGTAATGCAAAAGCACAACAAACAGACAGTTGCAGAAGAGGAATACACAAAAATGTCGCCAATAGTATCAGATATAATCTGCACTGCCGATGGAGTTGCTACGAAGTGGAAAGCTATCTATACCATTCTTGAAGATGAAGAACCTGAAGTAGTGGAGGTCAAGGCAATTTTTGATGATGCAACACCTTCAAATTTACAGTTTAAAGATATTGCATGCTCTTTCCTTCATAGGATAGCAGCAAGGGCTACTCTTTTACCATATACCGACATGATTAGGTGGGTGCTTGACAATTCAACAATCAAGGACAGACCATTAATAACTGCTAAGAATGAAATCTTAGGTTATTTCAGAGCTGAAGATTTGAAAGTCATGTACAAACTACCCGACCAACAAGACAGCTATGATAATAGATTTGTGGAGAAATTTGCAAACAAAAATGAAGATCCTTTCAAGACAATTCAGGGTTGGATGAAACTGGATAACAAGTTCAAACATGAGAAATCAGGTATGTATCCTATCGCCTCACTGGAAAATCCCTACAATTTTGCAGCTGCGATGCTATGCAGATTATATGGTCTCCCTGATAATACCAAATTATCTATAAATTGGCTTCCCCTGATTGATTCTTGTGTTAATTCCCACATCATGAATTGGGCAACCATTCTTTCTAAAATTCTAGCTAGAGCGATTAATGAATATCGCCAAACAAGAGCTTCTTCCTCCAAGCCTGTCCCTCAATTTTTCATGAGTGCATATATTTTTGATGCTATCTGTTTTTCTACCAATTTTCCAGTTATGTGTTGGAAATGGACTCCCGAGGATCCCACCCCTATTCATTTGATTCATAAAGAGATATGGGAGCATAATTATGCACCACATTTTCATAGGCTATGATATGGAGTTGTATTACCGTTACATCAATTTATGTTTGACAGAGTGAGCCCTAGGTTCAGTAAGGAAGCCCTTGTAGACCTTCAAATGATAGGGAGATGTTTTATTGAAGAATCATTTTCATATATCAGAGTATTTGGAAGCTCTGCTCCCCCACATATTCTTCCTTTGTATGTTTCTGATAAATTAATGGCGAGAGAAGTCGCTTACCAAACTGTTGGTAATGGACTCACTAAATCTTTGAAGGATAGTAAAAAAATCATTATGGCCAAGTTTTCCAATTCAATGTGGTACATTCACCCTCAGCAATTTCAATCATGCATTGAAATAATGTCAGAAGATTGAGCTTTTGAAGCTCCCCGTTTTACCCTCAAGGCAGTTCGACCCAGAGAATATTACTAACAAGTTTACTCAGTCAGTTAAAGTCAAACCTATCATACACACAGATGATAGATTTGAAGACATTTTTCAATCTGTTAGAACTTTTTAAGAAATTCAAGATTTTTTCAAATTGAATCTAAATCCAGAAGAATTACAGAGATTCAATGAATACAGAGAACAAAGACTCAGACGTATTCCTCAAAATGTCTTGGTTATTAGTTATATAACTGAAGCAAGCAAAGAAATCAGAACATAACAAACAGATTCACAGAATCAGAGTAAATTAGATAAATTCTGGATTTCAGCTAGAAACACATTGATAAATACCCCAGAGGTATCATCTTCACAGAAAGATACATAATTTCAGACTCCACGGGGACAAATAGTTTCAACAAAAGAAATCATTGAAACTCCTAGGATAACCTCCCAAGATACATAAGTCATTCCTGTGTTTCCTACTGATGAGATTGTTATGAAGGTAACTGATATCCCTCCACTGGATGTATTCTACAGCCCTCTTCATAAAGTTGTAGTAAAGAAACAAAGAAAAAGGAGAAGGATTGAAACACCTTCAGGAAATGAAGTTATGGAAGTTGTATGGAAAGACACTCCTTCAAATCCAATTAAAAACCTAACTCGACTATCACAATTTGCTGGAGCATATACTACTGCAACAATGGATAAGGTAGTTGAAGTATCCATTCTGGTTCAAGAAAAGGATGATAAAATCATGCAGCTACAGCAGCAACTAGATGAAGAAAGAAACAATCTAAATCAGAAGGTAGAACAACAACTCCTCAAATTTCAGCAAGATATGGAAGTGCTTAAGATAAGTCATGAAATTGACTTATCTAGCAAAAACACACTGATTAAAGAATTGAGATAAGATCTTACAAAATATTAAGGGATTCCCACTGCAAAGGAATTCATAAAAGAAGCATTGGCATTGAATGCCTTACTCTCAAAACAACAAAACTTGTTTATCTTACAAGTTTCAGACATAATCCCACACTTTGAAATCAGTGAACAGTTGACGAATATAGCCATTGACCAGAGAATTGAGTTTAATGAACTCAATACCAAATTTTTTGATTATATTGAATGGCGGGATTCAGAGGAAGGGAGAAAGTCAAGTCTCCCAAAGATCAAAGAAACTTTTAAAGATATCCTTTTTACTGACTGGGATGCATAGGTAAAACAGGCAGAATTGGCCATAGCCAGTGCAGCAGGTATATCAACGAATATGGTCAAAATGATTATCCACATGTTGCATACCTCTGGTTTGATTAAAGAATGAAATCACAAATCAATTCCTGATATCAGAAATTTAGAGAAAAGTTGGAAAAACACAGGTCAACTCCGAGAAGAAATGCTTGCACAGCTGAAGAAGATTGATTGGGAATCATACTGGCAGTTACTGGTTAAGCTACATAGTCAAGTAATGACATTGAATTGCTCTTTTGATGCCATACAGAAAATGCAGCCACTTTTGCATGATGCTATATTTACTGGGCAGATGAAGACGCAATTCGGGAAGCCTCCACAGTTTAGCCGATGTCTGATATTTGTGAGCAGAAAAGCAGAGCTGGCAGTAAAATATCATCGGACATGATTATAATTTAGTTTGTTTTTAATAATTTCAATTTTAGCAATTAGATACTAGGAACGAGGAAGGTTGTTTGAAACCACCTCATAGGATATTTTGTATAATCTATTTTTGTAAGTAGTTAATGTAGTATTTAAACTCTTCTCATGCATTTAGAGAATGGTCCAAAATTTTATTAAGAACATTTACAAAGCATGCTTTATTATAAGTTTGTGGATGCCTTGATAAAATAATGGAACACGGCCTTTTCAGTTATATATCATTTTGTTGATCATTGTTGATGCACTTTTGTATTCTCTGAAAGACTTATTGATAGAATGATTGATTGTGGCCTATTATTGCTAATCAAATGAACAGGACAATATACATCTGGTACTATTATCATGTATGCTAAATTCTGTTTTAAACATTAGTGATAAGTCTAGTTTTCATGAATTATATATGAAATTAATTGTTTTTGTTTGAAATATCAATTGCACTATTGTACGATATAAAGATAGAAATTGATTTCTTTTATATATGATCATCAGAATATATGCGATATGTTTCACATCTTCTTTTGATTAAATATCTCAAAAGAATCATCTTACAAATTATTAATTCTATTAAGTCTGTGATTGATTTAAATCATCACATATTGAATAGATATCATTCTAGATCGCATAAAATTAGCATTATCCCGGGTTAGATTAGATTAGACTTAATTAAATTTTTTGCATTTTAGAATAAATTTGTTTTAGTTTTTAATAATTCTTTATGCAAATCTTTTGAGAGAACCCCAACAATCATACAAAAACCCAAATATGGGAATTTGGTCCCATTACACGCAGTCGGAGCCACTATCCCAAACGGAAAAGGAACTGCTTTAAGGTCGGACCGGGTGGTTATCCCCCTTGTTGTTGCCACAAATTTCTGAGGCCTCAACACCCTGTTACAAGCTCAAAGTGTTGTACCTCAACCGTCTCAGGCAAGTCCTTCAACCCAATACCCTCAAGTTTTTGGCCCTCGGACTCCAACTCCTTCAGCTAGTTTACAACAACCACTTGTATTTGAAATTTTTCATTCACAAGCTAGATTACCCTATTATGGGATGTCACATGCACAAGTGGGTCTTACCTATTCACAACCGGGTCCAAGATATTTTGGTTTTGGCTATAATATTGGTGGGTAGACACCTTGGCAACCACAACTGCAAATGCCACAACCATCATTCCAACAACAAATTGCTTACCCAGGTTTTGGTCAACATAATCCTTAAGAGTTTTCTCATCAAAACAACCCCTATCTGGGTTACCAGCAACAAATGCCTTATGCTAGTGCTCAAAGGCCTGTTTCCCAAGAAATTCCGTTATATCTTGGCTATGCTCAATATGAATTAAATCGACAGTTTCCCTTTGTCGCAACTTTATAATTACCTAATTTAAATCGACTTACCAATGACCCCATCAGCTATTCTCCTTGGTGGCCGGTGATACCACATAAATTACCCTCGGAGATTCCTAAGTTCAATGGAAACCCTAGAGAAGACCCGTCAACGCATGTTATGACTTATCATTTATGGTGTTCATCCAACTCCTTAAGTGATGACTCTGTTCGACTACGTCTATTCCAGTGTACACTCATTGGTTCAGCCGCGAAGTGGTACATTGAGTTACCACAAGATTCATTTGATAATTTCACTGCCTTAACTACTACCTTTTTGACCCACTTCCAGTTACCCATATGATATGAAACTGGAACGGAACTGCTAACCAATTTTAAATATACCAATGATACTCACACTTCTGATCATATTCGTCCTTGTAGAATGGTAAAAAAATTTGTTCATGATCATCTCCTTGCTGAGTGTTTCATTAAGTCCTTGATGCCATCTATCACCGAGGATGTGGCTAAAGGTGGCATTGTCAATGAAGAGTAGGTCATTTCTCATGCCCAGTACATAGATTTGATTTATACTTAGTCTGGCACACTCTATGAGAAAATTCCCAACGTGTTTCAATCTAATTGTATTGTTACTCATCCATCTAAGGACATTCATGTCGATGACAGTATGATCGGTACTGCAAGAACACATCACTATACTGCATCTGATCCTGCACTTTCTTCTTAAATTCATGTCGTGTCATCTGACAAAGGAAAAAGTGACAAGCAACATGGAAGTAAGAAAAAGGGGAAAGCGAAGAAAAAGCACAATTCAACCCCGTGGGAACAATCATCTGATCAACAAACTAGAAACAATCGAAAACCTCATTACCCTTGCATAATATGTAATGAGGAGCACTTTGTTCGAGATTTTCTTCACCGCACCAAAGTCTCAAAATTTCTTAAGACCTCGACTGCATCTGTCATTAGGGGAATTTTGAGGTCTAAAATGGGCCTCCTAAGGAAAATGTATAATCAAAATTCACTTTATGAGAACCAATCACATTTTAGGAGATGACATCATCCCTAATGGTTGAGGTGGCATTGCTTGAGTTAAAGGTACTTACTTGTCACATTCTCAATGGTGGATAAAAACCCATGGTTAACCATGGTAGTGCTCTAAGTAATTTTAAAGTCAAAGTAAAGTACTCATAATAAATGTAATTTCACACTTTTTAAATAAAATAATATTATTTTCATTTCATATTTCCTGAAAGAAACAATGCATATCCCTATACATTTATTATATTATGTTATATTATATTATATTATATTATTTTTACATAGTATATTAATCACATGTTATTATACAATTTAATTAATATAAATTTTAATTAATAGCATATAATATAATTAAGAATTTATAAATTTATATTTATATTTTATTTTAAGATGTTTAAGTACAAAGGACAAATGCATTACTTGTTCAACGATAATGATTTTTTCTTGAAAAAATCATTCTTATTTATAATCACATCAATACAATTTTATTATTAATTTTATTTTGGTACAAATTTTTAATTGAATTTAACTATGGTTACATGGAATTTGGTGCAAAAAATGAATTGCAAATCCATAAATATTATTTTATTGGTTTAGCTATTTTTTTATTATTTCCCTAGGAGGCCCATTTTAGACCTTAAAATTCTCCTAATGTGTGTAAACAGATCCTTTTCCGAATCCAGACACAAATATGTTTGCTACGAATCCAACTTCTAGTTCCCAAGTGCTTATGATATCTGTCACAAAGCCAAAAATCGATGTTTTGGTGTCAACGTGAAATAAATATTACGGTATTCTGGCTACTGATCAACCTAATACCTCAACCATGAATCTGTCCACAGAATCTATTCCACCAACTGCTATTCCTAAGTTAACAATAAATCCACTGAAGGGAGTCATACATAAATCGACATTCAATCCTCGAGCATGAGCTGCTCAAAATTATAATATAGTTTAAGATTTGGCTCAATCCCCTTTAGCAATGTCGACGCTTGAGGTACTTCAAAATTGTCCCTCCCATAAACAATATTTGTTGTCAGCGATTGGTGGAATCGATCCGACAGATTCCAATCTTGTAGTCTTTAATCATATGGGCTATGTGCCACAATTACCAGCAGAATTGGCATTCTCCATCTGGAAAGTAAATGTCCTCAATCACCTTATTCATCGTACTATTATTTATGAGGGATCATATACTTTCATTGTGTCTCTAAACTTCTGGAAGTCACTTGGCTCGTCGCGCCTATCTCAATCTCCTACGACGTTGAAAGCTTTTGACAGTCGTACATATAATCCTTGCGGTATCATCAATAATCTGCATGTCGAAGTAAGGGGGAAAACAATAACTGTTGAAGTTGAGCTTATTCGACGGACCCCTTGACTACAACATTTTACTCGGAAGGCCATGGGTTTACGCCATGACTGCGGTCGTCTCTACCTATTTAGAATGATTGTCTTTCCTCAAAAAGGTGTTATCACAGTCATCAATCAACTCTCCTTCTTTGCCTCCAGTTCCCAGGTAACTGGAAATGTTCTGTTAGTTCACACACCCTGGCTAGCACTTCAAAATATTGGTGTAGAGCTCTTAAAGGATTCTTCCCTAATGGGCACCTTTGCATTACCGCCGCCTGCAACGTCGACAGAAATTGCAAGAATGGAGACCTATTGCATGATATCTTCCACTCCATTTGGCTTAAGGAAGATTACCAATGATTCTGAAGTTGTTACGCTAGATGAATTCCTTCCGCCCAACCCAATTGAGCTAGCATAGCAATCAATCTACATGGATTTGGCGGTGAATATGAAATCATCGTCGCTGATCGTTTGGGTTGTTCATTCATTAGATTTTGGTACTCCATCTAATCCTTTTTCACCCACTTTCTTGACTGATGAGATCATTGTGGAATCCATGATTCTAGAAGGAGAGCCATGGGAATATCATCATCATCATTCCCATCTTCAGGATTACAAAGAAGGTAATCTTATTGAACTATATCACCCATCGATCAAAACTTTATTTTCGAATTCTTTTCCCGTTAATGCTATCGAATCCGAGAGAAACTTATCAAACATTGAAGAAACCATTTCTATCGATATTTCAACCAAACCCGACATTGTAGAAAACATTCATGCTGCTGTGTCTTGTTCTCCATCAGAACTCGAAAATTATCGCTCTCTATTTCATGAATTTCGAGATATATTTTCTTGGTCTTATGAGGAAATGCCAGGCATAGATACTAGTATCGTTGAACACACCATTAAAATTTATCCTGATGTCAGACCGGTATGTCAACGCCTTCGTCCTATTCATCCGAATAAGGTTGTTTCCATTAAAGTAGAAGTTGAAAAATTTTTGTGTGTTGGGTTCATTTATCCTATTCCTCTTATTGATTGTGTTTCCAATATTGTTCCTGTCATGAAGAAACAAGGGACAATCAGAGTCTGTGCCGATTATCGGGATCTCAATCTTGCTTGTCCAAAAGACAATTATCCTACTCCCTTTATCGACTAGATTATTGACGATTGTGTCGGATGGATTATCCGGTTACAATCAAATCAATATCTACCTAGAGGACTAATATAATACAACATTCATCTGTCCCTGGGGGACATTCGCTTATCATAAACTCCCATTTGGATTAAAGAACGATGGGGAAAAATTTCAGAGAGCAATGGATTATGCTTTCAATGACATCAAACACATTGTTCAACCTTATTTAGACAATTTACCTGTGCATTCATGAAATCAGACTGATCACTCGACTCATTTGAGAGTTATCTGTCGACACTACAAAATATGCTTCAATCCACACAAATGTGTGTTTTGTGTTATTTTTGGTCGTTTTCTTGGATTTGTTGTCTCAAAAGATGGAATTCGAATCGACCCACTAAAGGTCCAGGCCATTCTTCATTTTCCTGTGCCATCAAATTTACTTCAGTTATAGAAATGAAAAATGGGATTCCCTTCCATTGGAATAACGTTGCACAAGCTTCTTTTGATGTTGTCAAGGACACACTGGTCCAGGCGTCATTAATGTATCCCCCAAATTATCAAAGTGATTATTTCTTATATATTGACGCGATAGATATGATCATTGCTATGGTATTGGTCCAAGAAGAAGATGGGATAGAACATTCGATATATTATTTGAGTCGTAATATTAATGATACAAAAGTGAAGTATTCATATTTCGAAAAGCTTGCCTTGGCGGTCATTCAAGTTGTCAAAATATTTTGCCATTATATCTTGTTCCGGAAGACCATTGTCATTCCGGATTGCAACCCCATGACATACATTCTGTCACATCAATTTCTAGGGGCCAAATATTCAAAATGGATCATCATTTTACAGGAATTTTATTTTCAATTCATCAAATCCAAGTCAAATAAGTCTTTAGTTTTTACTGAGCTTCTCTCTGACCTTCCCTCTGATAGTACTGCTACTACATCGAAACCATAAATTCTTGATGAGTCTCTATTTCTAATCAAATCATCTGATCCTTTGTATGTGGATTTTATCATTTATCTCCAAACCTAGACTTTCTAGCCCGATACCTATTGTTCTCAATAGCGACGTACTCGATACCAAGCCAAACATTATCTGATCGTCGGTGATACAATTTATCATCGTGGTGTCGATACAATTTTAAGGATTTGCCTCACCCATGAGGAGGTCGATAAAGTTCTAAATGGTTTCCATGTTGGGGCTTGTGGTGGAAATTTGTCCGGATACGCTACTGCGTAGAATATTATCCGCGTTGGTTACTTTTGGCCAACCATATTTCGCGACTGCATCCTCGTGGTCAGAAGTTGTCATGCGTACCAGATATTTGATCGTAAAATTTGAAAACCACCAGCACCGATGCATCATGTTATCGTTGTGGGACCATTTTCAAAATGGGGCATTGACTTCATGACCTGTAACCCTCGTTCATCCGGGGGGGCATGGTTATATTATTTTCGCAGTAAACTACTTTACCAAGTGGGCCAAAGTGATGCCTACATTCAATAACACAAGTGAAACAACTGCATTTCTCTTGTTCAATCATTTCATCTCACGTTTGGTGTTCCACAAGCTATAGTTAAAGATCATGGTAAGCATTTTCGCAATCACATGATGAATGAGTTGACTGCCAAATTAGGATTGTCACATGATATTTCTACTCCTTATTATCCACAATCTAATGGACAAGTTGAAGCCATTAACAAGATTCTTAAACGAATGCTTCAACAAATGATAGGAGTTCATAAACGAAATTGGCATTTAATCCTATACTCATCTTTGTGGGCATATCGAACCTTGGTGAGAATTGCAACCGGATTTACCCCCTTTCAATTGATGTATGGTCTGGAAGTTATCTTGCCTATCCAATGTCAAATATCGTCGTGAAAACTCGTTATTGACTTGTTACCTGACACCTCTATTGAAGAAGCGTTTTTTTTTTACCTCATCCATCTTGATGAAACACGTCGTGAAGCTGCATTAGCCAATGAAGTGCATAAGAGATGAATTAAGGCACAATACGACCAACATGTCCAACCTCGCATATTCTCTGAGGGTGACCTGCTCTTACTTTATGATTAGGAAACTGATTTGATAAGTACAGGAAAAATTGAGCCATTATGGCATGGCCCCTACATTTTCAAAAGAGTTCTTACTAAGGGCGCTTGTGAGTTAGTAGATTATGATGGAATTCCATTGGCGCAACCTCGAAATGGGTTGTATCTTAAACGTTACTATGCTTAGTTAAATAATAGTAAACTTTTGTATTATATTGTATATATTCTTTTGATTTTTATTTACAGTCTTAGTTTGTTTTTCTAGAGTTTTCTTGAAGTTAGTAATCCACTTTAGATTTCATCACAGATGTATGAATCTTTGGAACCATTCATTGGGTATGTTGATGGTGTTAGTCATAGTACGCAGAATTTATCCTCTGCAGCATGGGCCATTTTCACTCCAGGAGGCAAGTTAGTGAGTTTTCAAGGAATTTTTATCAATCGATTTATAAACAATATCGCTGATTATAGCGCGTTGATCGAAATTCTCTCTGATGTCATTTCATTTGGTATTAACTGCATCATCATTAGGTTAAACTCACAACTTGTTGTACTGCAACTTACTAGTGTTTATAGTGTCCGATATCCAACACAACATCGTATGTTCCTAAGAGTTTTAATTTTGGAAAGAAATTTTGATTACATTCAATATCAACACATTTCCAGACATTTGAACACATCAACCGATTCCTTAGCGAATTATGTTTTAAATAGACATTTGCAACACATGTAAAGACATATTTTCAATTCACATCACATAATTGAATAGGATTGCGCAATAAACATAGGAAAACACTGAAAACAAATACATATATAGTTATAGGTTTTTACAAAAAATTGTTCCCAAGACACATTGGTCATCTGACCTCAAAATTTATGCAAAATGTCAAAGTAAACTAGTGAAGCTCGTGATAACAAGCTACTGATCTAGCTATCATATACAATAACCAGATCCAATGGTTAGGAACGCTAACAGTATGGTGTTGCAGTCTCATAGGTAACTCTTCAGTCTGGCAATCCAAAATCCCAAGAGTCAATCCCTCCATGTGCTGATGTAGCTCAGCAAGAGTCTCGGTCATATCTAAATCCCAAAGGACTTCTCTCCCGACAACCCTCTCTGCTAGCTCATCTGCTCCTTGCTCTAGCTGACCCACTTGTCGAACTCGACCCACATCTGTATATTCTTACGAATTGAATCAAAATACAAAAACATGTAGAAACCTTAGAAAAAATCAAAAAACATGGTCAAAATATTCTTACGAATTGCACCCCATTAACCGTCGTCTGGTAGAATCAAGTTTGGATCTCCTCGGAAATCTACGCCTGTGTATGCATACTAATCTCTGGTGATCATCTGTCATCTGAACCAGGAAAAGAATGCAATAGAGAATATGATGGTCGACTAACCAGCATGTCTAGACATCAATTCAACCCATCTCTGAATTCGTGGATCTCTAGGGCTAGATATGCCGAGTGTAACATGTTGTGGTTGCATCAATGGAATCCGCTCTAAGGTGAAGGAAATCAGGATCGAGCCATAGTTGAAATTCTTCTTCCTTCGACCCTTTTCTTTATTCATGTTTTCTTTCATTTGAAAGAGTACAACTTCAACCCAGTTAAATATTTTTGGTTCTAAACACTCAAGTGCATACTGCATGTATGATCTGTTTGCCACATGTAGTGTAGCGGAACCAGCAAGCTTTGCAATGGTAAAGAGGATGGTTATCAAAGGTAGATCACGCACATCACAAATATTTATTTGGCCATGTTTACTTGGTTCAGTCCCTGGATGGTATTTTTGTAGTATGTAATCTCTCACTGTCTCTCCTCCAAGAGAAAATCCTACAAGGAAAATGGGAGAACCTCGCCTCGATAATCCACTAAGAAAATAAATTTCCTCCACCAATGTTGGGAGCACTTTTTCCCAAATGTGAAAATCCTGCAATACCGGATCCCATGAACAAACTAGGAACTCCTAGTTCCATTTGCTGCCTCATCCGAGACAATTTAAAGTATTTAAGCAACCCGCAATATCTAAGGGCTCTTACTGTACCTGGATCATTTAGGGCAACCATATTTTATGCTTTATGTTCTCTTTCTCACCATGTAATCATCATTTTGATCCGATGAATACCTGAAACACAATCATAAGATTCATTAGGGTCCATTTCATGTAAAAAATTTGGGAAATTTTGGGCACACAATAAGAAACAAAAATGAGAATTGCACCCAACGCACCCCAGGTCAAGGGACAGAGTGTTGCAGTGCATCTGGCCTTCAATTTCAGTGCACTGCAATGCACCATTTGACATTCAAGGGTGTGTTTCCCTCAGAGCATGATATATTTACCCTAAGGGGTTCAAAACCCTGAAAATTGACCATGAAATGCAATCAAAATTATACTAAAATAAAGATAAGGTTCATAGCTCCAACCTAGATCAAATGGCAAGAGAAATCATCCACTGAAACTGTCGCAGTGGACCACTGAAGTTCGAGGGAAAATTTGGTTCAAAGCTCCTAATTTTCAAATGGTAACTTTGGAATGGTAAACACTCTTTTAATTGGTAAATTTGATTATTTTAAATCATATTTAATGTTGTGAATATGGTTTTTATTTATTTTTGCTATGAAACATGTATTTTTAATCTGTTTGATGGTTTTCTGAATAGGTTTTACAACAAATACAGTGAGATTAGTCGTGCGCACTTATTCACGAATGATTTGACCACAAAGCATAGTTTTATCCTTATTTTTCAAGCTTTGATCAAAATGAAAAAGGAATTGAAGTGCACTTTTATCTATTTTTCGAGCTTCGATAACTGCAAAAAATGAACCTCCTAAAGTCTTCTTTTAGCTCTTTTCATACTTCAACAATGTGAAAATATTTCCGAGCACTTGTCTTTTCGAGCCCATAAAAGTAAATGAAATGACATTTGCTCAGTATAATTTTAACCCTTTTCCGGACTGAGATAAATTATTTACGAAAAGGGAAAACCTTAGTCTAACATGGCTAAGAGGTTTTCTCAGGTATCACTTTACACTTTTTCGGACCCGAGCGACAAATTTACGAAAACGAACTCATGGAGTTTTCGTTTTGTCCTCTTTTTCAAACTCTATATACATGGAAAAGTATCAGTTTTTCACTATCGTTAGACTCGTTAAAACATAAATTCGATAATGGAAATATCGAGTTTCATTTATCGCTACACTCGTTAAATTATTAAATAACGATGGATTCACCCAAAGGGTCGAATTATAGATCAGGCATATGTTACCCTCCTCAATCTAGTTAAAAAATAAAGAGGTACTAGTCAACAATGACTAGGAAAAATTTGGGAAAAAGAACATAACACTTTATGGTAGCAGGTCACTCTTGAACATGACACTTTCACTCCATCACCATGAATTTTGGGTTGGGTAATCTTCTTGATGGTTCATCATACCTATGGTTCATCAAATCATCACTTCGGTTTTGGGTCAACGCTGCCAACTCGTCTCAGTGTCACCGATATGTCCAAGAGAATTCATCCAGTAAATCCTCATCTTTTTGCAATACTCATAAACCTTCGTTTTCATGACAGTTATCCCTGAACATTGCTATATCAAGTCACCTTTTTTCTCTGAAATCAGTAACTCCCATTTTGTGATAAATTTGCTTCTTGTCAACATCAACTCATCATCCAAGAAGTTTACTTAAAAACATCTTCCAATACCATGGGGCTTGCTACATCATTGGCAAGTTTCTCGCTTCTAGACCTTTGACCGAAATATTTTGTTTGGAGTTCGAAATCAAATCATCTATTTAGGCCTTGTAAATTGTGTTGCAGTACCTTGAGAGCCATTAACATCAATGGTGGTTTTCTCACCTCTGTTAATAGCTCACATCATTGGCTGGTAATTAGATGATGTCTTCCCATGTTTGACTTCAAATCATATATTCGCATGGTTAGACTTGAACATGAATGATCGAGTGAATGAGATAAGAATACCTCGAATCTAATTTCATCCATCTGGGATGTGATTTCAGGATTTTTGTACACATCATGTGTACGATGGCTTTACATACAGATCGTCATCTGAACATGGGCCTATATCGGTAGGCATGTATATATCGGGCAACATTCCAATGTAAATGACTTTCTGAATTATGTACATGTTATGATATTTTATGTGCTAAGCATGGGTATGCCTCCCTCATCAATTTTTGATCAAGATTAAAATATCATGATGCAATGTATTGCAAGTTTGATGCAGGTCATCATCCTCTTCAAATCCTACTCATCACATTGTAAAGAATCTCATCCAAATACTATTATTATTTTGACTTCATGCTTTAGGGGGGAACTATTATAGGTCAATTTGGGCTTCATCCCCCAAGACCTTGTCAAATTGGGCATCATCCCCCAGGACCAATGAATAGGGTCTATCATCCCCTTATATTTCAGTTGATATATGACCTAAGTGAAGACATTCCATTCATGGCTTCAATCGTGAGATTTCCATGGTTTGAAGTATATATTATATGACCCACTGACTCACCAATGCTCCTCAGCAAGGGACTAACTGTGTTTCAATGCCAATACCTCCATGCAAGGGTGCACAATAGTGCACTTCTCTACACTCAAGGGTGTGTTGGTCACTTGAGAGCAAAATCATCATTTTTCCGGGAATCTCCACATGTCCAATGTCTTATAGAAGAGTCCATAGGTGTCATACTTCAAATAAAAGTGTCCATCCACCACCTCTGAACTTGGAAGCATTTCTTTCCTATTATTAGAAATCCATCCAATAAGAAACTACCATCAGTTTCCCTATAAATTGATCACTCATCTAAGTGCTAGGGAGGCAGAATTTGATAATAGAGTGGAAGTATTGATATGTTGTTGAGATGATGATGGATGTGATGAGGCTAGAATGAAGTTGGAGCAGGTTGACGACAAATCGATCCATCAGTTGTAATCTTCTCCTCCTACTCTTTAATAAAGATATATGTTCATTTTCTCAATACATATGTAAAAATATTTTGAAACATATTCTTGATGATGTATGTGTTCTCATATATAATCGCATTGATTTGATAAATATAAGTAGATACTTGTATATTGTATGTTGTTTTTCATTCTCTGTTTTTTATTTCAGGAATTGATCTAGCGGCTTGAGTTGGATTGAGAGTGATGGCAACAGTGATAGGAGGAGAAGGAGAGTGAAAGAATCACAAGTAGGATCATTTACCTTTTTATATATCTATTTGTTTTAGAGAAACTAGTAGTTATCTTTCTTCTATTGTTCTGAGTGAAGAAACACCACACTCAGGGAATTTAGTTTATCCATAGATTAAAATTGTATAATAGGCTCTCTTATAGTTTAACTAAAACCTCTGTTCATAGTCTTCTATGGATTCATCAAGCCCTAGAGTCATCCTGAATATCTCATATTTAGTTTCCTTGGACCTACAGTGGCCCATGTACTTGTTGTTGAAGGCCTCTTGCATCTGTGCCCAGGTATTGATGTTGTTCTGAGGTAGACCCATCAACGAGTGCAAGGTTTCATCCTTAAGGGTAGATGGGAATAGCTAGCTTCAACTTTTGATCATGTGAGGCATAGTCATAGGTCCTACATACAAAAGAAAATTCTATGTGGTGATGTGGAGGTTTTACGTAAAAAAAAAAATTGAGTATCCCTACTCATACGAGGCATGAAAATCAAATTTTTTTGTATTTTTCAATATTTTTGAAACAACATGTAAAAGTAAAGCGAAAAACAATTCTAAAACAAAATAAAAGCATCTACTTGACACCTCCCTAATAACGGTGCCAAAAAGTGGTGAACCCTAGTATTTCACCAAGATTGCTGCAACTCCCAAAGGATGTCGTACTTTACTTTATCAACCTGGGGTTCGTACAAACTTGGAGGTGACAGTGCTATATACACAGCAGATGCATTCTACTCATGTCATCCTCTTCTAAGCTCTACGAAAGGGTGCTACTACTAGGGTTTTTGGATGAAGTCTGTCACACTTCTAAATTAAGGCCTGGGGCTACAAATGATTCAAATCCATGGCGCTATCATCAAGTACAAAACTATTCTACAGCAAGAAAGTAGATCTAACTACTCCACAATGAAAGAAATCTACACATTAAGCTATGATAAGAAATGAAAGCAACCTAGGCATCTTGCATGAAGTAAATTACTGAATTGAAATTGCATAAAGGAAACTAACCTAATCACACTTTTCTGGGCCAAATGGCTAAACACACTCTATTCACTCTATGTTCTATCTATCATGATTTTAATCATGCAGCTAATCATGACCTAACTATGCTTGTAAATGCATAATTTATTGTGCAGCTAGGATAAGAAAGCGCTAAGGTAGCTTATGGAAGGCTTGAACTCATCGGTGAAAGGATTAAGGTGTCTAGGTGGTTTTGGAAAGTCTAGATGAGGTGGGTGGTGGTTTCTGGGCTTAAGGAGGGGCCCACTGATGCTATGACAAGTGCTACTATAGGTTTCCTGTAGTGCTACAGGAAATTCCTAAATTTCTACAGGAAACAGTCTGAGGGCAATCAGAGGCCAAAAATGGGTGAGAAAAATGTAGGGAAGGTGGATTGAAGGTGGGTTTGGATGAGTGGAATGTGGCCCACCCCTTGGCCAAGCTCATAACCTCTTGGGAGGCATGTATTTCACCTCTAGGATTTGATCACGGTGTAGGGATGAAAAATATGAAAATAGGTCTAATGGCGATTTTGATGAACAGTAGGCTGATGAAGGGTGAGAAATGAAGCTATGGGTGTTGGTGAAGTCCTCCTTGTCTGTGCTACCTAAACTTGCACACAAACTACATGTTCATGCAATAAATATGGACGAATTCATGATAAAGGAAATGGAAAAGATAAGTTGAATTTGGAAACCAAATCTACCTTAGCCTATAAACAGAGATGTAACACAGCATTCTAAACATATCCATGTAACTACAAAAACCTGTTATCGTTCTGTAATTTATGAGATTGTGAGAGTAAACATAGAGGACAACATCAAAACCACTTTGGAAGCTGGGATCTAGCCCTGTCAGCTTCAGAGAGGGATCTCTTTGTAAAATTTAGCTATGTTTTATATAATTTTTAGGCTAGTTATGACTGTGCAATTTGTTTGTTTGTTTATTATTTAATTGGATTGTTTGGTTGATAAAATTCTTATAATTCCATTGGGCTATGGAGTCTAAATTTAACCGGATCTGCATCAAACTTTGAAGGATTTTCATAGGGAAAGCTAGGTTGCACTAGTTGGATATTTTAGAAATTTTTAAATGAATATGAAACAGAAGAAATGAAAGGTTCAGTAGAAACTAAGAAGCAATTAAGAATTCCTCAATTTAACTTCAACAGAAAACATAGAAATTACCTAAAGACGGAATAGGGTGCATATTCCAACAAATCCTATTCGTCACCATTTCTGTAATGTAATTTAGCTTTTTAAGAAATGACAGTGAAACAAAATAATGAATAAACACATGAACAGGAGAAAAACATCACCATTTCGTACACCACATGAATCTTGTGAACAATGTCCTTGTATTATTGATGAGTCCAAAAACCAGAAAATTACAATAACTTGGAGAAAATTATATTCAACAATCAACCTGGAATACTTAAAAATGTGAAATTTTTATACGATAATTTACAAATCATTACAAAATCGTTGTCTCAACAGACACTGTATAATTAGTACTACTCTAAACAACATAATCGATCTTTTCAAAGTAATAGGCAAGGTGAACAACAGTGTGGAGAGGTGGCTCTGCTTTGGAGGAGTCTGTTGTTGAATTGGGCTTTTTATGTGATGTTTTGGCTGATGTACTGTCTAATGTGCTAGCATATCTTCTTACTACATCCTAATTACTAATCAGTCTAGTAATTCACAGAGTTGTCCCATCTATCTTCATCTGAAATGGTTAACTTAGTTAACTTCCGGTAAATTTCATCAACCTAAGTATACTTTGAAAATGTTGGCCTACCACAAAAATATGATTTACTTCATGTTGGATAAAGAAATCATTCCCCATGGCTTCTAAGAAAGCTCTGCCTCTCATGCTTCCTTTGATGTTTGCAAACTTTGAACTTTCCCTGGCTACCTCCTTCAGTTTTCTAATATAATCTTCATGAGTAATCAATTTTTCATTACTTACAAACAAACTAGGTTGCCTTTTCTAATTTAGAGCTTATATACTGGTGAAAAATATATTTAATACTATCTCCAAACTCTGACATTTCTCCTCCAAATTAGCAATAAGATTCTTTTTGGTCAGAATCTTCTTTACCTCCAAATATTTTTTGCTCCTATCATCAATTCCTAAATCATCTAATTCATAATTATTCTTTGAATTCAAGAACTTAATGATATTTATATATTTGGCAGGCATGTCACCCAACTATTCTTTGCTTTGTAATGGCCTCTGCTGCTTTCTTAAGCAAATCCTACTGCTCAAAAATAATCTAAATACATCGCCAAATTTCAGCCATAGAATTCATAATATCAGTCCAAATAATCTCCTTGGCTTGGGCCAATGTTTGTCCAATATTTTATTCCCTTTCATATTTCTGTAATCTCTCAATCAGCCTCTAAGATTTATGAGCTTCAGCAAGGTGTGAAGCTTCACTCCTGGTCTTCTGGTCCTATAGTGCCTTGACTTGCCCCTGCAACTTTTTAATCTCTTTTGTTTGAATTGACAAATTCTCCACATCTTTTTTCAATTGGTCAGCACCCTCAGTAGACTGTGTAGAAGGTGCATTTGAGGTTGCAACTGATGTGGTGGGGATTTTTGTAACAAGTACATCATCTAGGGCAACCATGGATAGTTTTGCACTCTACTCCTTTTCCTTGATCATTTTCTCCATCTCAGTTTCCATATGTCTTATCTCAGCATTATGTTCCATGATTAGATTCATCATGTCACTTTTCTGAGTCTTTGTTTCTTCAATATCCTTTGTGAGAGGATCCTCAATGGCTGGTAACTTCAGCTGCTTCCTCAATGCTGCAATGTCAACATTATTTTTCTTGATCAACTCCTCTGCAGCTTTGATGTTCTCACGATCATAACCCATCTTCACTACTAAAAGTTATAAGGATTTAATCCTAGTGTCCTTTTCAAGAGGTGAAATCTTCTCCATATTTAACTATGACTAAGTATTAGAAAGTGAAATCTGCAATTTGGAAACAGACATAGTAGTGTTGGTTATAGTGGAGAAAATCATTTCACCTGTATGTTTATGTGTCTCTATTTGGTCAATGGGATGAATATCTTTTGTATCAAACTCAAATGTTGTCTTATTGTAATATGATGTTGATTTAGGTTGTGGAATTTGGGCCTTAAGGAAGGCCATTTACATCTTCCCTTTCTCTATATCAAAAATTGAAAGTAGCCTAATTTGGGAGTTGAAATTCTGCTTCCAAAACTGAGCATATGTGTTATTCTTAAGAATCTCATTCTTAGGTTTTATTTCTCTAAATATGTCAAAAATAGTCTTTTATTTCTCCCCTTGAAAAACTTTTGTAGTTTGGACAGTATCTTGTTGCTCCTGGGATACTAATGACACTACGGGAGATGTAGCAAAATTTCCACCTACCTGAGAGAAAGATGGTGTTTCCTTGATTATCATGGCCACTTCTTGTTCTGAACTTTTCTCTACATTTGCTTTTGGATTCAATTTTTTCCTCTTCCTATACATGATTTTGAATTCCTTCCATGCACTATCTGTCACTGAAGATGACTCTTCTTACCTATATATTTTAGCTACTTTCTCCTGAGGAACAGGAATCTGTGAATTTGATGTAGAAGCAAGTTGCTCCTGAGCTTCTTGTAAGGTATTCTCTGCCCAAGTTATTTGGTTCACATATCTCTCAATTTCATGCCTCTGGGTATGAGTGTATGGAGTAGTTTTATTTTCTACTCTCAATCCGGAAAAAATACCCAGAGGGTCTTAAGACCATGTAAAACTCAGGTTGAACTTCATCTCCTTGAGAATATTATCTGCTTCTTCTCTTGTTGATCTGTTGTTATGTATGAAGGAACCAATCTGTTTCTTGATCCTGAACTGTGATTTATTTTTGGATGAAAAAAAATGTGTCTCATCTTAATTTAGCATTTTTCTAATGTATTCAAGTGCAAAAATCCTGATGGGAGGTATTTTGGCAGTTTGTATGGTTCCAAGTCACACCCATACACTTTGATTTTGGTGTAGTTCTGGTACAAGTCCCAGTCTCCAGTCTTTGCTTGTTTTGTTAGGTGTAAGACTCTTTTAGTGTCCTCACTAATTCTAGGCTCTGCTGAACTATTTAATACACTCATGGTTGGGTGGATAAACTTTTCAATATACTGCTTGTAGGTAAACTCTTCCTTCTCCTTCATCACTAGAGAAGTCTAGAATATGATTGATTGTTGGTTTCCCTCTTCAACTAGTTTCTGCATTCTTACTGATAATATATAAACATGTAGACCAAAATTGAAGTGTATTTGAACACTTCCTCGGTTTGAAACTTCAGAAATTGTTCATGAATGTTATCAGCCAGGAATTAACTGAAATTAAAGATAATAGAAGGCTTACTATCTGTTGAAAATATGGAAAGAAAAACTAAGATGGGTTCATCTACCCACAGATCAGAATAATAACCTAGAATATATGATATTATAGTTATAATTTGTTTAGCTTGATCAAGGAAGATCAAGGAAGGATATGGTGGATTTTTTCTTGGTAATTAGGTGTTTTCTAGTAGGAAAAGGTCAAATATCCTGGCTCTCTTGGCGAAATCAAGTTTATGGTATAGTTCGGTCAAGGCTTCTAATGATAATGGTGTACTATTTTCCACAGAGGGGGCCTACATCATCTGGTCTATGGATTTGGCAGTAATGGTGAAGAGGATTTCACCAGTAGGGGCTATAATTTCTCTTTTATTGGGGACATAACAGGCTTGGCATCTTCTGGTGAATTCTGGAGAATGGAATGTTTGAGGAAAAATATAGTGAGGGAGATTAGACTCCTAGAGTCCAATTTCATATGTTTTATCTACAAATTTGTCTTCAAGCCAACAATAGAGTTCGAAGAGTTCGAACTCACACTGTGTATCGAATATTTTGTAGTCCCTATCAACTAAGGGGATGTGATCTGGATCAATTGGGAGATGAACCAAGGGGTTGACAGAGTCCTCCTAGTTCTTCTTCTTAGGAGGTATATTTATCGATGAAGAATTTAACAGAATCGAGAATAAGGAAGATGAACGGTTTACCGGGACTTTTTGCAGGTCTATAGTTGATTAGGAGAGGGAAACAGGACGTTGCGTCTTGATCACAAGTTTGATTAGCTGGAGAAATTGATTGTGCACTGGAAAAATCTGACAATTAAAATTAATTTGCAGAGAATATGCTGCATAAAGGTGAAATGGGGACGGGTTCAGGATTTAAAAGGAATTGGCGGGTTTTTCATTGCAAGTAGGCGTGGGTCCGTTAGATTCAAATGGTTACCTGGGAGAATTTAATGTGAAAATGGTAAGCTCTCAGGGAAAATATTGATTGGGAAACGGTTAGGACTATGTGGCAGGGGTTTAATGGTGGAAGGAGTGGGGTAGGGACAGTGGGAAAGAGATGAGGGGGAAGAGGTTTTCGAAGGGGAAGAGGGTGGTTAATGGTTTTAGGTAGGGGGGGTGTGAAATGCGGGGAAGGTGCCACGAAGTGTGGGACCCGGCGAGGGAATACCATCTTTTCGGACCTCCCCCCCCCCCCCCCCCCGAAATTAAAGATAGGATAGAGGGGGGGGGCGGGGGGGGGCGGAGGGGGGAAATTATCGTGTGCCATCAATCTGTTGTGTTAGATAATCGTATGGTTGAATAATGTGCATCCTTTAACCACCAACATGACAAAACAGTTTGTCGTGAAATGACTTTTGGTTTTGATTGAGAACTTTGGATAAGATTATGTATGAAACATAGCATTATCCCTTTGTGCATTTTACATAATGATTTTGAAACTTAGGCTAAAATGCAAAGATGATTATTTTTGAAACAAAATTAATCCCTTCTACCCTTTTAACTCCAATTTTCTTTTCTAAGCTAACATTTTTTATTTCTTGCCAAGGGTGCATTTAGACTAGAAAACCCACATTTTCTTCTTATGAAAACTAAAATATATTTTATCCTATCCCTTATTTCTCCATTGATTCATCTTAAATAATTGAATGAATGTCATTTTCTACCTAACTAACATTAGCCAAAATTACACAGTTTGGCTAATCTTTATTCTCTAGTCTAATTGACATAAATTTAAACTTTTTTAATCATGATTAAGTTGTATGATTAAATAAATTACTAATGATTGTGGCATTTTGAACAAGTTGCAGACAACCTTACTTTATTTAACATAAAGAAAATATCTATCAGCAGTGGCATTTAGATTTGCAGCACTTTCAGTATTATTTCTTGTTGTTTTTCTTTTGTGGGGTTCTCGTCTCATTTTTATTCTTTTTCAATGTTTTTCTTTCTTTTTCTTTTGTCTCTTTATTCAATTTTTTTTTAAATACCCTCTTTTCATTTTCTTTTATATGTTTTTTTTGTAAATCATTTGCAGATTGAAAAATTATTTACAATATCAAATAACCGAGATAAAATGTCCAATCGCCTTGAGATCCTATAAATTATAGGACCCTAACAGTGGCTCCGACTGGGGATGGCACTCTCTATGTGAGATGCCAAGAACCTTTGATCAATAGCCTTGAATATTTTATTTCAGCAATGTCTACATCTGATTTATTTTTTTGTTGTAGTAATTATAATAGCATATCAATCAAAAGCTTAGGGCCTTCTCTGCGGCCTTCAACTTTTGTCAATAGGTTACCCAATCAAAATAGTACATACAATGATTTCATCTAAGAAAAACCTCTATTGTTGTGATAAATAATGCTTCAACATTTTTCCATGCACAGGTCCACTAGGCATTTCTATTCCATCTAAATTTTTAATAAAGAATGCATTGTGACCTCTGAAAGCATAAATGATATATGGTCCTCTCCACAGATTGCCGAATTTCCCATTCTTGCCTTTGTCCTCTCTTCTGGAATCCCACTTTAAAACCTTGTCACCCAAATTGAAATCATCTGCTTTTGTCCTTCTGTCAAAAATTTTTTTTACATTATCCTGGATAACATGTGTTTTATTGTAGAATTCTTCCCTGGATTGATGCAGTTGAATGGTCTAATTTATCCTCCTCTGAGTATCATTTGGTTCAACATGAAATTCTTGAATTATCTTCATAACTGAAACTCCTAAATAATATGGAAAAATAACATCCATCCCATAAACCAATTGGTATGGTGACATGCCAATTGATTTCTTTGTAATAAGCCTATCAGCCCAAAGTGCATTTATCAGCTTATTGTGCTATGAATTTTTGTTATCTTCTAGTAGCTTTTTGATAATTTTGACCAAAATTTTATTTAAAGATTCATCTAACCCATTACCCTGAGGGTAATAAGTAGTTGAATGTCCCAAAGTAATATGATATCTGCTGCATAAATCTATCATTTTCTTTGATTTAAATGTTGCAGCATTATCTGTAATGAGCTTATTTGGACATCCAAATCTTCACAGGATATTGGTTTATAGAAATTTGATAATTACAACATCAATTTCTAGTCTGGAAGGTGTGGCCTCTGATCTGAATTTGAATGCTATTTTTGCTAGGATAATTTCCTATTCAGATTTAAAATTAATTTGATGATCTTATGTTTGATGTACATAGGTTTCTTTGGTGTTTATGAGTGCCAAAAAGATAAATGAACTCATTTTTTAAGTTAAATTTAAGAGCATAAAGCATGAATAACAAATGTTGAATAACGGTAAGAACAAGTATAACAAACCATCACCCCCAGATGTAGGTGTTAAACGACATGACGAAGTGCATGCAAGGAGACAGATGGCGCCCATAAATGAGCAACCTGCCTCACCTCCTCCCTCCCCCTCCATGTCTTAATGTCAAAGTGTGTGAGGTGTATAGTCTTGGTTTGGAAAATCACTGACGGGCTAAAGGGAATGTCGAGAGTTAATGAGTTGCAGGATGGGTGTATGTGCTCGAAGTTTCCCTCCTCATGAGGCTTACCCTTCAAGTCACCTTCAATCAGGAGGATCATCCCATTATGTTGAGTGTCCTCGTGAGCTTCGATAGGAGGGTCTCCTGCAGTGAGGTCTGGAAGAGGAGGACACACTGGTCTCTTTCCAACATCCAGCCAGCCCTCATGCCGAGGTGAAAAATGAAATGTATGTGTGGGGGACGCTTGGGGGTGCAGGTCCCAGATGATGATTATGAGGCCCCTAAAAGACAGGAAGCTTCTGGCTATGTGCACAACATCCCTGTACACATACGATGCCAAGTTGATGCACTAGATTTGGAAGCCCTCGCTGGTAATATGAATTCTCGGAGTACCTTGGCGAAGCGCTACTAGCTCATGAATAATTTTTTTCTTGCCTCTCTAATTCAACAACAACTCTCAGCGGATAGGATCAACCACCAAATTACCCAAGGAAACCATGCGTTGGATAAATATCGCGAGGCCATGGACCTCATCTTCTATGACCGTGAGCTCCGGTTCCAGGTGGGAGGGCAGCAAGCAGAAGACATCTTCCACCCCCTATCTTTCGTCGCCCTTAAGCCTCTAATTCTTTCAGAACCGGTGAGTCCCAAGCCTAGGAGAACCAGACTGGGGACAAGAGCACAGGTCAACAGGTCCAAGAAATATGCAAATGCCTCCACCTCCTCTACGGGAAGGCTGGTTGCAGAAGACGACGACAAGGCTGGAAAGGATGCAGAAGAACAAAGGGTGGAAGTTATGCTCGAGAGAAATGGCACTCCCTCCAGCAACAAAACAGAGTGCAGAGAAATTCTGGATCATCTGCATGCAAGGCGGGTAGCTGGGTACGTGAACGAACCCAAGGAATATGAGTGTACTCCCTCCAATCCCTACGCTTGTTGGATTCTGGAGGAATTACCTCCCTAATTTTTTTATGCTTTCTGGTGTCTATCTATCAAGTTGGAAGAATGTCAATTATGCTTTTTTTTCTTTGTTCAACATTATTATTTATCTGTTTGTTTGGCTTTTCTCTATATTTTTGAACATGTTGCGACTGGTGGGTTGGTTTCCCTCTGTTGGGCAGCACACTAGTGCCAACCAAACCTTGATTTTGATTACGTCTAGGGTAGAAAGTTGTTGACCCCCTGATTTCTCTGGTTACCTAGCCTATAATATATTTTTTTTACAATAATAGAATAGCTGGAAATTTACAAAAAAAAATTACAACAAACCATCACAATTGATCCATCAAAACAGTGTTTTGATGAAGGAATTCACCCCTCTTGGGCTACATCTTCTTGGTCCAGTTTCCATGGCTTAGGCCTCTGTATTAGCTCAAAAGTGAAAAAATGTTGTTTACATTCACCTAATGCTCCTTAAACATGATTTAATGAGTCCATAATATCCATATCTATCAGAAATTACTCTTCTTTCTCTCAATTTGGTCGAAAATTGCAAAATATATGGCCAAAATAAATTTTCCTAATAAATTGCCTCCAAAACTTGAGAAGACTCCAGTTATCCCCACCAATTATGGAGTTCCGTTGAATTTGGTGTGACCCCCAAAAATTACGCCAAACTAACTTTAAGTTTAATTAATTGTTAAGTTGTAAATAGCGTCGGATAAGCTCGAGATTATGGCGCATAAGTGCATTTACAATAAATCACGCATTAGCGCTGATAATTATGGATTAGGGCTATAAGCCCACACTTAAATGATAATCCCTGCACTTATGAACTCCGCTCCGACGGTGGTTAGATTGGATGGTCGTATGGGGAGGGGTTTGGCCCTCTCCATGCCCCCATCATTCCAAACATAACAATTAAAATATATGTGGCCGCCCATACCTATTAAGACTTAGAGCGATGGTATGGTGGTAAGGGCGAAGTGATGTTGTGGGGGAGGTCGCGGGGTTGAGCCCTGACCTCCACCCAATATGTACATATTTTTTTCCATACCATAAACATTAGAACCTTTGGAAATTAAATTAACTTTCAACTTTGGAAATAATATAATATTCGGACCCTTTGTAATAATGTGCCAATTTGATATATATGTGGACTTTGCATATATGATAAAAGTGCACCAAGCTATATAGTTTAATCTGAATTTGACCATTCAACCTTGGATAGGGTACACCAAAGGGGGCATGTGGCGGCCCTTGGTTGTACCACATGTCTGCCTCTGGTTGGCCTATCCATCTATTAAAAAAAAAAACTTCAACCTTAGGAGCAACTCACTAAAAAAAAATCACGTTCAAACCAAACTAGTGAATCTTGTACTGACACTTGTCACAGTGTCAGTGGGCGAAACTGAAGAATATTCCCTAAATATACTTAATTTTGCTGACTAGGCTACCGTGTCACCAACCTATCACTTCTTCAAATTTTTTAGTTTTTTAGGAAAACGAACAATAGGCTCTATCTTCTTCATCCGGACTCTTTTTCCTACAAAACGAATTGCATCGAATTCCTGGCGACGAGATCTTCACTGTCGTTCAGTTTCCAATCAATTATGAGCACTTTCATTTTTGAGATTTTACATTGAGCACCTGGTCAATCCTCCCCAATATAAGCCTTTTAAACCCCAAAATATATTTGGTTACCGATCATGTGGATGAGGGTGTTATTCCCTCACCCTTCCAGTCTCTATCCACTTAAATTTTCCCATTTTCATCAAATTGAGCTTTTCACAAAAACTTAAATTTTTCCTTGAATCTTGTGACCTTCTCTTCTTGTCGTTGACACTCTCATGCTTCAATTCCCATGAATTTGCAGAGCATCAATCTATTCTTTCAGAAACCATCTTGTTCCTACTTTAGTCATTAATCAAAGCAAACTTAAAAATTGTCTCACCTTGCACACTATCATCATGGCGATTCTTAACTGCTCTTGATTTGTACTCGCATCGACTCTTGACCAAGTATCTTCACCATTGCCATGTACCCTTTGGAAACCAAAAAACAAGCATTTGTGGAACCCATGCGTTATTTTTCAAGTTGCTTTGTCACTTTCTCTTTGACCTTTGCACTCTCTTGCATCGGCATCTTATTTCCAACATTTCTCAACACTGATGTTGATTGCTACAAATGTTTTACGTCTTGTTCACCTCCTTTTAAAGGAAACATGTTAGAGTCTTGAAACATCTCATTACATGCATAAGAAACCTTAATGAAATCAACTTGTTCGAGTTCAACTTCATCAAGAAAGTTTGAATTGATGGAGAATATTAGTATGCACTTCCTTGTAACCTGCAAGTTTGAATTCTTACATGTCCACCCTAAAGGATAAGGTCTTGGATGTCTAACAGTTTCAAGGTCTATCTGCTTAACCAAGTCTTAAGAAATCAAGTTAGCTTGTGACCCACTATCAAAAAGTGTATCTATCTTGGTATGTTTAGAGGCAACATTAATATGGAAAAGTTAAATTCTAGTATCTTCATCTTGAGTGACATTGGAACAATTTGAAGAACTAGTGCTTTCTATGTTATTACCTTTCAAAACCATGGCTATAATCTTTGTCTCATCTCCTGAATCTGAACCTAATTCATGTTCAATTATAGCAACAATTTTCTCCTTTTCTTTGGCTTTCAGTTTGTTTGGCTTCAACTCAGGATGAAGTTTCCAACAGTGGTATTCATCATGGTAATTCTTCAAACATTTTTTACATATGAGTTTCTCTCTCTCTCTATTGACAAAGCTATTTATATTTCCTCTTCCATAAAACTTTCCCTTTCCTTTACCCTCACTATCACTTTTCTCATCTATGTTTTGTTTCCCTCTTGCTTATAAATGTGTGGCTTAAACACAAACATAGATTGTTTGTGGGATTAAACATGATAATAGTATGCATAAGGTACCTTTGCAAACCCCCAATGTACTTTAACAAAGTTTCTTGAGAATATAAATTAATATCAAAAATAAGAGCTCCTCTCCTAAATTCATGAGTATAATCTTGCACACTTTTCCCTTTCAATTCTATAAATTCTTTCTAGTCCATAATGTCCTTTTGCATGTAAGCTAATGGATAAAATTTCCTTTTAATGGCAGCAATAATACTTGACCAAGACATAGAGATCTTACCGTAGTTTTCAATCTCTTCTTGAGTCATTGCTTCCCACCATACAAGTGCATATCCTTCCATCCTTAAAGAAGCCAATTGAAACTTTATGTCATCTTCATGAAGGTTCTAAATTCTGCAATACACCTCCAATTGGCGTATCCAATTGTCCAATCTTTCTACATTTACCTCGTCATTATACATTGGAAGCTCAAATTTGACATCAAGTTTAAGTAAGGGTTTTTTTCCTCTTGTGGTCTTTGAGTGAGTATGGGTAGTTTTTGTGGTGGAAGTGGAAGATCATGTTGATGGAGAAGATGAGGATGATGAAGATGGTGGAGATGGAGATGGGTTTCCTCCACTACCCTTTTAATCCTTTTCTTCAAACTTCTTATCATCTGAAGTTTCTTCTCCGTGTGGAGGCTTAGAACCTTCTCCTGCCATCCCAACAGTAAATTCATCAAACATAATTTTACCCATCTTCTTTATGTCGTTGAAGTCTTTCTTGAAATCATCATCTTCTGAATGACCTTCAATTTCTCCAACACCTGACATGATGGCTATGGATTCAAGCTCAACTTCTGGTGCTTGTACCTCTTCAATCAACTCAGCTTCTAGTGTAACTTGTACCTCCTCAGTCCCAGCTTCTTGAGATAGAACTTGAGGTGCTTCAAGTGCAGTTGTGAGTGGAACTTTGGGTGGAGATGGTGCCCTTGTGGCTCTCCTTCTTCTAGTCCTAATCTTAGGACTTGCAACCAACAATTTCCCTTCACCTCTCTACAATTTCAATCTTGTAAGCATCACAAATTTGCAACCATTAAAACACTACTTGCACACAACTCAAGAAACTATCAAGCAAACAACCTTTAAACCAAGCTTTGATGCCAAATTGATCTGAATTTGAATGTTAGTTTTTTTGTGCTAATTTCATCTTCAGATTTAAAATTAATTTTTTGATATTATTCTTGATGTACATAGGTTTCCTTGGTGTTTATGAGTGCCAAATAGAAAAATGAGATGAGTTTTTAAGTTAAATTCAAGAGCATAATGTATGAATAACAAATGTTGAATAGCATCAATAAAAAGTACAACAAACCATCACAATTTATCCATCAACACAGTGGTTTGATGAAGGATTTCACCCCTCTTGGGCTACATCTCCTTGGTTCGGCTTCCATGGCTTGGGCCTCTGTATTAGCTAAAAAGTGAAAAAATTGATGTTTACATTCACCTACAGCTCCTAAAACATGCTTCAATGAGTCTAGAATGTCCAAATCTATTAGAAATTACTCTTCTTTCTCTCAAGTTGGTCAAAAATTTCAAAATATATGACCAAAACCATTTTTCCTAGTAAACTGCCTCCAAAGCTAGAGAAGACTCCAGTTAGCCCCGCCAATTACGGAGGTCCGCCGAATTTGGTGTGACCGCTGAAAAGTCCACCAAACTAACTCTGATTTTAATTAATTGTTAAGCTATAATTAAGGGTGGATAAGCTCGAGATTATGGCGCATAAGTGCGTTCACAATAAATCACGCATTAGCGTTGATAATTATGGATTAGGGGTATAACCCCACACTTAAATGGTAATCCATGCGCTTATGAACTCCACTTCGCCGATGGTTAGATTGGATGGTCGTATGGGGAAGGGGTTGGACCCCTCCATTCCCCTGCTAGTCCAAACATAACAATTGAAATATATTTGGTCGCCCATACCTATTAAGACTTAGAGCGGTGGTATGGTGGTAAGGGCGAAGTGCTGTTGTGGGGGAGGTTGTGGGGTCGATCCCTAACCTTCGCCCAATCAGTGCATATGTTTTTCCATATCATATAACATTAGAACCTTTGGCAATTAAATTAACTTTCGACTTCAGAAATAATATAATATTCAGACCCTTTGTAATAATGTGCCAATTTGATATATATGCGGAGTTTTCATATATGATAAAAACGCGCCCAACTATATAGTTTATATCTGAAATTGACCATTCGACCTTGGATAGGGTCCCCTACATGGGGCACCTAGCAACCCCTGACTGCACCACGTGTCTACCTCTGGTTGGCCTGTCCATAAAAAAAATAAAAAATAAAAAAATAAAATCAACTTCAACCTTAGAAGCAACTCATAAAAAAATTTCACCTTCAAACCAAACTGGTGAATCCTGTAGAGACACTTGTCACAGTGTCATTGGGCGAACCTAAAGAATATTCCTTGAATATACTTAATTTTTCTGGTTGGGCCGCCATGTCACCAACCTGTCACTTCTGCAAATTTTTTAGATGTTTTGGAAAACGAACAGTAGGCTCCATCTTCTTCATCCACACTCTGTTTTCGACAAAGCGAACTACGGCAGATTCCTAGCGATGAGCTCTTCATTGTCGTTCAATTTCCAATCAATTCTGAGCACTTTCATTTTTGAGCTTTTATACTGAGCACCTGATCAGCCTCAATCCATTTGGTGAAATATTCAATGGCTGTGAGGATCCACTTGTGTTGGGCAGAGGATGATGGATGGATTTCTCCATTGAAATCCAAACCCCATTGTTGGAAAGGGCTTTCAACAGATATGGTTTTTAATCTTTTTCCCTCAAATATTTGGCATTTGTGGCAAGAGTTTACTTTCTTGTGGACATTAGGGAAAAGGGTAGGCCAGTAAAAGCCAGCTCTAAGGATCTTGTTAGCAGTGTTTTTCTAGTGCAAATTTCCACCACAGTCACCTTCATGAAATTACTGCATGGTTCTTTCTGCATCATACTTCAACATACATTTTAGTAAAATACCACCAACATCTTTCCAATATAAAACATTATCTATGATGCAAATTTTCACTGATTTTAACTTTCGAAATCTATTCTTTGTCTTAGTTAAACCAGGAGGAGCATTTAAATTGAATAAATAAAAAATGAGGTCTGCATACTAGGGTGAGGTTACAAAATCCTCATCAATTTGTAGAGTCACATGCTCCTCTTGATCATCTAATGTAGCTACAAATTTGATATCCAATGCATGGAAATTAGACTCAGCCATCAATTTGGCTAGTCCCTATCCTTTGATAAGCTTGGTGGGTTTGATTTCTATGTCATATTCAAGAATGATGGAAATCCATTTACCTCTTTTACCATCTGGTCCATTTTGAGTTAAAATATCCTTAACCACAGAATTTGGTACATAATAAATTATGTGAGAATGGAGAATATATACTCTGGAATATTTGATTTCTTTAACTAGGGAAAAGGATTCTTTTTTCGTTATGTTATATTTCAATGTGGCATCCCTTTAAGCCTTACTAAATAATGCAATGGGTTGTTCATATCCCTCGTTATTTTTCTGTAAAGGAAAAGTTGCAACATTGTGTTTAGATGCAAATGAAAATATTATAAAATCTTTGGTAAAATCTGGACTAATCAGGACTGGTGCTTTTGTCAGTGCTTGTTTTAATTGATCAAATTATTGCATGGCTTCAATGTTCCATCTTATTTCTAAATCTATTTTCAGCATGTTTGTTATGTTTCTGAGAAGTTCTGCAAGGTTGGGAATGAATCTTCTTAGGAAGTTTATCTTTTCGATAAATGATTTAAGTTCCTTAATGTTTCTAGGATGACTGATTTTCAAGATAGTTTCAATTCTACTGGGATCAATCTTAATACCTTCTTTACAAATGATATGACCTAGAAGTTTTCCTTCTTCAAGGCCAAAAATTGTTTTCTTAGGATTTAGTGAAATTCTAAACCTCCTAGATTTCTCAAAAACTCTTCTCAAATGTAACAAATGTTCTTCATCAGTTTTGGAATAAACAATGATGTCATCTATATAGATAACAATAAATCTTCCAATTTCATCAGCAAAAGCAATATCCATTGCCCTTTGAAATGTGTCTCCAGCATTCATTAATCTAAAGGGCATCTTCACATACATGAAGGTACCCCATGGAGTAGTAAAAGCTATTTTATCATGATCATCAGGGTGAACCAAAACCTGGTTGTAGCCTAAGAAGCCATCTAACAAATATATCCTATTAAATCCAACTACCTTTTGTAAAATGTGATCCATATTAGGCAAAGGGTAGTTGTCTTGTAGTGAGACTTTATTAAGGTTTCTAAAATATATGCACAATCTGATTTCACATGTTTTCTTCCTTGTTGGTACTTTATTGGAAACCCATTTAGAGTACCTAAGAGGAACTATGATTTTAACATCATACATCTTCTTGATTTCTTTCTCAATTAAAGGCATCACTACTAGATTTATTCTTCGAAGTTTTTGCTTAAAGGGTTTCTGATCCTATTTAATTGGAATTTTATGTTGTATAATACTAGTATCATAACCTTTGAGGTATTCATATCTCTAGGCAAATATATCAATGAATTCTTTGAACAGAGCAATGTATTTCTACTTTTCAGCAGTTGGTAGTGACTTAGACAGTTTAATCATTTTTGGGTCTCTTTCACTACCTATGTTGCATTCTTCTACATCTGCCCCTGTGGGCTTAATCTTAGGTTTCTTAGCAACATCATTGAAATCAAACAATTATTCTAATGGAACCAAACCTCTAAGTAAAACATTATCCTTTAACTGAAGTATTTCAAATTCTTATTTCCCTTGATCTATTTCAAGCAATTCTACTTTATTTACCACTTTATCTACATGTGTATTTACATCTGCATTGTCTAATTTTTTTCCTAAATCAGAATGTACAACTATTTAATCTTCTAAATCACACTCTATATCTATACTATCTTCTTAAAACTCATCCTTAGATTGCAGAAAATTTTTCAATTTGTTTATCATTGCCAAACACTTTCCAATACCTAACGTTGTCTAGAATGGTTGGTTGATGTTTTACTTCCACTATATATTTTCGATTTGGATGAGGCATTTTACAGGTATTGGATGAAAAAGCCAGACTATTAGCAAGGATATTTTGATTTATAGGAATTGCAAAAAGGTCATATTCCACAAAAATCTCTAGAAAATCCAGCACAACATTTCTGTATGCTCTTAATCTATGGTGTTTTGCAGAGTATTCTCCTTTAATTTGTTCTATGATTAACTCAGAATCCCCATGAATAGAAATTATTTTAGCACCCAATTTTTTTAATAACTGTAATCCTAGTATTAGTGCTTCATAATCGGCTATATTATTAGTGCATTGAAAATTAAGCTTGTATGAATGTCCTTCAACATGATTATTTTCTATATTTGAAACCCACACTCCTGCTCCATAACCCTCTTTGCTACAAGATCCATCAAATTCCATATTCCAAAGAGGTTCAAGTTGAGTGTCTTGTTTCACTGTTTGTGTTTGGTTTTCATCTATTTCACAAATATCAATTTCTGAATTAGAAACTTGAGTATTGATATCTCCATAATTATAGAGAATGAAAGAGTCTACATCTGAGTGGATAGAATAAAGAGGATAGTTGTGAGGTTTATCCTGACTACTCACCATGAATTTCATCAAGGTCTCCCATATAATCTCCTTTGCTGACCAAAAATTGGTATGGTAGCAAAATTCATCCCCATTTGTAGGGTCCCTTGTAAATTTTCTCCCATGAGCGTGACAACAACATGCCATACTTAGGGTGTATATCTACAACCACTATATCCATTACCAAACTTTTGGTTGGGATTTGAGCCAAATTAACACACAGATCTTTGATAATACCTAAGCATCTTACTTTGCTAGAATCAAAAGAATATAAATCCATATATGGTATGGTAATGTCAAGTCCTAGTTTCTCCATGACAGCCTTGGGCATTAAATTATGTGAAGCACCTAAATCTAACATGGCATTATGGAGAATCTTATCATGAACATTTAGGCTAACATAGAATGGGGGAACACCTACTTCCTGGGTTTTGCCATCAACTTCTGGTCCAAATAAGGGTTCAAGTTGGTCATCATTCAAATTGACAGTATCTTTGTTTTCCCCTATATTTAGAGCCTTCATTACCTGAGATCTGTACACATTTTTGTTCATTAACTCTGTTAGAGGAATAGGAATTTTGAGTTTTTCTAACTCATTCTCAATATTGAAGGATGTTTGAACCTTACTCGTATTTAGGAAATCTTATTTGTTAGCAACATCATTATGAATAGGTTCTTTTTGCTGACTAGTGTTTGGGATATCTGTTTGAGTAGTTTTAGAAGCGCTATCAACTATCTTTTTGGGAAGAGTTTCTACTGTCCTTTTGCCCGAATTTTTAGCAGTTTTCTTGGCATGTTTGTCTGTGATTTTCTTAACAATAGTACTAGAGGTTTTTTTAGCAGGAATATTAAAATTATTTTTGTTGGGGGTGTCTGAAGTTTTATTACTCCTAAGGTTGTATTTTCTATGGACTTCCATAATATAATTGTCAAATCCCTATTTATAATCATCTGATTCCTCAATCAAGCTCATTTTGAGAAAGATGAAAAAGATATTTTTCATCTTTTTATGCAGGAAAATCCTCTCTGCAGACAGAGGCAATCCCTCTAGCCCTAGAGTGGGTCTAGTAACAACAAGGAACAATTAGAACCTACTTTCCTAGATTGTAAATGTGCACAGATTGCGAATATATGACTTACCTCAATCTGATGCTAATTCCCACTTGAGTCCCTTGGTCCTCACGTTCCATGATCAAATTCTTCTTTCCCTTGATCTATTTCAATCAATTCTACTTCATTTACTGTAATATTCCCAATTATCCATGAGCTAATTGGAATATTAAATTTTGTTTTGCTGCTTTGTTTTATGAATAAGAGGATAATGGAGGTCCATAATTCTCCTTAATAATGAATAAATCAATGCCAATGAGAAAAGGATATATCTTGGCAGCTTAATTTAGCACCTGAAAGTGTGAAAAGGGGCTAGAACACCTTGACTAGGTCAACTTTGACCAAATCCACATCACTGTCATGGAGGAGTGGTCATCAATGAGAGACAGCGCAGTTTTAGATGGAGATGATTTGCATGGAAGTAGTGCTATTATTGGATGGGGCTTAGGGTTTGCAAGCTCATATCTAATTTAAGGAAGAGGATGGCAACCATTATTCATTATGCTGATGTATATGATATTTCTGAATATATGTTCTATTTAGACATATATCATTCTCTACCTGTTTAGCTGAGGTTGAGTGTTGCTTAGCATTGGGTGTTCCTGATCGGGGATCCCACCTCTTCCATTGAGAAGCTCTTGGAGGATTCTTGTACCACATTTTTCACTATCAGGCTTAAGGCCAAGCTTCATCTTTCATTTACAGTGCAGATCCTGTTGAGGGTTGAGTTGTTTTGCAGGTTGCAGCAGTGGAGACCATATTTGGGTCATTTCATTGCTTATTTCCAGTGGAGAAGGCTTCCTTTCCATTGGGAGGACAGTAAGGAAGGCCCTTGTGCATATTTTCAGATATTGGCATCAGGTCCAATATTTATTTTCCCCTACAGTGCATTTTATTTCCAGATCTGCATTATTTTTGTAGGAGGAGTTGCAAGGTGGTTTGGCACACCATTTGGAGAGAAGTTTTGCTGGTGAAAGGGATCTTCCTTTCATCTAGGAGATCTATTGGAGAAGGACATTCTATTGTGCATATCAGATCATCCACACTTTCCAGATTTGTATTTTGCAATGGATATTCAGCCCTAGGGCCTAGATCCCCATCTTGTACATTGTGTTTCGCTGAAAACCCTTAAGGGGTTCTTCAAAGGAGGTTGTATAGTGCTCAGATCTGTAGTAGATCTATCTTTTGTAAACATATCGGCCTTAGATCTCATAGTAATCATTTTCATAGCAAGCAGCATTTAAAATGACTAATTTGAAGTAGCCTTCCAGCCTTCTTTATATTGTAGCTAAAGATCTCTATTTTGAGGGATTTTGTCCAATGGAGGCTTATTCTTTCTTGTTGTACATCTTATGGCCCATTTATTATGCATATTTGGTACTTTTATTACATATTAAAGGTCCCCATATTGGCCTTATAAGAAGTCGTTCTTACGCGTCGCCTCGTCCCGTGATTTTGCACTATATTCCCTGCTTCATTTGGGCTACATTTACATCTTTATCTATAGGTGTATTTACATTTGTGTTGTCTAACTGTTTTATTAAATTAGAATGTACAACTATTTTATCTTCTAAATCACGCTCTATATCTATACTATCTTCTTCAAAATCATCCTTAGATTAAATAAAATTTTCAATTTGTTTATCATTGCCAAACACTTTCCAATACCTAACGTTGTCTAGAATGGTTGGTCTATGTTTTACTTCCATTATATATTTTCGATTGGGATGAGGCATTTTACAGGTACTAGCCGAAAAATGAAGACTATTAGCAAGGATATTTTGATTCCTAGGAATTGCAGAAAGGCCATATTCCACAAAACTCTCTAGAAAATCCAACACAAAATTTTTGTATGCTCTTAATCTAGGGTGTTCTTCAGAGTATTCTCCTTTTATTTTTTTTATGATTAGCTCAGAATCCCCATGAATGTAAATTATTTTAGCACCCAATTTTTTGAATAACTGTAATACTAGTATTAGTGCTTCATACTCATCTATATTAATAGTGCATTGAAAATTAAGCTTGTATGAATGTCCTTCAACATGATTATTTTATGTATTTGAAACCCACACTCCTGCTCTATAACCCTCTTTACTACAAGATCCATCAAATTCCATATTCCAAAGAGGTTCAAGATGAATGCATTGTTCCCATTTTTGTGTTTGGTTTTCATCTATTTCACAAATATCAATTTATGAATTAGAAACATGAGTATTGATGTCTCCATCATTATAGAGAATGAAAGAGTCTAAATATGAATGGAAAAAATAAAGAGGATAGTTGTGCGGCTTATCTTGACTACTCACCATGAATTTCATCAAGGTCTCCCTATATAATCTCCTTTGCTGACCAAACACTGGTATGGTAGTGAAATTCATATCCATTTGTAGGGTTCCTTGTAACTTTTCTCCTCGTGAGGGTGATAACAACATGCCATACTTAGGGGGTATATCTGCAACCAATATATCCATTACCAAAATTTTGGATGGAATTTGAGCCAAAGTAACACATAGATCTTTGATAAGACCTAAGCATCTTACTTTGCTAGAATCAAAAGAATATAAATCCTTATATGGTCTGGTAATGTCAAGTCCTAGTTTATCCATGACAACCTTAGGCATTAAATTATGTGAATCACCTGAATATAGCATGGAATTATGGAGAATCTTATCATGGACATTTAGGTTAACATAAAAGGGAGGAACACCTCCTTCTTGAGGTTTTCCATCTACTTCTAGTCCAAATAAAAGTTCAAGTTGATCATCGTTCAAATTGATAGTGTCTGTGTTTTCCCTTATATTTAGAGCTTTCATTACCTGCTATCTATACACATTCTTATTTATTAAATTTGTTAGAGGAGTAGGAATTTTGACTTTTTCTAACTCATTCTCATATTAAAATATGTATGAACCTTACTCATGTTTAGGAAATCTGATTTATCAGCAACATCCTTTGGGATAGGCTCTTTTTGCAGTGACTTGTGGTTGGGATATCTGTTTGAGTTGTTTTAGAAGAACTATTAACTATATTTTTGGTAGGATTTTCTACGGTCTTTTTGCCTAAATTTTCAACAGTTTTCATGGCAGGATTATCTGTGATTTTCTTAACAGCAATTTCAGAGGTTTTCTTAGCAGAAATATCATAATTAATTTTGTTGGGGGTGTCTGAATTTTTCTTACTCCTAAGTTTGTATTGTCTATGGACTTCCATAATATCATTATCAAATCCCTATTTATAATCATATGATTCCTCATAATCAAGCTCAGTTTGAGAAAGATAAAAAAGCTCTTGTTCTTCTTGTTACGCAGGAAAATCATCTATGCGGATAGAGACGATCCCTCTAGCCCTAGATTGGGTCTAGTAACAATAGGGAACAATCAGAACCTACTTTCCTATATTGAAAATGAGTACAAATTACGAATAGGTGACTTACCTCAACTGACAAGCACTCGCTTGAGTTCCTTGGTCCTTCACGTTCCATGGTCAGATATTTGCCGCTAAGAGTGCTTGGTTACCTACACAAAGTATCAAAATGATAGCAAACATGAAAGCATAACATATATAACGCATATAAAACCTACTTAGTTGATCAAGGAAAACTAAGAATTCAATCACATATTAATACAAGAATGGAAAGAACGAACCAATCGTATTATATTAAGATAGAGAGGGGGAGTTACAACCTGCGCCTTGATGTCGCAGCTCTCCTTTGACGGGTCCTGATCCAGGCACGTCTCCAAATCGCTTTTCAACTTGATGTGAGGGCAAAAGATCTCAACTCTTGCTCAGCATCTATAGCAACAAAAGGTCTCTCTCCAGTTGCTCTATTATCCCTGTCAATTCAGTTGAGCTATGGGAGATTGCTCATTATATAGGAAGGGAGGAGGGAGCATGGATCCACTTTAGGTGGGGAGATGGGTTATCCCTTTCGGTGGTTCCACTTTTATAGGAACAAAGAGGCCAAAGGGAGAAACTCGACTCTATCCCCAGGAATAAATAACCAGGTCTCTGCCACAAATCTTCCAAATCTCGAAGCTTCACTTTAATTTTTAAAAATCTTCCCAGAGGGGGATTGACGCGAGTATTAGCTTCATTCCAGCACCGATTGGTGCAACCCTAGACTACAAACAATCCATTGATGCGAGCAATACATGGAGAGGGTGCACCACTCGAGATAACTAGGTTTACAAGGAGTTGTTCCAGGAATGGCCAACAGAGAGTTTGTTCATTGTGCTGAAGAGGACATGAAGGCATATTTTCATGATGGAAAACAGGCACAAGGGTCACTATTAAGGGTCTCCAGGATTAGGAATGGGGAGTATAGGTACACTGACATATTGTTGTGTAAAAGATGCCCCCTAAAGAATGAAGGTCGAATGAGAGTGAGGAGTGAAATTATTTACGAATAAGTGCCTGGACCAAGACGTCATTGTTGGAAAACCTACGCAAACAAGCACACATATAAATAAATTGATATCTCTAAAATAATCACATGACATCAGGTAAGGGCACAGCCATCCGTAGAAGTAATCATAAAGCAAGATCCAAGGTATGGACACAACCATCCATAATAAAGAGGATCACGTATATAAATCACAGACACACCTATCCAAATAAATATCGTGTACAATCATGAATAATACATATCGCCTCGCAGCCTAGGTTTTATCAAAAAAAACCTAGGGTCTTGCGCTCCATCACGACTTGATAAAGTACAAATTCGAGCATGCAAATAAATGAGCTGAAGTCGAACATGCAAGAAAATCGCCTGATTACTAGCGAATGATGTAAACCGTTAACAGGTGCGAGAGAAACCACTAATAATGACAATGGTTTTCAAGGTACCAATAGTACAATCCATGATTCAAATATGAGATATCGTCTCCTTTGCAGAATCATTCATCGGTACTGTACTGATGTAAGCTTCATCATTGGTGAATAACCTACCATTAGGCACAAGCTCTAAGGTACTAACAAGTGACTCTCAGATCAACCTCTCGATCATGTGGCCTGGTCATGATCCGTCGAAGGAGGGCCATAATGTATACCACATCATAGACACAAGATGAAGGCAATAATATGATAATGAGATTGATAAGAGAACCAAGAGGTGAATAATACGCAGAAGGAACTTTTCTTGAACATATTGTTGATCAGCAAATGGAGTCATTGATGTTTAACCACAAGACTGTGGGCTAACCCAATATTGCATGGGAATTTTGACCTACCAAATTAATATATTCGGGTCAATAATGCTTTTTATGGTTTCTTCTTGTCGAGATGTTTCCTTTGATATATGGCACACCATGTAATTCTTCACATTTTGAGAGATATTCATGTTTGAAGTTTGTACCCCCAGTTAGTGGGCTAAAACCCCATGGGGTTGGGGCATGGGTCATTGAAAAGTCATAATTAATATTTTTAAGCTCCTAAAATCCCTCCCACGTTCACTTGTTGAAGCCCCTCTCAACCTAAGCATTTATATAAATTGTGATCCTCATTTCCTCCTTATGTAAGGGATTTAGCCATTTGAAACAGTTCATCGTGGAATTTGTGCTAGAAATGTTTTTCTACGAAGGTTCGGAAGCTGAAATATTTATGAGGTGAAGCCGAAATCCCGAGGAATATTCGTAAAAGCTGCGCATCGCATGCGCAATATTTTTGGAGATATGATCTGTGGAAGTCAGGGTTTTTGCAAGCTCCTGAAATTCATCTCAAAGAAGTGACCTTGGTAAAATCGTCATAACTCTCTCTTTGAGTATCGGATTGGAATTCTGTAAAAAGTGACAGATAGTACACAGAATTTAGGTTTCGCTCTATCAATTTCAGAGCCGAATGAAGAAACAGTGACACGTGGCATTTCGTACAAGTTCGCTCTACTGAAATAGTCCATAATTAGGGCATTGTGAGAGATTGGGTATAAATCTCTCTTGAAGAATCCAAATTGGGTCATACCCGTGGTATTGGTGAGACGACTCAGAGGAATACTACAGGACTGAAAATTAGATATTGGGGATCTGAAATAACATAGATACACCAAATTCAATATCGAGCTCCTAGAAGGCAAAGAAAAACCTAGATCATGTGTTGTCAAGGGTTGCAAAGGACCAGAGTTTCAAGGGCAGCAAAGCAAAGCAAGGTGCAGAAGAGGGTAGCATGAAAAGAGCAGAAACCAAAGTGTGTAACAGCAGCAAGAAGTTCATCATATGAAGTCTTCAAGTGGGTAGCATTGCATACAATCCTTGTAAAGGTATCTTTGTACTAAGTCATTGTAAATACATTATTGTAAAAATTGCACTAGTGTCTATCTGCAAAGGGTTGAAGAGGCAGTGTTGGGAGTTCTAGGATCATCATTAGGTGGTTGTGTCAAAGTTGGGATTATGGTCTAGTATATCTTCTTCTTCTGCATCATTCTATATCATTTTAAAGTGGACCATTTTCCTTGGTACGGGAGTCCATTCTTCTTTTATTATTCTATAGGGTGGTAGGGTGGCGCTAGAGTGAGTTGTAGCTCATTGGGAGTTGGGGCATCCGTTCAATTGACTACTGAATAATCTTGGGTGTTGGAGCGTCCATCCAATGGGAGCTGGAGAAGAATGGTTTTCTAGATTCTAGGAAGTTGGAGCTTTATTTTCAATTAGAGTTGAATATTAAAGAATTATTAGAAAAGCATTCGGTGGTTTTTGTCCTGGAGTGGGTTTCCACCTTAAAAAATGCGTGCATTTTTGTTCCTCGTGTTTTCTGCTATCATTGTACAAACACTGATAATAATTGAAGATTAACTAATGCTCTAAATGAAAGGACTACTGATTCAACCCCCCCCCCCCCCCTCTCAGTATTTCCAACAATTGGTATCAGAGTTTGGTTCCTTCAATAGCAGTTTAACAGCTGGAAGGAGGTCATGGCGCATACCAGGAATGGTGTACCTCTATTCAATGAAAATAATTATCCACTCTAGAAAGTAATAATGGAGGTCTATCTCTTGGGGCAAGGTTATGAAGTATGGGACACTGTTCAAAATGGATTTACATCAACTACAGATGAACAAGGTAAGAAGAATTTGGTAAATGATGCAAAAGCAAAGAATATTATTATCATTGGACTTATTGAATCTGCTTATCATAAAGTGTTGGGTTGTAAAACTGCCAAAAATGTATGGCACAAGCTTGAGAATATATATGTAGGTGACTCAAATGTCGAAGAAGCAAAGCTTCAAATCTATAGAGCAAAATTTGAGCAACTCAGAATGAAAGAAGATTGCAACATTGTTGCATACTTCCAATACGTTGATGAAATAACCAATACTCTAGAAGGATTGGAAGAGCCAGTTGACAAGAAGACTATTATACAGAAGATTCTTAGAACGTTACCAGGGAGATTCAACCCAAAGGTATTGGTCTTAGAATACAGTGAAAATCTGGACAAACTCAACAAAGAGGAATTACATGGAGTTCTCATAGAAAACCAATAAGGATAAACAACCTTTAATTGAAAAGACATGCACCTGCAAGTGTGAAGAAAAGGGAGATGATGAAGAAGGTCTTTCAGATGAAGAATATGCTTACTTCACGAGAAAACTAAAAATTGGTAAGGGAAAATTCAAAGGTAAACTTCCATTGATATGTTTCAGTCGTAATGAGGTTGGGCATTTTGCAGCAAAATTTCCAAACAGAAGTAATGGCAACTCAAAAGGAAAGAAAGGCTTTAAGAAATTCAACAAGCAAGGATCCAAAAGGAACTTTCTCTCTAAAGAAGATATCTCATCATCCAATGAAGACAATGACAGTGAAGAAGAAGCCAATGAGAGAGTATTGTTTATGGCCAAGCACAATAAACAAGAGGTATCAAACAACGAAGAAGAAAGATGGACCATAGAAGAATTTTATGAGGAAGCAATCAAGCTTATAAAAGATCTCAAGGCGGAGAATATCCGTTCCAATACTCTTGAATAAAAATTTCAAGGTCTCAAAATTGAAGTTGAAGAACACAAATGCATTGAAGAGTCACTTCAAAAGAAGTTGGAAGAAAGCAACCAAGAAAGGGAAGAATTAGAAGCCGAAGTAGTATCGCTGCGTGAGGAAGTGAAGAAAGGAAAAACTATCCAAAACTATGCCAACAGCTCAAGGGCATTGGAAGAACTCATCAACAATCAACGATCTTACAACGACAAAACTGGCATCGGTTACAAAGAAGAAGAAGCAGGACCTTCTACAACAAAATACAATGAACCTATGAGATCTGACATACATGTAGACTTCATTAGACAAGATTTGCAAGAACAGCCTTGGAAGACAATTCCTCGATGAAAATTTCCATCCAGGTACCAACATATTTTTTATGGCTATTGTTATTCATGTGGAAAATTTGGACATAAAGTTGTAGAATGTCGCACATACCCTAGGAACGAATACAATTCCAGGAGATCTATCAAATATGAACCTCCCAGGGCTCAACGAAACATCAATAGATTTGAAAATTTAAGAAATAATATTGAATGTTACAAACGTCGAAACTTTGGACACAAAGCCAAAGACTGTATACTTGAAATCCTCCAGAAGAATCTTTGAAGCCACAGAAAAAACGAACATGGAAGAAGAAGAAGAATGATAATTGTGCTCTCGCTTTCAAGGCTCAAAATAACAAAGATGTGTGGTATGTTGATAGCGGTTGCTCAACGCATATGACTGGAGATAGAAATAAATTTGTATCTTTGAAAGAGAATGAGGATGGAACCGTGTCCTTTGGAAATGATGGATCTTCAAATGTTATAGGATCAGGTACTGTCACTCTCGGAAGCAAAGATGCTCTAGCCAAGAATGTTCTATTGGTTGAAAACATGAATCACAATCTTCTCAGTGTTGGACAAATGTGTGATCAAGGACACACAATACTATTCAACTCCACGAAATGTGAAATCAGGAAATGAATGTATGGTGAAATTGTGGCTACAGCAAGTCGAGCTCCAAACGACATATATGTTCTGGATGAAGCAACTAAAGCATGTCAATAGCTAAAGAGGATGATACAATAATTGGTAGCAATGATGATCGATTAAGTAAGAAGTTTGCTACAAAGGTGCAAAGTGATTTCGAGATGTCTTTACTTGGTGATCTGACATACTTCTTAGGGCTTCAAATATCTCAGCAAGAGAAAGGAATATTTATATGTCAAGCCAAGTACATCACGGAAATGCTCAAGAAATTTAAAATGGAAGATTGCAAACTCATCCTTACTCCAATGGTAACAGGTTGCAAATTGAGCATAGACGACTCATCTAAGGATGTGGATCAAAGGTTGTACATATCTATGATTAGTAGTCTTCTATATGTAATAGCCTCCCGACCAGATGTTATGCAAGCAGTTGGACAAGTAGCAAGATTCCAAGCAGCGCCAAAAGAATCACATATTAAATATTCGCCAACATTGGAATATCTTTGCCAGAAGCTTGGGATTCTCCCAAGTTCTCATTAGATTTTCCTTTTTCAGAATATAAAGGGGGAGTGGAAGTAGATTACAGGTCCATAGGATGGTTGTGTTTCAGGGGGAGTTACCCTTTCCCATTGATGTCAAAGGGGAGAGAATGTTGTAGGAAGAGGTGTCATGATCGCAGGGGGAGTACTTGTGTTGCCATCAATGCCAAAGGGGGAGATTTTTGATACACGGTTGTCATTGATGTCAACCCAAGTAGCACCAGGGGCTAACCCAATATTGCATGGAAATTTTGACCTAACAAATTAATATATTATGGGTCAATAATTCTTTTGATGGTTTCTACTTGTTGAGATGTTTCTGTTGATATATGGCACGCCATGCAATTCTTCACAGTTTGAGAGATATTCATGTTTGAAGTTTGTACCCCCAGTTAGTGGGCTAAAACCCCATGGGGTTGAGGCATGGGTCATTGAAAAGTCATAATTATTTATTTGGCAGTATTTGACTCAAATGGGATCAGAGGTCATGCTGGACAAGAATAGTGATGGCATAAGAAGCAAAACATATTTCCCAAACACATGGGGGAAAAGTGATGAATGAAGGATATCCCCCACCCGACACGAAACATAGGATGTGTCATGTTCAAGAGTGACATACTGCCAACACAACTGATTAATGCTTTCCATTTTCCCCCACCATTTCTGGCAAGTACCTCAATTATTTTTGTATAAAAGCTCGAAGGGGATAGCATATGCCTATGATATAAGTTTTTCCTTCGGAAAAAATCCATCCTAGTACATTTTACGAGCCCTAGGAAGGAGGAACTCGATATCATCGTGATGACGGATCCAATTTCGTAAGGTTTTAATGATCCCGATAAAGGTGAAACTTGACGTCTTTTCATATTTAGAGAGTTTGAAAAGAGGCGAAAAGAAAACTCCAGATGGCCATTTTTTGTAAATAGTCCCTCATACCCGAAAAGGTAGAAAACAAAATATGAGAGAACCTCTTAGTCATGATTGGCTAAGGTATTCCTTTTTTGTAAATAATTTACCCCAACCCAAAAAAAGCGTAAACGTATACTAGTTATATGACGCTTCGTGCGCTTTAACGAGCTCAAAACAACAAGAACTCGGCAATATTTTCATGTTTAGAGAGTCAGAAAAGAGCTAAAAGATGACTCTGAGGGGGTTAATTTTTCATTTGTTTTTAATAGAGTATGAAAAAGTAATAAACTGGAACCCTTAAAAGTGCCATCCACGAAGAAATAGAATTGGTCACTGCACAAGAACAAACCACAAACTGATTATGTGGTAAGAGAATTTAAACATTATTGAAATAATGGAAAAAAAACCCTAAAATGTCATGGTGCAGCTATAAAATATGAAGAAAGAAAAAAACAAATTAATTTTTACTTTCTCTTGTTTGAGAAAGATTTTTTACCCTAGTTTACCTTAGATCTTTAGGAGTGCATTGCAAAAGATCCAGGAGGTCAATCAGTGAGTTGTTTGTGCCAGGTAAGAGGCGATTTCCTTACCAGCATTTTAATACCCTTTGTAGCATGTTTTAGGGCTTATTTAACTTTTGGGGAGAGAAAAATAATTTGGGTAGCGCCCTGGATCAGCACAGGTATCCACCATCAGGACTGCGCCGACTTGCCCTTTTTACAATGTGCAGGTCTTTTATCGGCGATGTTATTTTTAAAATAGTCACGCCGACCGCGGGGCGGAAAAAAACATAGAAATCTAAAAAAAACAAGCTTTCAATCCAAGATTTTTAAGGCTAAATACTAACAAAGTTTTGCTAAATGTCATTGCAGGGAAAAGAAGCCATCAATCATGTTGATTGAGTGCAAAGAACGAGATCGTGATGAAGTTGATCAAGCAGCAATGCTAAACCAAGCTAGCATGGACGCAATGAGGAACTATGGGCTCCTCAAATTATTTATGACCCTGGGAATCAGAGCTCAACCTGATCTTCTGCAGTATCTGGTGAGTATAAGGGACACAGACCGAGAGGTATTCATCCTTGGTGACCAGGAATTAAAAATCAAAGTGGCATACATCTACTTCATCACTGGCCTCTTGCGTAGAGGGACACGAGCACGGTTTTTGGGAGCCCAAATCATGGGCGAGAGTATGGACATGATCATCGGGAGAGCATATGGCGAAGCAAAACGGTCCTCGAGTGGAAAAATAGCCATAAGTACCACAAATGATCTAGCATTCAAGGTGGTGCTCTACAATATCACACGTGTGGCTGGGGTGCAAACGCCGCATGAAGCCACTAAGGCTCAATTGCAGACGGTGGTGGATTGCATGGCACCCATTGTATTTAACTGGTGTGAGCCTGTAGTGGCAAATATGAAGAAACAACTCACGAAGTGTAAAAACCGAAAATTGAAGCAGTTTCGATACGGTTCTATCTTGACAGCCCTCTTCTTAGAGCGAGTGCCTCTACTCTAGTACCAGGGGATAAAGATAGATGCACCTAGTGGGCAGAGTATGTCATTCAGGCATGATTTATTCACATGGTTGAGGCATCAGCTGATCATGTTGGAGGACTGGTCGTACTCTGGGACAGATTTCCGAGGATACCCTGATGTGCTACTTCCAGCGAGCGAGCGTTCGGATGACAGACATAAAAACATGTTTTTGTCATTTTTGCATGTTTTTATATGATATATATACATACATACATACATACATACATACATATATATGAACTGATATGAAGCTTTATGTATCGCAAATGTTGGACCACAGAGGCCAACGGGGATGTCCCCCATCGCCAAGAGGGTGGCAAGAGACTTCAATGGCGCCCATTATGCGGAAGGAGCAGACCCTAAAGAGGATATTGCGAGGAACCTTGATGCCCTGACCATCGCAATTCCAGAATATGCACAGATGGACTGCATTCCCCGTTAATACCAGCGACACATTGTCGGGGTATCAGGCCGCATCCATTGACTACTTACTCGAGTGATTCGAGCAGTAGCCTGTTATCGTGATCACCGCACGGATTAGATTAGATTTTATTTTCTGCAGTTTTGCCGAGAACTGTGAGTCTCTCTTATGTATCAGAAAATTTATTATTTTTTTATGAGGGTATGATGTACCTATAAACAATATTTCCAAACAAATCGATATATATATATGTGTGTGTGTGTGTGTGTGTGTGTGTTATATTCTTATACCATGTTATGTTGTGATGATTATAAATTCTGCAAATGTCTATCTAGAACAGGATTAGCCAATGCATTTGTTAATGTATTCATATGTCGTGGAATGTGATGATATGTGATGTAATCAAAAATTGTTTCTCACAAACGAATACATTCTCAATATTTGAGGGTGTCTGACGAAATATTGCTCGTTGAGCTATAGAACAACAAGCTGTGAATCCAGGTTAACAACCAGTTCTCTAATTTCGAGAGAGATTGCTTTGAACAGAAGCTCAATAACTGCACTATATTATGTATAAATTATACAACAAGCATGTATATCTTGGATTCACCCGATCTAACAATGTACTAAATTTAAATATTGAATCGCTTCTGCAAATCTTTTGCAGAATTAAAAACACAATTGCTAATCACATGAACATGAAGAAAGATCAATCACACACAATACAAATAATTTCCCGGGGAAATATTACGGCTAAAAACCCCACTATATTCTATTGTATATTAAGCATGGATCATGAAACAATTACGTACAAAAATATTCTCACAAGAGCCCTCAGTACAATAGCTAATTGTCTCACACTGTCATATGCAAAACTGACCAACACATAGCCAATTCTCAGCCTCCAGAAAACCTGCCTTGCTTGCGCAATCCTTGTTGGTAAAGATCCCTAAAAGATAGGAATTCTTGCCTACCTTGACTGCGCAAGTATCATGGGCACTCCAATGGGTGTTTGCCTGCATGTGTGCAAGAATATAATCCTACAACTGATATTCAACCTCCCTTTCACCTAGAACTCAACTCGATCTCCACTGGATCTGACATGCATGCAGCTAATAATAGTAATTCCTCAGTTGCATGTGAGATCACTGATTGTGAATTAATTAATATTTAATTAACTAGAACTCTCACTAGTGTATCTTTAGTTACAACTAGCACAACTGAGTTTAACTCACTTAACTCAGTTAAACTATTTACAACTTGCACCAACTCATGCACCACTGCACTTCGAACTTTGTTACAACTAGAATTACTCTGCATGTCCCACCAACCATCCTCTAACTCAAAATCCAATAGCTAACTAAATTTATCACTTTCAATTAAGTCATTCAAGTCCACATTGAGAATATATTACAGTTTAATGTCCATCTAAATTAAGGGATAATAAAACAAACATGCACCCAAAAATAGAATTGTGGGCCCCACCCTAGTCTAGGTGCTTAATGCAACCAGGTGCTTAATGCACTAGGTGTGGCTACTGAATCTTCTTGTTGAATCTGACCAACATATTCAACAATATTATTGGTTTTACGGCCTAAAGATATGCCTTGCAGATCTACTAGCTCACCATTAGGATTATAGATAACCCAGGCCGCAGAAGATAAATTTTGGATACTACGGAAAGCACCATCAGCGAAACCGACATAGGGAGCCAAAGACATATGCAAATCAAGTAAAACAAGATAAGCAGAAAAACAACTTGCAAACACAAACCAAACCAAAAATGTACAAAAATTAAAAACACACTAATGTACAAGAATAGATACACGAATAAATCATGCATAATATCGCTTTAGATAAAGCCCATTCCGGGGTTTATCTAAAGGATTACCTTCATAATCAATAAGCTCATAGGCCCATTTTTGTAAAACACGTTTTACAATATATGGCCCATGCCACATGGGTTTGAACTTTCCTGCCCCTAGCTTATCGTGTGCTTGGTCATAGAGGAGGACCAAGTCTCCTTCGGAGAAGGCACATGGAGAAACTGTCTAATCGAAATGGGCTTTGACCCGTTTCTTCTGTGCTTTGGTAACCAAATGAATGAAGCGTCAAGTTTCATAGAGCCGTTCCAAGTATAAGAGACATTCCTCTTCTGCCGAGGTGCTTAGAAGTAATTCGACAGCTAACTTGAGCGAAGGAATTTCACATTCGATCAACAAGGTTGATTTGAGACCATACACTAACTGAAAGGGAGTGAATTCAGTAGCGTTCTTGGCTGAGGTTTGGTATGCACAGAGATATGAAACCAACATGAGATGCTAATTCGATTTGTGCATCCCAATAGTGCGTTGAAGCATGGTAACTAAAACTTTATTTACTGTCTCAACTGGGTCATTGGTCTGGGGGTAGCAAGGAGTTGAGTTTTCATGACACAAGCCAAACTGAGAAGTCATCTCAGCCATCATGTAATGGAAAAAATGAGATCCATGGCCGGTGACAATGGCTTGAGGAACATTGAATCTCACGATAACATGGTTAAAAATAAATTGAGTTGTGGTTTTACCGTCAGCAGCAAGTGTAGGCATTGCCTTGGCCCATTTAGTGAAATAGTCCACAACGACAATGATATAAGCATGCCCCCCTATCAAGTGAGTGTCTCATGTCATGAATTCAATGCCCAATTTGGAGAATGGGTCAATGGTAATAACCAGGTGTAAGGGTGCGGGAGGGGCACGCATCTTCCGCTGGTATAATTTGGAAAGCATGGCATTTGCGAACGACAAGGATGCAGTCTTTAAAAATAGAAGGCCAGAAATAACCAGCACGAAGGATTTTTTGAGTTGTTGCATAAACATACATATGACCACCACATGCCCCGAAGTGGCATTCATTGAGCACTCTCTCAGCTTCTTCGAAAGTCAGACAGTGGCGAAGAATTGAATCGACGATGACTCTGTATAAAGTATCTCCAATGATACGATATGGTTGGGAATAATGTCGAATCCGTCGGTGAACAGACTTGTCCAACTCAGATTGGAAAGTTTGGGTCTGGAGATAAACGATGATATCAATGTACCATGGATCAACAGTGTTGATTAAAAAGAGAGTCTCATCTAGAATGTGCTCATCTAGATCAGATGGAGCGGAGGCTGAGGGAAGGGAGCATATAAATTCAGCAAAAACTAATGATTTATTTGATTGGCAGCAGTGAATTCCAAATCAAACTCTTGTAGAATGACAATACATTTTGAATATTTACCCCCCAGCAACTAACAAGTCAAGATATAAGTCATAGGATTGCAGTTGGAGATCATTGTAGTCGTATGTAAGAGAATATAATGTTGAAAGCGCTGAACAGCATGTACCGCAACTAAAGCAAGTTTCTCAACATGGGAATATCTCGTTTCTATATCCATCAGGTTACAGCTGAGGTAATAGATGACGTGTTTAGTGCCATCACCTTCATCTTGAATGAGTACCATAGCTATGGTACTAGAGGAGGCTGCTATGTGTAAAAAATAGTCACGATGATAATTGGGGGGATGTAGTAAAGGAGCATTGATGAGGACTTGACTTAGAGCATCGAAGGAGTGATGAGCAACTTCGTCCCATAGAAATGGGATCTCCTGCTTTAGTAATCGTGTAAAACCCTTAGCAAGTTCTGTTGGCAATATGATGCTAAATGTTGTCCTTGATGGAAACCCACTTGATGAAGATGATGGCAACCTCTTATTAAAGATGTTTTTGATGCTTGATGAGTTTATTAATGATGTAAATCGGATGTTCTACAAGTAGCTCATAAGTACCAGAGAAGGAAATTTCAGTGAGGGCCAAAGCAATGATGAAAAATGTGTGTTACAAGGCATACGTGGGTTTGTCAAGGAGAAAGCGCGTATGCACGCGGAAAAGTACACGCCAAGTCGCGTATGGTCTTTTGCGCTCTAAAAATTAGAATACCAAGGGGCATTACCATGGTATTGACCCATTGCATTGAGCGTTGGATTGTCTATTTGATCTCGTCCAGGAAAACCATCGGAAGTAATATGGTTTTGACTCATGGTATTGAAAAAGGCTAAATCTATATAAGGAGAAGAATTTCATTGTGCAAAGGGTGTGCATGTGTCTGGGCTTTAATGAATATTTCACTCTGAAGTATATCTACATGGTTGAACTCTGCTCTTTAATTGATAGATCTGATTCTATGATGCATCTATGAACATAATGAAGGTTCAAGATCTCTAGATCTTGAAATGGTGAATCTCGTGGATGATCTGAAATGAAGTGATGAAGACCTGACGCAAATATGTTGAAGAAGTTGAAGAAATCTAGTAAGTTCATAGATCTGGTCTGATTTGAAAAATTTATCTTTTATAGATATATACGCAGGTTCGTTTCGTGAAAAGCGCGTGTATACGCGGCTCTATTCAAAGAAAAGCGTGTATGGGCTGTTAGGGTTTTTCTAATAAGTTGCACAAATGTATACGCGGGTTCTCTTCAGTAAAAGCGTGTGTATACACGGGTCTATTTAAGGAAAAGCGTGTATGGTATTTGAGTTGATGGTTGCTCAAAAGATAATTGAGGTTCTGCATATCTGTTCTGAAGTCTGGGCTATTTCTGATATTCTGGTTACAGTGGTTTCACTGTTTTGACTGATGAAATGAAAAGGGATGTTTGTTGATAAGTGAAGAATTGTGTTGAAGCTGTTTGATCCAGTGTGAAAATTAATGAAACATAGTCTGCAGTGGATCTGAAGGTTGAAGCCTTCAGTCTGATAATAGAAGCTTTCTGTCAGCATACGCTGGTGCTAATATCAGGGGGTAGTAGCTCCCTTCCAGGTGAGGCTGGTAAACGAGAGCAGGGGGTTGTAGCTCCCTTCCAAGTGAGGCTGGTGAACGAGAGAAGGTTGTAGCCTTCTGCAGGTGGGTGCCTGCGTGCTGGTATAATTTTGCACCAGTACATGATTGTAATAATTTTTTCTTTATAATAAATATTGAAGACTGAAACGACGGCAGCGGTGGTTTTCTCCCGAATTGGGTTTCCACCTAAAAATCCTGGTGTTCATGTGTGTTGCCTATGTGTGATGATTATTCTGTTCTTTCTGCACCTGTTTACTATTTCCTAAAATATCTGATAAATGAATAATGCAATGATCTGAGTTAAGAATTGAATGCATAATTAGATCTTTGTGCATACGCGAGTTCTGTAAAGGATATCCGCGTATATACGCTAGTTGGCTTCTGAAAAGTCGCGTATGGGTTTTTAGAAAGGAAAAGTAAAAAGTTTTATTGTCTGCATTAAATACTGATTCACCCCCCCTCTCAGTATTTTTCCAACAATTGGTATCAGAGCAGGTCCTTCTGAAAAAGCTTAGCCGCTAGAAGGAAGATCAAGCAAGATGAGCAATCATGAGGGAACAACATCTATCAAGCCCCCGCTCTTCAACGGAAGCAATTTAATCTTCTGGAAAATGAGAATGAGATCCTATCTTCAGTCTATGGGAGCTGATGTATGGGCCATTGTTGAACAAGGATATCAATATCCAGCTGCTACACCAACAGATCCAACTGAAAGGAAGAATTATAAATCAAATGAAAAAGCGGTCAATTCTATAACAGGAAGTCTAACTGAATCAGAATTTGTCAAAGTCATGCAGCTGAATACACCAAAGGAAATATGGGACAAAATCATTCTAAGTTATGAAGGTGATGCAAAGGTAAAAAGTGCAAAACTCCAAACTCTCAAAATTGAATATGAAAATTTAAAGATGCATAGTGATGAGAGTATTGCCAGTTTCTTTTTACATATTGATGATGTTGTGAATCGTATGAGAAATATGGGTGAAACAATATCCGACACTACTTTGGTTGAGAAAATTTTACGATCACTAACGGCAAAATTTGAATCAAAAGTTTCTGCCCTTGAAGAAAAACAGGATATTCAAAATCTTTCCATGGTGCAACTTCATGGCATACTGACTGCATATGAAATGAGAAGAGGAGGACCATCTGAAGTCAAAGAAGTTGTTTTTAGAGCTTCTACAAAAGGGAAAGAAGTGCAAGAAGCAGAAGGATCAGGATATATTTCGGAAGAAGATGAGGCAAATTTTGTAAAGAAACTTCAACTCAGGCCAGATTTCGCTTAGAGTGTGTCTCTTTCAAATGTTTCTTGTAGAAATTTGCTGAATAATGAAGATTTATCCACCGAGATTATCTTGATCACATACTAATTCGAATTCATATGCAACACATAATCTCTTCTACAATCAATCATCAATTTGCGGAAATAGAAACAATCGCATGCGCACATAAACACAATATGTAATGGGGAAAGCTTATAGCTGAAAACCCCCAGCTATTTGTATATTATAATATAAGAGAAACATGTAACAATCTCAGTACAATACTCCTCACAAGTACTCAGTACTGTCTCCAAAAGTTACACACAAACTAGCTTGGTTTTGAACAAATCACAAGTTCAAAACTCATCCACTAATTGCCTGCCTCTATTGTGCAATCAAAGCTGGTCTAATGAGAGATCCAAGTTCAAATCTCACTGGCTCCAACTGCGCAATCATCATTGGCAATCTCCTCCAATGCTTGTGCAAATCTCATGCACAACTGCTGTCGCAACTAATAGCAAACTCACCCTTTCATCTACCTCTTCCACTGGTCTCCACTGAACTGTCCATGCACTGTAGTGAACTGATGTGTTCTTGAGTTGAATAATTAGTTAATAATTAGTGAATTAAATAATATTTAATTCACTCCACTCATCACTAGTTGATTAGCTAGTTAAACTAATCACAACTAGTTCAACTAAGTTAAACCGAACACAACTCCACCAACTGTCTCATCAACCCCACCAAACTCTGCCACTGAAGTCCTAACTGAAGTCAACCATGCATGAGCTCACCAAACCCCAAGGAATAGTGTAATTCCTTCTGTCAGATGCATGAGCCACATCCGTAGCTCCAACTAAAGTGTTGTAAGAGAATAAACTGAAGTTTAGAGTCCAAATATTATTAAGGGCTAATAATATTTGACTGACCTATTTTTAGACAGGCAGTCTAAAAATAGACTTCAACCTGTATGTCTAAAAATAGAGGTCCATCTATTTTTACCAACTCGACCAATCATCCAAGAATAGCATACTGCAACTCCTAGACCATGCTCCATATGTCTAAAATAGACATAGTCTAAAAATAGACTTTGCGCCAAAAATAGCCTGCGGGCCCACTTAGTGAAGGCGACTTCATTTCACTAAGCTCCATCATCTTGTTGCATTTTCAACACTCCCTATCAACAAGATATGGATTATCTGCAACCCTTATCCTGCCTCTGTGGAATTCGAATTTTCTCCTGGTGAGCGCCTTCGTCAAGATGTCAGCATCTTGATCCTCCGTGGGAACATATGAAAGTAACATGATTCTCCGCTGCACACAATCTCTGATATGATGGTACCTGATGTCGATGTGTTTGGATCTATCATGAAATACTGGATTAGCCGAGAGTTTAATGAAACTCTGGTTATCACAATAAATCACAGTAGGCTCCAAGTGCAACCCGAACAATCCAACGAGGATCTTCCTCATCCAAATAGCCTCGCATGCAGCCAAGCTTGCTGCCATGTACTCGGCCTCTGCTGAATTGAGTGCCACGGATCTCTGCTTCCTGCTGTACCAGGAAACTGCTGTCGACCCAATGCTGAAAACTCCTCCAGAAGTGCTCTTCCGGTCCGTTGGGCTCCCTGCCCAATCTGCATCAGTGAAACCAGAAAGCTTCACTCCATCCTCCTGTCTGTACCATAGACCATATCCCGCTGTGCCTCTGATATAGCGCAATACATGCTTGCCCGCCTTCCAAAAGAGCTTGGTAGGCTTAACCATAGCTTGCGAAAGCTGGTTAACTGCATAGCATATATCGGGTCGTGTATTGACCAGATACATAAACGACCCCACCAACTGTCGATAGACAGTGGCATCCACTACCTCCGCTGAAGTAGCATCCTCCTTCCTCCAACCACCAGGAAGAGGAGTGTCAACAGGCTTGCAGCCATGCATGTTGAACCTTTCCAGAATCTCCCGGGCATACTTGCCCTGAGAAACAAACAGTCCTCCACTGCGCTGCCAAATCTCCAATCCCAGGAAATAATGAAGGAGGCCCAAGTCCTTCATCTCGAACTCTCTAGCAAGGTCCTCCTTGCATGAAAGTATCAATAGCTCATCACCCGTCAAAATCAGATCATCTACATACAGTACAATGATCAACAGCTTCCCCTCCACCACAATCTGGTACAGGTTAGGATCCGCCTCACTCTTGGAAAATCCAAGCCCGGTGAAATAACTGTCAATCCGTGTGTACCAAGCACGAGGTGCTTGCTTCAGCTCGTACAGTGCTCTCTTGAGTCGGCAAACATGCGACTCACTGCTGAAGATCTCGAAACCTTCAGGCTACTCTATGTACACCTCCTCCTCAATGACTCCGTTGAGGAACGCAGTCTTCACATCCATCTGATGGATGTGCCACCCCATCTGCGCTGAGAGAGCTAGGATCGTCCGTATGGAAGAGTACCTTGCGAAAGGTGCAAAGGTCTCCTCATAATCGATCCCCTCTATCTGTGAGAAGCCTCGGGCAACAAATCTTGCCTTGTACTTCTCCACACTCCCGTCAGCCGCCCGCTTCACTTTGTAGATCCATCGTGAACCCACCACTGATTTCCCCTCCAGTCTTGGGACAATCTCCCATGCACTGTTTCTGACAATCGAATCATACTCTTCCACCATGGCATCTACCCATGCGGGGTCCGCCACAGCTTCCTTGAAAGAGGATGGCTCTGTCATGACACATTTTCTCAAAAGAGCCATGTATCCAGTGTGCCGTATCCGTGGATCGGTTTGGTCGAGACTGTGTCAGAGGTGGTCTCTACAACCTTTCTCTCGCATCTCGAGCGGGGCCGCTTCGCCCTTGTAGTGCGCTTGCGCCCTTTGATGGTTGGCGCTGCATGGGTGGTTTCTTCCACCTCCTGAACTTCCTCTTGTGGCTGATCCACATCCGGAAGCTCCTCCTTAGGAACTAATAGCTCCTCATCTGCATGCAAGTGTGGCTCCCTCTCAAGCAAACACTGCATGGCTTTCTCCTCCTGAAATTTGATATCCCATCGCACAACGCCTTGCGATCGTCCGGAAAATACACCCGATAGTTGTGAGGAGTATCGCTGTACCCCACAAATATTCCAACCTCTGCGGTTGGATCCAGCTTCTTTCTAGCATCCTTCATCACATGCATGTAGACAGGTGAGCCAAAAATTCTCAGATGAGAAATATCAGGCCTCTTGCCAGAAAACGCCTCCTCCGGTGTACTCATGCCAAGAATCTTGTGAGGACAATGGTTCTGCACATATACTGCAGTATTGCATGCCTCAGCCCACAAGTGAAGGGGTAGGCCCTGATCATGCAACATCGCCCGTGCAGCACCCACGATCATTCTGTTCTTCCGCTCAGCAACCCCGTTCTGCTATGGGTTATGGGGTGCGATGAGCTCTCTCTCCGAATACCTTCGCACCGCAAAAGTCTTTGAATTCAAAAGAGAGAGATGAATTCACCACCATTGTTGCTCCTAAGAGCCTTCACCTACTTCCTCGATTCTTTCTCAACCAGTGCCTTGAACTCATAGAACTTTGAGTATGTCTCACTCTTCTTCTGCATGAAGAAGATCCAGCACTTTCGAGAAAAATCATCAACAAATATCACATAATACCTGTGCTTTGTTGTCGAAACTACTGAGAAAGGTCCACACACGTCTGTGTGAATTCTCTCAAGGATCGTCGTGGCGCGACTATCCTTCTCGTGAAAGGTGGCTTTCACAAATTTTCCCAAGGTACATCCCTTGCACTGATCTGACTACGCAAGAGTACCCTTAGGAAGCCCAGTAGAAATCTGCAGCAGTATCTTCAAAGCTCCATGGTGAAGGTGGCCCAATCTCCGGTGCCACAACTCGCCATCATCCCGGCTCACCACTCCTTCTGCCTTGCATGCCATTGATGCGCAGCCATCTACTTGCAACTGATAAAGGTTCTTGACTCGAACCCCTATCTTCTGGGTCTCTCCAGTTGTCTTACTGCGCAGGAAATATTTTCCTTCGTTGAAGACCACATCATACCCTTTGTCTTCCAACATCGCCATAGAGATCAGATTCTTCATCAATCCTGGAACATGCAAAACTTCCTTCAATACGAAGGGTTTACCAGACTCCCTCTCAAAGGAAATGGTACCGATACCGGTCGCACTGTATCTACCATCATCGCCCATCTCGATGTGCACTCCAAGATCTTTTTGCTCTAGATCTGAAAACATATCTCGATCTCCGGTCATGTGAAATGACGCACCACTGTCCAAGAACCATACTGATCCCATCACACTTGAAACCAAGCATGCGATCAGTGAAAAATCCAGTTCGAATTGAGAAGCCAATGCCTCTCCCGCTGCAGATCCAGCAGCCTTCTTATTTTTCTTCTTCCGCGGACAATTTGTGGCATAGTGTCTGTGCTGGTGACAGTGAAAACACTTCACCTTTGACATGTCTTGCTTCTTGCCTTTCGCACTAGACTGAGAAGCTTTCTTGCTCTTCCCATTCTTTTCTTTGGTAGCCAAAGCGCAATTTTCTTCGTTAGATACCTTTGATGAAGATCCGTCCCTGGTAGTCCGCCTTATCTCCTCTTGCATGAGATCCGCCCAAAGTCGCTCCCATCCCGGCGACTTCTCCCGACCATTGACAGTTCTCATAGGAATGCCAAGCCTTCGGAAGACCAAGGAGAGCCAGGTCTACTTATGTCCTCTTCGATAAATACCCCCACACTTCCCAGTTCATCTCTGCATTGAGTGAACTTCGTGAGGTATTTGGCGATACTGTCGCCCTTCTCCATCTTGATGTTCCTGAGCTTATCTTTGAGTGCCAGCTTCCTTTGGTCACTCTTACTCCGGAATAGATCCGTCAAAGCTTTCCACATTAAATATGGAGTAGCCTTTCCATGCAGGCTGGATACAATATGATCCTTGACGCCCTCCAACAGGATCCTTCGACATTTCGCCATCTTCTTTTGCCATACTTCGACTTCAGCAGGATCAGTGGGCTTTTGGACATCCGTATCTACGAACTCTTTCAGACCATTATCTTCTAATACTGCTTCCATGCGATCCTTCCATGCAACATAATTCGAACTGCCTTCAAGAGCATATTCGAGTCGCAAACCGTTGAAAGACATTTTCAACACCGGCACCAAGAAAACAAAACTGCTGCAAAATTCGAATTCCACCTCAAATCTCAACCGCTCTAGATCTGTGAGAACAAATTATTTCTAGCACAGAGATTGACTGCAAGGGCATTTACTGGATATATCACCTTTCAAAGAAAGGATGGATCCAGAGGCTACCTAGCCCATTATAGACTCTGTCTACCGAAATAATATTGTAATCACTGCAATAGATCCCGATGATCAATTCGCTCCGATACCATGTAGAAATTTGCTGAATAATGAATATTTATCCACCGAGATTATCCTGATCACATACTAATTCGAATTCATATGCAACACATAATCTCTTCTACAATCAATCATCAATTTGCGGAAATGGAAACAGTCGCATGTGCACATAAACACAATATGTAATGGGGAAAGCTTATAGCTGAAAACCCCCAGCTATTTGTATATTATAATAGAAGAGAAACATGTAACAATCTCAGTACAATACTCCTCACAAGTACTCATTACTGTCTCCAAAAGTTACACACAAACTAGCTCAGTTTTGAACAAGTCACAGGTTCAAAACTCATCCACTAATTTCCTGCCTCTATTGCACAATCAAGGCTGGTCTAATGAGAGATCCAAGTTCGAATATCACTGGCTCCAACTGTGCAATCATCATTGGCAATCTCCTCCAATGCTTGTGCAAATCTCATGCACAACTGCTGTCGCAACTAATAGCAAACTCACCCTTTCATCTACCTCTTCCACTGGTCTCCACTGAACTGTCCATGCACTGTAGTGAACTGATGTGCTCTTGAGTTGAATAATGAGTTAATAATTAGTGAATTAAATAATATTTAATTCACTCCACTCATTACTAGTTGATTAGCTAGTTAAACTAATCACAACTAGTTCAACTAAGTTAAACCGAACATAACTCCACCAACTGTCTCATCAACTCCACCAAACTCTGCCACTGAAGTCCTAACTGAAGTCAACCATGCATGAGCTCACCAAACCCCAAGGAATAGCGTAATTCCTTCTTTCAGATGCATGAGCCACATCCGTAGCTACAACTGAAGTGCTGTAAGAGAATAAACTGAAGTTTAGAGTCCAAATATTATTAAGGGCTAATAATATTTGACTGACCTATTTTTAGACAGGCAGTCTAAAAATAGACTTCGACCTATATGTCTAAAAATAGAGTTCCATCTATTTTTACCAACTCGACCAATCATCCAAGAATATCATACTGCAACTCCTAGACCATGCTCCATATGTCTAAAAATAGACATAGTCTAAAAATAGACTTTGCGCCAAAAATAGCCTGCGGGCCCACTTAGTGAAGGCGACTTCATTTCACTAAGCTCCATCATCTTGTTGCATTTTCAACAGTTTTAATTGTGGAAGAGTTGGTCATTATGTTGCTAAGTGTCCTTACAAAGAAACACCTGCAAAAGGAAAGGAAGTAGCTAGAAATAAGAACCGGTCTAGCACTAGAAGAAGTTACTATACTCATGATGACAGTGATGGAGTATTTGATAGTGAGGAAGAATGTGAACAAGATCTTATACTTCTCATGGAATTTGAATCTAAAGAAGAAAAGGATACTTTTGTGGATGCTCTAGAGGACAATGATTTTCTTGAAGAGAACAACCAACTCAAAAGACGCTTAGAAGAAAGAAAAATTCTCTTAGAAGAATATAAAATTCTCTTAGAAGAAAGAAAAATAACCATCGAGACTCTAGAAAAGCAGGTTGAAGAAGCAAAGAAACACAATGAGAAATTAGAATGTGAAGTGGTAAGTGTAAGAAAATAATTTGAGAAAGTAAAGACTCTGAATTTTAGATTTGCTAAAGGATCTGAAACCTTAGATGAGATTATCAAGGTTCAACGTTCTCCTCTTATAAAGATAGGTCTTGGATACACTGGAGAGTCCTCTCAAGCTTCAGCACCAAATTATCTAAAAGTAGCTACAACTGGTTTACAAAATTCTGCCACTCAGCCAGGGAATAAAGAATCTTTACAGGTAAAGCATGATCATCCTAATGCAAGGAACACTAATAGGAATATCTTTCAAAAAGGCACCAATCAACAGGTAAATTCAAATAGAAGATTTCATGATCGCAGAAATTTCTTCTTCAATGGAAAATGTTTCTCATGTCACAATTTTGGTCATAAAGCTGCTCAATGTGTTGCATATAAAACCATCATGACAAGAGAAGAAAGAAAGAAAAGGATTGATGTTGAAACAAAGAAGAATACCTATAACAACTTTTCTCCTCTTCTAAATGAAGTTGAATGTGCTTATTGCAATAACTTTGGCCATGAAGATTCTGAGTGCAGGAGCAAAGTACAGCCAAGAGAGCATCTTCCTTCAAAATCCAAAATATGGAAAAAGAAGGAACCAAAGGTTGAAAATTGTGGCATAGCATTATTTGCGGAAGGTGAAGAAAATCAATGGTACATTGATAGCGGATGCTCAAGACACATGACAGGTGATAAACACAAACTTCGTGCATATAGTGCTCTAGAAAAGGAAAAGAAAGTTACTTTTGGAAATGATACTCCTGTCATAATTAAAGGGAAAGGGTCTATGTTTCTAAAAGAAAAGGTTAAGGCTAATGATGTCATGTATGTGGATGGATTAAGGCATAACCTATTAAATGTAAGTCAAATGTGTGATCAAGGAACTGAAGTTGTCTTTAGTTCAAAAGAATGTGTTGTTCGTGATCTTGATACAGGTAAAACAATTATAAAAGGAAAAAGAACTCCAAGCAACCTATATGTATTGAAGAATTGCAAAGAACAATGTTACTTGAGTAAATCTTCAGAAAACTGGCTATGGCATAGAAGGTTGGGGCATCTAAGCTTCTCTCAAATCAACAAATCTAGCAGACTTAATGCTGTTCGTGGTCTTCCCAATATTACTCTGCCTGAAAGTATCATATGCAAATCCTGTCAATTCGGTAAGAAAACCAGAGTGCAATTTAATGCCAAGCAAGGATCATCAAGTAAGCCTCTTGAACTCATTCATACTGACATATGTGGACCTATGAGGAAAAATTCACCACGGGGTGAAGAATATTATATCTTATTTATTGATGATTTCTCTAGAATGTGTTGGATTGGGTTGATCAAACACAAAGATGAAGCATTTGAAAATTTTCAGATCTTCAAAGCACTGGTGGAAAATGAATTAGATCTAAAAATCAAGTGTCTTAGATCTAATCGAGGAGGAGAATATACATCAAATGAATTCTTTGAATTTTGTGAACAACATGGCATAAAAAGACAGTTTTCTGTAGCAGGCACTCCACAACAAAATGGCATAGCAGAAAGAATGAATAGAACGATTCAACAAATGGCTAGAGATATTCTTGATGATTCCGGAACACCCGACAATTTTTGGGGAGAAGCAGCTCACACAGCAGCAAATATTCTTAAGAAGGCACATGTTCAAGTAAATAGTGATAAAACTCCGTATGAACTATGGTATGGTAATCCTCCTTCTGTGAAGCATTTTAGAGTTATTGGAAGTAAATGCTTTATCAAAAAAAATGATGAAAAGCTTGGCAAGTTTTAACCCAGATCAGATGAAGGAATATTTCTTGGTTACTCATCTACAAGGAAGTAGCATACAAATGTTACAATAAAAGGCTTCTAAGATTTTTGAATGTATTGATGTTGTTATTGATGAGTTTCCTCAGTAGCCTCCTAAAGAAGAAAACACACAACATATGAAGAGATGATGGTGGCTATTGTCCTTTCAAGGCCATAATCCAACAGAAATGATATAGACAATGGATCCAATGAAGAACCAGAAGATGATTTATTTGGAAAAGCTCCATCCAGATATGTTCAAAAGATTCATCCCGAATCTCAAATTTTGGGAAATAAGGAATCAGGAGTACAAACAAGGAGGACTCTTGTAGGATCTTCTAGCTATATGGCATTTCTATCCTCAATTGAACCACACAATGTCAATCAACCTAGCAAAGATGATAACAAGTTGATTCAAGCCATGAATGAAGAGCTTGATCAAATTGAAAAGAATCACACTTGGGAATTAGTACCAAGACCTCATAACAAAAATGTCATTGGAACTAAATGGATATTCAAAAACAAGTTAAATGAGAATGGGGATGTTGTAAGAAACAAAGCTAGACTTGTTTGCAAGGGGTATACTCAACAAGAAGGTATAGACTTTCAAGAAACTTTTGCTTCTGTAGCTAGACTTGAAGCCATAAGAATGTTTCTTGCTTTTTCAAGTTTTCAACGAATCAAAGTTTATCAAATGGATGTTAAATTTGCATTTCTCAATGGTGATCTAGAAGAAGAAGTTTATATCGAACAACTCATGATCTACTTTGGGAAATGATGAAAATCTTGTTTGTAGACTTAAAAAGGCTCTATATGGTCTCAAACAAGCTCCAAGGGCATGGTATTATCGTCTTGACAAATATCTTCATCAACAAGGATTTTCAAAGGGGTTCACTGGAGCAGCAACTTATACACAAAAATTGGCAAAAATAATAAACTATTGATTGTGGTTGTTTATGTTGATGATATCATTTTTGGGAGTAATGAAGAATCTATGAGTCAGAAATTTGCTTCTGTCATGCAGCAAGAATTTGAAATGTCCCTACTAGGTGAACTAACATTCTTTCTTGTCTTATAAGTGCATCAAACTACAGATGGTATATTCCTATTACAAGTAAAATATCTTAAGCAAATTTTGAAGAAGTATGGCATGGAAGAATGCAAACCTGTAAGTACACCAATGATAACTGAATGCAATCTCAGTTGTCATGATGATTCTCCCACAGTGAATCAACCAGAATACAGATCAATGATAGGAAGCCTACTTTATCTCACAGGGACCAGACCTATTACTATATGCAATTGGGATTGTTGGACAATCTCAAGCTATCCAAAAGAGTCTCACCTTCAGGCTATCAAAAGAATATTCAAATATCTACAAGGAACTCAAGATTTTGGACTATGGTATCCAAAGAATGTTGATCTTACTCTTCATGCTTACACTGATGCAGATTGGGCTGGAAATGTTGATGATCGAAAAAGCACTAGTGGTGGTGCATTCTACATGGGGCCCCGATTAGTATCTTGGTTCAGCAAGAAGCAAAATTCTATTGCGTTATCTACAGCAGAAGCATAATATGTGGTTGCCGCATCTTGTTGCACTCAAATCCTTTGGATGATGCAAACCTTGCAAGATTTTCAAATCAAATGTACACCTCCTATCTCCATTATGTGTGATAATACAAGTGCCATCAGTATCTCAAAGAATCTTGTTATGCATTCAAAGACCAAGCACATTCCCATCAAGTATCACTTCCTACGTGAACAAGTGCTTGAATAAAAGGTGAAGTTGGAGTATGTTCCCTCCAAGGAACAAATCGCTGATATATTTACCAAACCTCTGCCCAGGGAAGCGTTCGAATATCTCAGACAGAATTTGGGTGTTGTCTCTGCCTCTCATAAGATCAGATCTGATTAAATTCAGAAGATTAAATTGGATACGCGGGTTTCCTGAAAGACAGTCGCGTATATACGCGAGTTTAAACAAGAAAGCCGCGTATGGTTGGTTGATGGCAAATTTTGTTTGGGGTCAGAATTTTCAGCGCAGCTGCAGTGCTGTTTGGTATCTCTGATGCTATTTGGAGTCACTGGTGGTATTTAAGCTCTTATATTTCTATTTCATTCTCTGATTTTGGGTGAAGATGCCTTGATGATTTGCTGTTGAAAGTGTTCAGGATGCACAAGCAAATGGGGAGCTTTTTCATATGGAAGGATGCATTGGATGCATGGGGCCGGGGAGCAAGAGGTTCGGCCGAGTATAATGCATTGTTGGTACTATGATGGTTCTCAAATGATCTCTCTTGAGGTCCTTTCCGGTATTGGTCATGAAAAATTCATTTTTGTAATTTGATGAAAAGGTCATGTTGAGACCCATGATGTAAAAATTGTAATATTCAACATGTAATAATTTTGTTCAAATTTGTTAACCCACTTGGCTGGGTAGTTGAGTCAAATGTGTAAACCCACTTGGTTGGGTACTTGAGTCACTTATGTAAATCCACTTGGTTGAATCATTTGAGGGCATGAGGCCCAGATAGGAAGGTCACAGAGTCAAAATATACATGATATCTTCAAGGCAATAATTTATCTACAATGCCTTTCTCTTTTCCACATAAGGAGAAAACCTTGTGTTGGTTTTCGGATCTCATTTCTTTTCCTTGATGTCAAAGGGGGAGAGTGACATGGTGTTTTAATAGGGGGAGAATATCATTATGCTTAATGTATTTATCTGTTATGGTGATCAAACACCATCATGGTTGCCATCAAGTCCAAAGGGGGAGATTGTTGGCAATATGATGCTAAATGTTGTCCTTGATGGCAACCCTCTTGATGAAGATGTTGGCAACCTACTTAATGAAGATGCTTGATGAGTTTATTAATGATGTAAATACAAATAGCTCAGAAGTACCAGAGAATGAAATATCAGTGAGGGCCAAAGCAATGATGAAAAATGTGTGTTACAAGGCATACGTGGGTTTGTCAAGGAGAAAGCGTGTATGCACGCGGAAAAGTACGTGACAAGTCGTGTATGGTCTTTTGTGCTCCAAATTTAGAATACCAAGGGGCATTACCATGGTATTGACCCATTGTATTGAGCGCTAGATTGTCTATTTGATCCCGTCCAGGAAAACCATCGGAAGTAATGTGGTTTTAAAAAAAAAGGCTAAATCTATATAAGGAGAAGAATTTCATTGTGCAAGGTGTGCATGTGTCTGAGCTTTAATGAATAATTCACTCTGAAGTATATCTGCATGGTTGAACTCTGCTCTTAATTGATAGATCTGAATCTATGAGGCATCTATGAACATAATGAAGGTTCAAGATCTCTAGATCTTGAAATAGTGAGTCTCTTGGATGATCTGAAAAGAAGTGATGAAGGCTTGGCACAAATCTGTTGAAGAAGTTGAAGAAATCTGGGTAAGTTCATAGATCTGGTCTGATCTGCAAAATTTATCTTTTATAGATCTATACATAGGTTCGTTTCGTGAAAATCGTGTGTATACGTGGCTCCATTAAGACAAAAGTGCATATGGGCTGTTAAGGTTTTTTTTTAATAATTTTCACAAATGTATACGTGGGTCTGTTTAAGGAAAAGCGCGTATGTTATTTGAATTGATGATTGGACAAAAGACAATTGAGATTCTGCATATCTGTTCTGAAGTCTGGGCTATCTCTGATATTCTGGTTACAGTGGTTTCACTTTTCTGACTGATGAAATGAAAAGGGATGTTTGTTGATAAGTGAAGAATTGTGTTGAAGCTGTTTGATCCAGTTTGAAAATTGATGAAACGTGGTCTGCAGTGGATCTGAGGGTTGAAGCCTTCAGTCTGATAATAGTAGCTTTCTGTCAGCAGAGGCTGGTGCTAATATCAGGGGGTAGTAGCTCCCTTCCAGGTGAGGCTGGTAAACGAGAGCAGGGGGTTGTAGCTCCCTTCCAGGTGAGGCTGGTAAACGAGAGAAGGTTGTAGCCTTCTGCAGGTGGGTGCCTATGTGCTGGTATAAGTCTGCACCAGTACATGATTGTAAGAATTTTTTCTTTATAATAAATATTTAAGACTGAAACGACGGCAGCGGTGGTTTTCTCCAGAATTGGGTTTCCACCTAAAAATCCTGGTGTTCATTTGTGTTGCCTATGTGTGATGATTATTCTGTTATTTATGCACCTGTTTATTGTTTCCTGAAATATCTGATAAATGAATAATGCAATGATCTAAGTTAATAATTGAATGCATAATTAGATCTCTGTGCATACGCGAGTTCTGTAAAGGATATCCGCGTATATACGCTAGTTGGCTTCTAAAAAGTCGTGTATGGGTTTTTTAGAAAGGAAAAGTAAAAAGTTTTATTGTCTGCATTAAATACTGATTCACCCCCCCCCCCCCCCCTCTCAGTATTTTTTCAACAAGTTCCACGTAATTGGGAACAAAACAACGTGGGAAATTATCTTTCCCTTGCAAACTCTGCAACTGCGATAAATAGGAGGGAGGGGTTAAATTGATGATAGCTTCGACTTTCAAAGGATCGAGACGAATGTCGCCTTTAGAGATGAAAAACCCAAGGATTCTGCCAAATTCTATTGAGAAAACACACTTATGTGGATTCAAACGAATATTGTATTGACGACAACGTAGAAAAATCTCTCGAAGGTGCATGGAATGGTCGCGACGCTTAGCTGAATGAGCAGGGAGGTCATCCAGATAAGGTTGCACGATGTTTTTAACGTCATGAAAATCATAGAACATCGTGCACTGGAAAGTAGCACCAACATTCTTAAGACCAAAAGGGATATTTTTGTAAGTGAAGGTCCCCCATGGACAAATAAAGGCAGTCTTGTGTTGATCAGCAGGTAAGATGTTGATTTGGTTGCATCCAGAAAAAAAATCCATAAAGGAGACTATCTCACTCCCAACGCATTCATCGATGATCTGATCAATAAACAGAGTGGGATAGTTATCCTTCGGGTAAGCGCGATTAATATCTCAGTAATCAACACATACGCGAATGGTACCCTATTTTCTATTGACAGAGACAATATTATACACCCAATCTGTAAATGGGATGGGATAAATGAATCCATCCTTAAGAAGTTTTTCAACTTCTCCCTTAATGGTGATGGCATTTCTAGGGTTCACAAGGCGAAAACGTTGATGAACAGGCTCGTGTCAGGATAAGTAGGTATTTCATGCACCACTATACTCGGGTCAATGCCAGGCATTTCCTAGTAGCACCATGTGAAAACATCCCAAAATTATTGAAAAATACTAGTATAGAGATTGACCTCATCTGGAGAGAAATTCACCCCAATATGAATATTCTCGAGAATTCGAGAATTCCTGGTTTCACTAAAATTTCGATAGGCATAATCTCAGTAATACTACCCATGTTCCCCTCAGAGAAAACCTCATGAGACGACAATGGTGCCGGAAGCAGATTGCACGGAACATGGGGGCGAGATTTTCAAGACGCGACTGAATTGTTGCTGGGCTCGGCAGAAATGATGAACGATGATGATTATCATCCCAGGGTGTTTCTTCAAGATACATAGTTTCCACGATACTTTTGTCAGAGGGAAATGTCTCATTCATGGGATTGGATGAATCTGAAGAACCAAGCCAAGGGGAATGGGAGTACACGTAAAAGCGCATGCTAGAAGTAGCATGTTCAGAAGGATTAGCCGAAGCCAACATGATTTCACAATAATCGATTTCTATCGGACTTAACTACATTACATCACCAAAAGAATCCACCAGCTCAGGCGAAGGGATAATCCAGGGATTAGAATAAGTGGAGATCATATTGACCTGAGTAGTGTTTGGTGGAGGAAGAGAAAATAGACCCATAAGGGCAGGATATTTGAAAAGTATTGTCCACACACTTTCATAAGGTGTGGGAATGTGGTCTACATACGGAACATTACTCTTTGAAGAAGTGGAAGTAAAAAATGACAATTGATTAAAAGTGATAATATTTCCTTTGTGCGGGAAAGAAAGAACAAAAAAGAGAGTGGACGGTACGCATAGCATAACATGAGTCCAACTGCGACCGAGGAGGAGATTATAGTTGATTTTGGTGTCAATGACTTCAACCTCGACATTGAACGTTTTTCCTTCCAACGTGATAAGTAAGCTAGTGAGGATACCAAGAGGGTGAGATTCCCTTCCGTCGAAGGCCTCTAAAGCATTTGGATACTAGTTAAGGGTTGGAGAACCGATGGCTTTCCAGCATGCAACATACATGATGCAAGTAGATGCACCTTCGTCCACAACTACTCCATGGATATTCTTACCATTAATCCCAACTTGGATGATGAAATCAAGTTGGTGAGGGAGACGTGGGACGAAATTTTCCATATCAAAAGTAATAAGGCTCGAATAGGAAGGATAAACTCCTCTAATAGTGGATAACAAAGAATTTCATTGTGACAGACAGCTCTGAATCACCTCCAGCGCAGACATAGCAGATGGTGCCTGGGCCAAATCCTCAAAAATATTATAATGCTGAGCGGCACAGGCATTCGGGTTATAGGAGGACTTACGGAGCACACCTTTGGAGGGTGGTTGTACAATGGGTTCAGAACTAGGTCTTTCAATATGAAGAGGGCTAGAAGCAGTTGGGGGAGAAGGAGTAGGAGCATATGCGATTTATTTCCCTGCTGCTTAACACGGTTCCACATAATCTTTCGACCTAGTAGCAATATATATGGGTGCAATACCATTCATCATGAAAACTTGTGAACCAATGGGGGTGGAATATTGGGGTTGTTCCACCATTTGAGTCTGTTGTGATGGAAACAGTTCTTTAAGGACAGTCAAAGTTCCTTGGGTGCCTTTGAGCATTCGACTCACCTCGGCCCATTAAGGACAGTCCTTGGTGTAATGCTCATCATCACATATCAAACAAGGATACTTTGGTTTATGTTTGGCTCCATCATCAGTGTGCGTTTTAGAACAATCCTGTTTTGGGGCATCACATTTTTATTTTCCTTTGCCCTTCTTCTTTCCTTTATAGGATTTGTCGGCTGCAAAAGACTGAATGACGTTAACCTTTGAATTTTTTCCAGGATTCGGGGGATTTTGAGGAACAGAATCGGAGAAAGAAGATGATTTTTGCTTAGGGGAAGAAGAATACTTCTGTGAAGTATGGGAAACATAACCTATTATTCCATCCACTGGCGTCACCGGAGCTTTTGAGGTTGAAGACTGAGAATTCGGGCGAGGGGCATCAAAAAAGATATCATATAATGTGTCGAGCTTAGAGTAAACCAGATCGAGATACAGGGTACGAGCTATAGCTTTCACCTCTATGACAGCTACCCCCATGAATATATCCTTAGATATCTTATTGAAAAATGATTTTGTAAACCATTCTGCCAACAGTTGATTAGGAATGTCAAATTTGATCAAACGGCGACCCCTTCTCCATTCATGGATATGATCAGAAATGTGTGTAGCAGTATTTTTCTTTTAGGATGTCAGCAGGTGGGTTCTTGTTTCATAGCAAACAGGAAGTTGAAAATGCATAAGAAAGGCCATGGCCAAGGAATTGAAATCTTGAAAATTCCCACGCGGGAGTTCAATGTACCACTTTGTAGCGGCACCAGTCAACGTTCTTTGGAAAAGACCTAAATGGACGGAATCATCGACCCAGGAATTGGAGGAGCATTAAAGATGGTACGTCATGACATGCGCCTAAGGGTCTTCCCCGAATTTTCCTTCAAACTTGGGGCAATCATTCGTAACCTTGGTACTTTCCATAAGGGGTGAAACCTTGTGGATTCAGAACATATCTCGGTTGCTGACCCAAAAATGGGTTCTGACCTGCAGCATACCACTGAGATCCAAGTTAACCATAGTACCCAACATACGGATTTTGTAGTTGCTGGAAGGTTTGATATGGATTTCCCTGGGGTTGCCCCTGGGGTTGTTGGATTGTAGCCTGAGGTTGTTGAGGTTGAGCAGGTTGTGCTTGAGGACCAGGTTTTACCTGAGGACCAGGTTGTGCCTGACGACCAGGTTGTGCCTAAGGACCAAGTTGTACCTGGGGACCAGGTTGTGCCTGAGGGCCTGGCTGAACAAAGATCGGATTTGATTGGATGGAGGGTTTTCCTTGCTGGAAAAAAGGTTGACCTTGTTGAAATTGGGGTTGGCCTGGTTTCCCAGAAGGTTGTCCCTGATGAAAATAGGAAAATTTTCCTTGATGGACAAAGGGTTGATTATGTTGTACGTAAGGAGCTGCATGTTGTACGAAAGGTTTCCCTTGTGGTTCATAAGGTCGATTTTGACCATATTTAAAACCCTGCAGATAGACGTAACCACCTGGCTAAGCGCCAAGTTGCCCCTGAAACCCTTGAGTATTTACTAGGGGAGTTTGAAACTGTTGTGATCCATACGGGAGATAAAGTTGTTGGTTAATACTTTGTAAGAATTGTTGATATGGATCGTATTCCGGTCCTGTCAAGCTGGATGATCTGACAGGCATAGGAATGCTGCCAACGGCTTGAGAGGTATTTGAAATGTAAGTTGAAGATCCACTCATGAATGGTCCAACGATGGGTTGGGAAACATTTGACAGGGTAGGACCACCTCCAAAAATCGAAGTTGAAGGAATCGATACAGGAGTACTGATAGGAGGTATCGAAACACCTACGCAAATAGTCAGCCTTGCAGAAGTAGGCATGAATATGTTGTGAGTAGGCATGGAAACAACTATGTTGGAAAAAATTGGACCAAGGGCGGATACACCAAAATTATGCCACATAGTACTATAGTACAAAGGTGTATCGCTCAGCCTACTTGAGCTTAGTTTTCCAACGAGGTGTAATTCAGAAGAATGTATGGCTGGGAGGAAGGTTGGGTAGTTACATAAGGAAAGCCCTCGGGAGGGAATTGAGGTCCCTCATATGCAGTGTCATATGCTCCACTGATGGTGCTTGAAACCTCTAGTGGGGATGAAAATTATCCCTCCAAAGCCATCAGGAATAACTAACGAGCAGCGATTTGAGATGGATGATGTGAGTTCACAAACGGTACACCAGGCGTATCGTATGGACTATGGTGTTGTTGAGAGGAGATTTCAATGGGATCAAATAATGGATTGGGAAGGTAGGAAACATAGCCTACTGGGACATCAGGTGGAGATCGAGAGGAAAGAGGTTTAATACTCAGAATGAGAGCAAACTGATCATTTTGAGTCCCAGTCGAAGGTGGAGAATCAGAAGAGACACGCAATAATGTCCCTTCGGAGGCAGAGGAAAGAGAGGAAATTGAACTTGGTGGTTCAGTCATGATGATCTTATCTCAAAGACAACAGAGGAGAAATATGATTAATTCAAGGCTTCAAACAATCTCTTAATAAGGAATTACTCACAATGAGGTCCAGAAATATTCTAATGGGTGAGCCATGTGATCGTGGGCAGTTAATTTTAATACATTGAAACGAAACATTTCCTTTTCATATTTTAAGAGCTAAGAAAAAGACAAAAGGTGACTCTAGCTATTTTCAGATTTAACGAGCTTGAAAGGACAAGGGCTCGATGATCTTTTCAAATTTAAAGAGTCAGTAAAGACCAAAAATGACTACTCAAGATATTCTAGACATACAGGGTGACCAAGTAATCGTGAACTGCAATATACACCTTGGTGATCAAATGAAATAAAAATGACCAAGGAATTGACGTACGGTAGCCAATCTCCCTGAATGTTGTGTTCGGTGTGTCACGATTACAAGGCAACAGAATCGGCTTCCTATGGATAAAGGAATGAAACCTATAGGGGTCTACGTTTATATACGCAATGGTATGGGGAGCACAAGTCTGTGCTAGCGTTGTCTGATGTAAGATCGACACGAACGACAGCAGCTATGTTTTATGACACCGGAACACGTCACTAGCCTAGAACACACTAAATATGAGCGTTAAGTTTCAATGCTTCCTTAGATTAATTGAATAAATTTTATGGTTGATCATGAATTATGTCTCGGTTTCAAAGCCCTATCGATGTCATCTGAATCCTCTAAAATGTAGCTAAATGAGAAAAGAACCATTCATTTCTATGAATCTTATGCTAATGAAGGAGACAGAATACTCACACAATCAACGCAAAAACAAAACAAATGCATGAAATGACACTTATTTTTCTCTTGAAGTGCAAAATTTTAAAGCGAAACAAAAAAATTTCAGTTTTCGACCTTTCACTACATGCACTAAGAAGAGAATCGAAACGAAATTTCCATCTTCTAAAGTGAAATGAAACAAAAATAATTTTGTATTTTCTTTATAAGCACAATGTGAAATGTAGAATGTGAATTAATCAACAATGCTTTGGGTACTAATGAGATCTCTCAAACATGCATACAAGAGACAAATTATTACAAAAATCAAAGAGATATTTGAATCACTTTTTTCAAAACAAATCACTCTTCATTCACACATTGATCAATCACTCAAAGAAAACAAACTTCAGCTAGAACACAAGAAATTCTAATCTATGCTTGGTGGCGAATAGAAACGCAAATGCATTCAGAATCGGCACTTGGAACAATACTACCCGAGAAAACCGACCGAGAGACACAAACCAATCAAACACTAAGCTTGAAAGGAATGACAAATTCGATGAAGAGTCTGGAGGTCAGCAAAGCCAACAACCACTCGAATGGCCCGAGGACACTTAGAAACCCTAGGAAGACAAGGATGCAATCAAATTTTCAAGAGAGACAACCAAAAGCATAAATACTCAAACCAGAACTGTCACTAAAATGAGAGGGAACAGAGCTAATCAAACAAGCATAAGTATTCAAAAGGATAAGACTCACTAGCTTATTAAAATAAGGAAAACCCTAATAGGCATACACAGGAATTGACGTGACTGTCTATGTAGCAACCCACGTTGGAAAGGCAGAAGCGCGACTGTGTAAAATGCAGAACGCGCTGATCTGCGTGACTGTTAGAGTCAAAACAATGTCGATCAAGGAAATAATTAAAAAATAAAAAGGTTTTCCAAACTGACACCAGGCTTATCACTTAAGCAGAGAGTTAAAGGTATGTCAGTAATTACAGGGATTGCAGAGACACGGAAGTAGACCTTCGATGAAAATTGAAGACAAGAAAAGAAACCAAAAAACAAAAAATAAGAGACTGAAAGGCTATCACTCCCTAGCGGAGTCGCCAATTTTTTATGCAGGAAAATCCTCTCTGCAGATAGATACGATCCCTCTAGCCCTAGACTGGGTCTAGTAACAATAGGGAACAGTCAGAACCTACTTTCCTATATTGAACATAAGCACAGATTGCGAATAGATGACTTATCTCAATCTGATGCTAATTCCCGCTTGAGTCCCTTGGTCCTCGTGTTCCGTGATTAGATCTTCACCACTATCACTGCTTGGTTACCTACACAAAGGATCAAAATGACAGAAAACGTGAAATCATAACATATATAATGAATATACAACCTACTTAGTTGATCAAGGAAAACTAAGAATTCAATCACTTATAAAGACAAGAATGGAAAGAACAAACCAATCGTATTATATTAAGATAAAGAGGGGGAGTTACAACCTACGCCTTGATGTCGCAGCTCTCCTTCGACAGGTCCTGATCCAGGCACGTATCCAAATCGCTTCTTCAACTTGATATGAGGGCAGAAGGTCTCAACTCTCGCTCAGCGTCTATAGCAACAAAAGGTCTCTCTGATGTTCTATTATCCCTATTTTAACTAGAAGAGCTATTGGAGATTTCCCATTATATATAAAAATGAGGAGGGAGCATGGATCCACTTTACGTGGGGAAATGGGTTATCACTTTGGGTGGTTCCACTTTTGTGGGAACAAAGAGACCAAAGGGAGAAACTCGGCTCCATCCTTAGGAACAAACAGCCAGGTCTCTTCCACGAAGCTTCCAGATCTCGAAGCTTCAATTCCATTTTTTAAAAACTTCCCAGAAGTGGATCAGCATGAGTATTAGCTTCATTCCAACGCCGATCGGCGCAACCCTAGACCAAAAACAGGCCATCAACATGAGCAAGGCATGGAGAAGGCGTGTCGCTCCAGATAACTAGGTTTACAAGGAGTTGTTCCAGGAATGAACAATAGAGAGTTGGTTCATTGTGTTTAGGAGGACATGAAGGCATATTTCATGATGGAAAACAAGCACAGGGGTCACTGGTAAGGGTCTCCAGGATCAAGGACGAGGAGTACAGGTACAGTGACAAATTGTTGTGTAACACTTCTTGAGTAAGAAAAATTGTTTCATCATCATTTATTCCCATCAAATTTATTTGATTGTATTCTACCTCTTCAACTATTTCCCCTTCATCATCAGCATAATTCTCTTGAAAAGGAGGTATAATTTGCTGGTCTGGTCCCATTTGTTCCCTTTTTTTGATTTGGGATGGATTTCTCCTAACATTTTGATTACAGTTTTGAGGGCCAGGTTGGTTTTCTCTTGGGGGAGCTCTATCTGTTAGATTAATATTTTCCATCATTCTCTCTATTTTCTGACTAAAGAATCTTTTTAGCATCAGAAAAAGATGTTGATGGTTCTTCTTTTATTTTCACTCTCCTTTCAGTTCTTATCCTAGCTCTTTTTGCTAGAAATTTGGCTTCTACACTCACTGTATCTCTTTGCATTTCGTCTAATGTTGCAGAGTTTCTCTCTCTCTCTCTACTGATAAGACGTGTCTGCCTCAAAGCCATCAGGGAATTTTATTAAGGCTAAACCTTGTGGTAATTCAATGTTTGCATTAATTGCATTATAAACACTATTAAATCTAGTGCAATAATCCTGGACACTTTCCCTAAGTGACCTCCTAATACTTTCATATTCTAATAGAATCTAAAGAGGGTTCTCTTTCACTTCCCATCTATTAAGGAATGACAGATGAAATGCAAGGAGATTATTAATGCTAGCAGGGGGCAATACTTTAAACCATTTCCTTACTTCTCCAGTAATACTTTGAGAAAAAAACCTCATTTTAACATTTTCTTCATCTACTTATTGAAGATCGAAACTATCATTCATCCTATCTACATGTTGTTGAGAAGTAATGGGTCTAGTTCCATCAAACTGAGAGATCCTAGTTTGATAGTCTTGTAGCATGTTTGAAAAATGACCTTGAATAACAAGTGGAGCATATCTGGCTGCAATTATGGCTATATGAGGATGGATATTATGTGGATTGATTAAAGGTGGTTGTTGAAATAATGGTGGAGGTTGAATGAAAGGAGGAGGTTGAATTAGAGGTGGAGGTTAAACTGAAGTTTGAGGTTGTGGTGAAGATGTAGGTTGAATTGTAGGTTAAGATAGGGGAGAAGATGGAGTTTGACTTACTTGGTGAGATATTACAGGGGTGGTAGTGAAAACTACAAAATGAGTAGGACTAGATGAACTTGGATGAACAGATTGTGATGAAGTAGATGAAACTGCAAAATGTTGAATATTGCAACAAGAAATAGTGAAGGAGGCATCCTGAAACATCATCCTTGATCCTAGTTGGAAAATAATCACCTAAACTAGGTGGGGCCCACACAGGTGATTTTTGGCACAAAGTCTACTTTTAGACATGTCGATCATATTCTATGAGTTGCAGGATGTTATTTGTGGATGGTTGGTCAAGTTGGAAAAATAGATGGACTTCTATTTTTAGACATATTGGTCGGAGTCTATTTTTAGACTGCCAGTCTAAAAATAGATATGTCGAATATTATTAGCTCTTAATAATATTTGGACTCTAAACAACAACTTATTCTCTTGGAGCACTTCAGTTAAGTGCGCATATGTGGCACAACAGCTGACAGAAGGAATTATGCTATTCCCGAGGGTTTACTGGAGCTATTGCATGGAGGACTCAGTTAGAACTCAAGTGGCAGAGTTATGACACAATTGGAAGAAGTAGTTATGGAGTTGTATTTAGTTTAACTCAGTTAGACTCAGTTGAGCTAGTTGTATCTAGTCTAACCGAATGATACACTAGTGAGAGAGTGGAGTGAATTAATTAGTTAATTAATTCACTAAATAATAACTCATTAATCAATTGAATAATACATCAAGCGTTGTTGGTGCGTCAGTGAGACCAAAGGTAAGACAGTGAAAAGAGCAAGTGTGACTATCAGTTGTGACTATAGTGTTGCATTGTTTGCACCACACATTCATTGGAGATGCCAATGAGGATTGTACAGCAAGGCCGAGAAATTCTAGTTCATTCCGGTAGCCAGCTCTTCAGCAGGGATTGCGCAGTAGAGGCAGGCTAGCAGGTGGCAAAGATCGGTGCATGGATTTGCAAGATCGGGCTTGATTAGTGTGTAGCGATTGTATTGTACTGAGAGCTTGATATGATCAACTTTGTATGAGGATTGTTACATGATCTCTATGACATATATTATATACAGATAGTTGAGGTTTTCAGCTTCAGGCTTTCCCGTTAAACAACTGTGTTAATGTGTGTGAATTTTTATTGTTTCATGTGTGCATTGCAATCTTGATTTAATTTCCGCAAATGATCAATGGTGGAATAGATTCTGTATTTTGCATGAAGTTAAAATAGTGTGAGATTAGGAGAATATTGGACATATAACACATAATTTATATAATTTCTACATGGTATCAGAGCAGTATTGATCATAGGAGATTGCAATTATTGAAGCGGTTGAGTTTTGTGCTGGTGGAATTCAAATTTGCTGCAGTGTTTTCTTGGTGTCGAAGTTGAGCTTTCATTGAAATGTATTTCAACGAATTGTGATTGGAGTATGCCCTTGATGGGAGCTTGAATTATATTTCATGGAAGGACAGGATGGAGGCAGTGCTGGATGATAATGGGCTGAAGGATTTCATCGATAGCGATGTTCCTAAGCTGGGTTCTAGCGATGCAACCGCACTTGATGCATGGCAAAAGAAGGTAGCAAAGTGTCAAAGGATTCTGTTGGAAGGTGTGAAGGACCACATTGTGTCCATCCTTCATGGTAAAGCCACTCCATTCTTAATGTGGAAGGATTTTACAGACTTGTTCCAAAGCAGAAGTGACTAGAGGAAGTTAGCACTTAAAGAAAAGCTCAGAAAAATAAAAATGGAGAAGAATGACAGTATTCCGGTATACTTGACAAAGTTTGTCCACTGCAGGGATGAGCTTGGGAGTGTAGGAGTCAGTTTTGATAAATAATACTTGGTGAGCTTGGCTCTCCTTAAGCTTCCGAAGAGTTGGCATAGCTACGAAGACTCTGTCAATGGACGGGAGAAACTGCCAGGATGGGAGCGACTTTGGTCGGATCTTGTGCAGGAGGAGATAAGGCGAAGTACCAGGGATGGCTCTTCATCAAAGCATGATGATGAAGAGGATTGTGCTTTGGTTTCCAAGGAAAAGAATAAGAAGGGGAAGAAATTCCATTCTATATCTAAGGCTAGTGAAGATGGCAAAGAGTGTGACATCTCCAAAGTGAAGTGTTTTCACTGTCACGAACATGGGCATTTCGCCACTAATTGTCCACATAAGAAGAAGAACAACATGGTTGTTGGAGCTGCAGCTGGTGAGGCTCTTGCCTCGCAATTTGAGGTTGACTTCTCATTGATCGCATGCATGGTGTCTAGTGCATTGGGATCGGGGTGGTACTTTGATAGTGGTGCTTCCTTTCACATGACGGGAGATGTGAACCTTTTCAGTGACTTGGTGGAGAAAGATATCTAGTTGCATGTTGATTTGGGTGACAATGGACGATACAGTGTGACTAGCATAGGTACCATTACCTTTCAGAGGGAGTCAGGTAAACTCATTATTTTACAAGATTTAGTGCATGTTCCAGGTTTAAAGAAGAATTTAATCTCAGTCGCAATGTTAGAGGATAAAGGGTATGATGTTGTCTTTAGTGAAGGAAAAGTTTTCCTTCGGTACAAAGCAATATGAAAAGTCAATAAAATTGGGATTCGAGCAAATAATCTCTACAGACTTGAAGTAGATGGGATTTCTACGGAGCTTCCTACTATTGGGAAGTGTGAGAAAGCCATGCAATTGAAGATTGAGAGGGAGCAGGATTTGCATGCAGGTAAGAGTGAAACTCGGGATGTGGAGCAGCCACAAGATGAGGATCATGGAGTGGGAGAAACCACTCATGCAGAGAAATTTCATGCTAGATGGGCAGAGGGAGTGCATGCGGCTATACCACCAGGTGGGAGGTGGGGCGATATGCATGAGTAATTCCAAGAGGAGATTTCTGGGCAAGATTCAGGGAGATGGTGTGGATCTCATGAATTGAACCTGGCTACGAGGTGCCCATAGAGCAGCAGTAGCATGATCATTTGGATTGATGCAGGCAGATCAAAGTGACAGTGTTGGATACTGGAGCGCAGTTCAGAGTTGACAGCAAGTGCAAAGTGCATGGGTGCAGATTTCAACAGCGCAGTGTTTCCTGAAGACATGTGCAGTTGGTACCAGCAGAAGTTGAAGACTTTGATGATAGATGCATTAGACTAATTGAGTTGTTTTGAGCCTATTCAGTTTCGGAAGAGTTGGAGAGAAAATGCATGGAGTTGCAAGGCGCTTGCAAAGGTTGCACGGCGAATGCATGGAGTTGCATGTCGCATGCAAAGACAGTCCTTTCTTGTTGAGAGGGAGTGTTGAATATTGCAACAAGAAACAGTGAAAGAGGCATCCTGAAACATCATCCTTGATCCTAGTTGGAAAATAATCACCTAAACTAGGTGGGGCCCACATAGGTGATTTTTGGCGCAAAGTTTATTTTTAGACATGTCAATCATATTCTATGAGTTGCAGGATGTTATTTGTGGATGGTTGTTCAAGTTGGAAAAATATATGGACTTCTATTTTTAGACATATTGAGCGGAGTCTATTTTTAGACTGCCAGTCTAAAAATAGATATGTCGAATATTATTAGCTCTTAATAATATTTGGACTCTAAACAACAACTTATTCTCTTGGAGCACTTCAGTTAAGTGCACAGATGTGGCACAGCAGCTGACAGAAGGAATTACGCTATTCCTGAGGGTTTACTGGAGCTAATGCATGAGGACTTCAGTTAGAACTCATGTGACAAAGTTATGACAGAGTTGGAAAAGTAGTTTATGGAGTTGTATTTAGTTTAACTCTGTTAGACTCGGTTGAGCTAGTTGTATCTAGTCTAACTGAATGATACACTAGTGAGAGTGGAGTGAATTAATTAGTTAATTAATTCACTAAATAATAACTCATTAATCAACTGAAGAATACATCACTTAACTACAGTGCATGGCAGTTTCAGTGGAGACCAGTGGAGAGATAGGTGAAAGAGCAAGTGTGACTATCAGTTGTGACTATGGTGTTGCATTGTTTGCACCACACATTCATTGGAGATGAAAATGAGGATTGTGTGAGCAAGGCTGGAGAAATTCGAGTTCATTCAGAGCCATTCTTCAGTAGGGATTGCGCAGTAGAGGCAGGCTAGCAGGTGGCAAAGATCGGTGCATGGATTTGCAAGATCGGGCCTGATTAGTGTATAGTGATTGTACTGAGAGCTTGATATGATCAGCTTTTTATGAGGATTGTTACATGATCTCTATGACATATATTATATACAGATATTTGGGGTTTTTAGCTTCAGGCTTTCCCGTTAAACAACTGTGTTAATCTGTGTGAATTTTTATGGTTTCATGTGTGCATTGCAATCTTGATTTAATTTCCGCAGATGATCAATGGTGGAATAGATTCTGTATTTTTCATAAGTTAAAATAGTGTGAGATCAGGAGAATCTTCGACATATAACACATAAGTTATCTAATTTCTACACAAAAGAAGTCAAAGTAGAGAGTTCAACATATTGTTGGATGTATGCCTCATGGACAGAAAGGTCAGGGCCTTAAAATAAAACTTGAAATTTATCAAAATCTTGAAGGATTTGAAGGTCAAGATCAAGTTGGGCATATTTAACTTCAATGAAATGACGTCGTAAGATAGACTAGTCTACCACAGTTTGGTCTACCCAATTGGCTAACTTAGTCCTAAACAAGCTATGTTCAAAAGAAAAATCAAATTCAATATCTTGTAAAGTAACAAAATCCTTTGGGAGATAATCTTCCCTAAGGGGAGGACTGCTACTTCCTTGGCTCTCAGCTGTACTTTTTATTCTCAACAATTTTTCAGGATCATCAACAATAGTTGCAGGTTTAGGATCAGGATGAGATCTGGTGTAAGCTCTTTTGGGAGTCAGAATTAAAATCTAAATCACACACACTCTGTTATTTACAAAAATTAAAAGGAAACAATCTCTCAAAATATTCCTAACATAAACTTCTTTTAACCAGGGTAATGAATTCGAAGAAAATTATAGTATTTTCAATTTCCCCAGTATGGTCTCCATTATGTTATCGTTCTGTAATTTATGAGATTGTGAGAGTAAACACAGAGGAAAACATCAAAACCGCTTTGGAAGCTGAGATCTATCCCTGCCAGCTTCAAAGAGGGATCTCTCTGTGAAATTTAGCTATGTTTTATATAATTTTTACGCTAGTTATAACTGTGAAAGTTGTTTGCTTGTTTTTTATTTGATTGGATTTTTTGGTTGATCTATTATTATAATTCCATTGGGCTATGGAGTCTAAATTTAACTAGATCTGTATCAAAATTTGAAGGAGTTTCATAAGGCAAGCTAGGTTACACTAGTTGGATCTTTCAGAATTTTTTAAATGAATATGAAACAGAAGAAATGAAAGGTTCAGTAGAAACTAGGGAGAAATTAATAATTCCTCAATTTGACTTTAGCAGAAAACATAGAAATTACCTACAGCCAAAATAGGGTGCATATTCCAAAAAATCCTATTTGTCACCGTTTCTATGATGTAATTTAGCTTTTTAAGAAATGACAGTGAAATAAAACAACGAATAAACACATGAACAAGAGAAAAACATCACCAATTCGTACACCACATGAATCCTATAAGGAATGTCCCTGTATTATTGATGAGTCCAGTAACTAGAAAATTACAACAACTTGGAGAAAATAATATTCAACAATTAACCCAAAATACTTCAAAATGTGAATTATTTATACAATAATTTACAAAATCATTACAAAATAGTTGTCTCAACAGACAGTGTATAATTAGCACTATTCTAAATAAGATAATTGATCTCTGTAGAGTAATAGGCAAGGTGGACAACTGCGTGGAGAGGTGGCTTTGCTTTGGAGGATTTTGTTGTTGAATTGGCATTTTTCTGTGCTACCGTAGTTGATGTGTTGTCTAATGTGCTGGCATATCTTCTTACTGCATCCAAATTACTAATAAATCTAGTAATTCATGAATTTTGTCCCATATGATTTCATCTGGAATGGTTAACTTAGTTACCTTCTGGTATATTTCATCAACCTCAGTATACTTTGAAAATTTTGGCCTTACCACAAAAATATGATTTACTTCATGCTAGATAAATAAATTATTCCCCATGGCTTCTAAGAAAGCTCTGCCTGTCATGCTACCTTTTATGTTTGTAAAGTTTGAACTGTCCCTGGCTACTGTTAGGTTTGTGTTATATTATTTTCCGGTGGGCAGACCCGCCCATGGTTTTGTGCATGGGTTTGCACATGGTTTTGAAGCATGATGGTTTTCGGCCCTTGGTATTTTGTAGATCCGGTCAAGGGAACTACGGTTATGTTCTAATCCAGGGTTAATGGATTGAGGTTTATGTATGCTTTGGCATGTATATATATGTGTTGTAACACTAAAAGGAATATAATGAAAAATCAACCTGGTCGTCCCGATTTGGGATCTAGGGGAAAATCTCTGTGTTTATATGTTTTATGTTTTATGCTCTCAAAATTTTTTATTTTATGTTTTAAAATTCGTTTGCAGATAATTTTTGTACAGGGTTAAAACCTACATTTGGTATCAGAGTAGTTTCAGCTTCAAGGGGGCGCCTTTGCTGCTGAGGGGTTTTTTGCTTGGGCTTGAGGTAGACCCTATTCAATGGGAGATCTGCGGGATCGATTCTTGTGGTGAAAGAAGATGGCGAGCGACGGGAAGATAGAAATCTAGAAATTTTATGGTCATAGTTTTGAGTTGTGGAAGCTCAAGATGGAGGATATGCTGGTGGATAAGGACCAGCGGATCGCGGTAGATCACATTTAAGCAACGGCAATGTCGGATGGCTTGGGCGGATCGGAAGGCAAAAGCACAATATGGTTGTTTGTCTGATTCAATATTGTTGAATGTATCTGGGGAAGCTACGGCGAAGACCTTGTGGGACAAGCTAGGGACTTTGTACCAATCTAAGTCTCTGGTGAATAAATTGTTCCTGTGGAAAAAGTTGTATAACCTGAGGATGAAGGATGGAGACTCGATGACAGAGCCTCTAAACACCTTCAATACTGTGGTAATTCAGTTGTCATATATTGATATTAAATCTCAGATGAAGATAAGTGCATCAGTTTGTTATGTTCTCTACCAGATTCGTGGGATAGTCTGGTTATTGAAATAGGTAGCAATACAACTACCTTGAATTTTGATGACATTGTCTCAGCCTTGCTGTCGGAGGAAATGAGACGAAGAAATATGGAGGGTCAGAATGGAGATGCTTTATCTATACGAGGAAGGTCCCAGAACAGAAAAAAGAATAAGGTTTCGAGTGGGAGATCTAAATCTCCTGGAAATTTTGTAAAGGTGTGCTGGAAATGTAGAAAGGAAGGGCACTACAAAAAGGACTGCAAATCTAAAGCTCCTGAGAAAGGAAAGGGATTTGATGATACTCCTTCTGCAGAGGCAAAAACCACCTCGGATGAAGGTGGGGATGTGTATTTGGCTTCTTCTTCAAATACACATGTAGATCATGAGTCATGGTTGATTGACTTGGGTGCATCCTTTCACTTCACTCCCCATAGGGAGTGGTTCTGCGAATATGAGAAATATGATGTTGGTGATGTCTTCTTAGGTGATGATAGGAAGTCCAGAATCGTCGGACGTGGAAAATTCAGGCTGAAGTTGTAAGGTGGAAGGATTAGAACACTTCCTGGTGTTCTACACATTCCTGCATTGGCTAGAAATCTGATTTCTATAAGCAAGATGGATGATGCTGGTGTAAAAAAAGTGTTCGAGAAATATACCTGTAAGATGGTTCGAGGAGCACTGGTAAGTCTGTGTACTATGTTTCATTCATAGATGAATTATCAAGGAATACATGGATATATTTCTTGAGGAAGAAACTGAAGTCTTTGACAGATTTAAAGAATTTAAGGCTCTGATGGAAAACTAGACAGAGAAGAAGATAAAGGTGTTGAGGACAGATAATGGTGGGGAGTGTTGGGGTTCCCATGTTTTGGCTAGATTGGCAAGACCAAAAGATGAGACAACATCAGAACCACTTTCAGACCTCAGGATCTAGCCCTCCTGGGTCCAGAGAGGGATCTCTCTATATACGCAAAGGTTTTATGTCTTTGAAGCTTAGTGTTAAGATATTAGGCTAGTTATAAGGCTCGGTTTTGTTTGTTTGATTGTATGTTTGGTTGCTGGGAATCAAGAAATAATGGTTCAATATAAGACAAGGATGAGAAAAGAGGACTTTAAGCAAAGGAGGGATGATTCAGATAACATCAAGACCATTGGGCAATGGAGTCAGGAAAGGGTTTACTTTCTATTCAATATGAAGGCTTTCAGTTGGGTTAGTCATCTAAAGCATCAGATCTTAAAGATGATTGTGTGGTGGGAAAGGCAAGAAGGAAGGTGAAAGCAAGAAAACCTCCAAGGTGACCTTTAGAAATCATATCCAGGGACAGGACATGCCATTGGACATCCTGTGATCCAAAACCTAAAGGCTAACTCTTCAGACAAGGAAACATTAAAGATTTAGAGCACAAAGTTAAAGACCTGAGATCAGAGAGAGACTTTGAACTCTCAATGCTTCGGCCCTCAACTTGAGGGATCTTAGAAAGGTTAAATTAATTGAAAAGGATCCTAGTGAGATAGAGACAGAGTTCTAGACCTCCCAGTGTTCCCAAATCATTCAATTAAATCCTAACAAGAACATCTAAGAACAGACTCATTAATTCATACATCAGCTAGCAGGCAATGACATCCACTACACTGGTTAAATTCACTGAAATCAACCCTTAGATAACACATTTAGTAGAAAACATTAAAGGAAGGGAGAGCAGAAACATAGGGTACCTAACAAGGGTAAATCCTATGCCAGATTTCTGATGCGTGCCCAGAAGAAATGAAATGTAGTGAACTTCTAAATAAAACAAATACAGAGATAGAAAAACATCACCGCTGCTTTAGATCAGGATCCAAAGAAATGTGCTTGTCATATTAAAGAGCAACACCAGTTAAATACAACATTACCAATGGCTTGATATTCAGTCTAAAAATATCTTCCTCGGCCTATTTTGCAACTTTACACAGAGAACATGTCTCAAGAGAAATAACTTGCATTTCACAGATAGCCGATCAACAACCCTTACAATGAGTTCCTTCATGAATTTTATAGCTGAAGAGAGCAGAGGAGGTAGGTGAAAAACTAAATGAAGCATTAAAACTCAGAAAAGAAAGAGGGCCGAAGCCCATTCTGTTTAAATTCTGTGCATTTATCTATGGCACTCTTTGGATGAAAGAGTGGTCTTCGTCAGGCTTCCATTTACTCCAGGTATGTCTCTGGTGTACTTTGGCTGCAGTACTCTATAGTACTTTCGGTGAATAAACAAAAAGGTAAATAAATGACTGTGAAGTCTGCCATACTGCATAACAAATGCTTTGGTAGCTTAGGATTGTTGTCAGGGCAGAATTTCCTTAGGGACACGAAATAGCATGCAAACAGTATGGGCACTTTGTCCTTTTATGGAAAAACATTCCGCCATTGAGAAACCCCGATAGTATTATTTTCTGTGCATTGGACCTCTGATTGATCCTTGGGGTCTTCAACCTGGTACTCTACCTTTCAATTACTGACTCAAAACTTCAAAAATCTCTGATTACTGGCTTTAAATTCTCTGATCTTTCACTGATACTCTTTGTCGCTTCCACGATTGCCTCTGACTATGAAATCTGTGCTTTAATGGCCCTGGAGAAGGTTTTATAGAGTCTAAACTCTATTCTTTTAATGTGAGCCCTGTCATAATGTCTTCTCAGGCCTTTCTTTATGATTTCGATCTCTGTACGTGGCCTTCCCGGTGTTCTACATCGTTGCAACAGAGACTGTGAATCATGGCAGTTTTTCGCCGCCCGTAACCCTGCAAAACACACAAACTCGTTAAGAAAAATCATGTTGGAGGGGGATGTTGTGGGTGACTGCTGAAATGGTGACGCGGCATGGATGAAGGACGATGAATGCAGTGGCTACTGTGGAGGAAAACCATGGAACAGCGGGAGATGCATGGGACGACGTCGAGATGGACAAAACATTAAACTTTGACCTTGGAATGAAAAGCGAAGGGAACGTACAACAATGCGACGAAAACATATGAAATGGATGACGTGGCGGGACCGGTTCAATGGTGGGAATGCATTAAATCTGGACCGTCCGATCTCAGGAGGAGATCGACGGTGGAAAACGTAGTGGAGGGCGACAGATGGTGGGCCAGGGGTACTGTTTGCCTTGGTTATCGCCCGAGCATCTTGGGGGCGTGAACACCGTTGGATGGCTGGCCCCAGATCGGACGGTGTACAACAATATCGCGTCGGATCTGTGGATGAACGTTAATGCGTGATGGAGGGCGGTTTATGAATAGTCTGCGGAGCCACGCGTCATGCGATGAGTGTAATCGCTCCGAAATGAAAAATACCGCCAGCCCTCAGAAGGCGGTGCGATGGAAACCGGCGGGTTTAAACAGTGCTTTGGCGTGGGGACCACCAAGACAGGTGGACTTCTAAACGTTGATTCAGCAGGTTAAATAGACAACTGTGATGCGATCGAAGGGGTGAACGGAGTGGGCCATGGGCGCGGCGCTGATCTGCGAAGACCGTCCGATCTGTACAGATCGACGACTAATAATGCTCCCGATATCCATCTGCGGTAAGCACTCTCCGAGCTAGCACTTGGTTCTGGTGCCCATGTCACATGGAGAAAAGGTTGAGGGGGCTAGGGCCAAAAGGTGCTAAGCCCGCTTATATGGAAAATATGGTTTTTGGCCCATTTTTAGCGCATTTTAAGGCCAATAAAGGGTAACGATAGGGGAAAGAAGGGGAATTTAAACCACACCAGGGGTGTGTGTAGGATTTAGAGGGGGTTTTGGGGATGATTTAGAAGGACTAAGGGAGGGATTTTGGGGTGAAAAGGAGGCTTTGAAAAAGGGGAAAAGGGATGAAATGAAGAATTCTGCAGGGGTAAAAGGGGAAAATGAAGGCCTCTAGGAGAAAAATTTATCATCATCAGTGAGGCTTATTAACTCAAGAACAATAGAGGAAAAAATCAAAGGGCAGAGAGCATGAAGAGGCTTCAAGGATGATGTGTTTTCAAGAGAAATGCATTCCTTGAAGGCTCAACAAACAATTTAGCCCCCTACTTGCTTATCAAGGAATTTATGGGGGGCTAACAGGGAGTTCTGTAAGAAGTGTGGTATAGCATGGCAGAAGACTACTCCATAGACACCTCAACAAAATGGAGTTGTAGAAAGAATGAACAGAACACTGAGGGAAAAGGCAAGAAGCATGCTCAGTGGTACCGGGTTAGGACAAGAATTCTAGGCAAAGGCAGTGGAGACTGCATGTTACTTGGTTAATAGATCACCTTCATCAGGGTTGGAGGATAAGACTCCACATGAGGTATGGACTGGTAAGAAACCCTCTCTTTCACATCTGAGGGTATTTGGATGTGATGCATATGTACATGTTCCAAAGGATGAAAGGAGCAAGTTGGATAATAAATCTGAATGGTGCATCTTTATTAGGTATAAGGATGGTTTAAAGGGTTGCAAGCTTTGGAACCCGGAAACAAGGAAGGTTGTGTACAGCTGAGATGTGGTGTTTAGAGAGGTGAAAGATATTGTTCAACATGAATTCCTACCAAAGGAACCTGAGAAGATAGAGTTTGAGCTAAAGGAGGATGAATCAGACTCTACAACAGAAGAAGACTCAGAAGAGGAAGAGCCACAAACTCCAGATGTTAGAAGATCAATTCGGGAAAGAAGAAAACCAAAAAGGTATATTCCATCTACTTTCTATTCAAATTTTTCTTTAACTATAACTGATGATGATCCCAGAACCGTCAGGGAGGCAGTAGATTCAGAGGATGGAAAACCTTGGAAGAAGGCCATGGTTGATGAAATGGCATCCTTGCATAAAAATGAGGCATGGGATTTGGTGGAGTTGTCGACTGGAAGGAAGCCCATCGGGAGAAAATGGGTGTTTAAGAAGAATGTGAATTTATAAGGCAAGGTGGAGAAATACAAATCTCGGTTGGTAGCAAAAGGTTATTCCCAAGTGCCGGGAATTGATTTTGGTGATATTTTTTCTTCTGTTGCCAAAGTTACTTCTATTAGATTACTTTTATCTGTTGCTGCTGCATTTGATTTTGAGGTAGAACATATGGATGTGAAGACAACATTTCTTCACGGGGATCTGGAAGAAAAGATCTACGTGAAACAACCTGAAGGCTTTATGGTGAAGGGGAAGAAAGAGCTGGTATGCAAGTTAAAGAAGTCTATGTATGGGTTAAAACAGTCACCAAGGATGTGGTATCAGAAATTTGATACCTATATACGGGGACTTGACTTCACTAGAAGCAAGGAGGATCACTGTATTTATTTTAAATTAATTGGTGACCGTGTTATTTATTTTTTCTTGTATGTAGATGATATGTTGTTGATTGTAAATGACAAAGAAATTATCCAAGATTTGAAGACCCAGTTGTTCTCCAAATTCGACATGAAGGATCTTGGTGCTGCAAACTATATTTTGGGCATGGAAATTAAGAGAGATCGGGCAAAGAGGAAGCTCTGGTTAAACCAACGGAATTATGTCGAGACTATATTGCAGAGGTTCAATATGCAGGATAGTAAACCGGTGAATGTTCTGATTCCTGTAGGTACAAAGCTGTCTGCTGAATAGTGTCCCAAGACATAAGAAGAAGAGGAGGATATGTCCCATGTTCCATATGCAAGTGCAATGGGTAGCCTGATGTAAGCAATGGTCTATACTAGACCAGACATTGCACATGCAGTGGGAGTATTGAGCAGGTTTATGTCAAACCCGGGGAAGGAGCATTGGACAGCAGTGAAGCGGGTTTTCAGATATTTGCGTGGCACTAGTGATTATGGCTTGTGCTACCAAGGAAGACCAGGATTGGAAAGAGTGTTGTACATTCGTGGTTTTTTTGATGCAGACTAGGATGGAGATCTAGACCAAAGAAGGTCTACAAGTGGGTATGTGTTTAGCCTATTTGGAGGTGCAATCAGTTGAATGAGTAAAAGACAGTTTGTAGTGGCTCTTTCAACTACAAAGGCAGAATACATGGCAGCCACTCATGCAAGCAAGGAAGCAGTTTGGTTGCAGAGATTGTGTTCAAGTATGGGGTTGGTGCAGCAAGCTATAAGGATAGACTGTGATAGCCAAAGTGCAATTTTCTCTTATTAAGAACCACAACATCATTCAAATACAAAGCACATTGATGTTCAATATCACTTTGTGAGCTATATGGTTGAAGCTAAAAGGGTGTTGTTGGTAAAGGTGGACACTTTGAAGAATGTTGCAGATGCATTGACAAAGTCTGTGAGCACTCAGAACTTCTCTTGGTGTAGTGAAACAATGGGTGTTGCAAAGTTGGGCTAATGACTCAACTCTCCTGTGGCCCCCTGTGGAAAGAAAACAACAGGTGGGAGAATGTTGGGTTTGTGTTATATTCTTTCCACGACTAGTCATGCGCGGGGGGGTAACAGGGGGGGCGATATCCCCCCTGTAGAGGTCTGGGGCAGCACCCCGGAAAAATAAATAAATAAATAAAATAAAATAAATATAAATATAAATAAATAATAATAATAAAATAAAAATAAAAAAATTTGTCCTTATTTTCCGGTGGGCGGACCCGCCCATGGTTTTGTGCATGGGTTTGCACATGGTTTTGGGGCATGATGGTTTTCGGCCCCTGGTATTTTGTAGATCCGGTCAAGGGAACTATGGTTACGTTCTAATCCAGGGTTAATGGATTGGGGTTTATGTATGATTCGGCATGTATATATGTGTTGTAACACTAAAAGGAATATAATGAAAAATCAAGATGGTCGTCCCGATTTGGGATCCAGGGGAAAATCTCTGTGTTTATCTATTTTATGTTTTATGCTCTCGCTATTGTTTATTTTCTGTTTTAAAATTCGTTTGCAAATAATTTATGTACAGGGTTAAAACCTACAGCTACCTCCTTCATTTTTCTAATATAATCTTCATCAGTAATCAATTTATCATTAATTACAAATAAACTAGGTAGCCCTTTCTGGTTTAGAGCTTCTATCCTGGTGAAAAATATATTTATTGCTATCTCCAAACTCTCACATTTATCCTCTAACTAAGCAATAAGATTCTTTTTGGTCAGAATCTTCTTTACTTCCAAAATTGTTTATGTCCTATCATAAATTTATAACTCATCTAATTCATAACTATTCTTTGAATTCATGAAATCAATTATTTTGTAGCTTTGGCAGGCATGTCACTCAACTGTTCTTTGATCTTTGTAATGGCATCTGTTGTTTTCTTGATCAAATCCCTCTGCTAAAAAATAATCTGAATACATGGCCAAATTTCAACCATAGAATTCATTATATTAGTCCAAATAATATCCTTGGCTTGGGCCAAGGTTTGTCTCACAGTTGATTCCCTTTCATATTTTTTGTAACCTCTCAATCAGCCTCTGAGATTTTCGAGCTTCAACAAGGTGTGAAACTTCACTCCTGATCTTCTGGCCTTGTAGTGCCTTGACTTGCCCTTAAAACTTTTTAATCTCTTCTATTTGAATTGACAAATTCTCAACAATTTTTTTCAATTGGTTAGCACCCTCAGTAGACTGTGTAGAATTTGTAGTTGAGGTTGCAACTGTTGTGGTGGGAATTTTTGTAAGAGGTACAACATCTAGGGGAACCATGGATAGTTTTTCACTCTGCTCCTTTTCCTTGATCATTTTCTCTAGCTCAGTTTCCATATGTCTCATCTAAGAATTATGTTCCATGACTAGCTTCATCATGTCACTTTTATGAGTCTCTATTTCTTCAATATCCTTTGTGAGAGGATCTTCAGTGGCTAGTAACTTTAGCTGATTCCTCAATGTTTCAATGCCAGCATTATTTTTCTTGATCAACTCCTCTATAGCTTTGATGTTCTCATGATCATAACCCATCTTCACTACTAAATCTTCTAAGTATTTAATCACGGTGTCCTTTCCAAGAGACGAAATCTTATCCATCTTTAATTGTGACTGAGTATTAGAAAGTGAAACTTGCAATTTGGAGGCAATCATAGTAGTGTTGGTTAGAGTGGAGAAAATCATTTCACATATTTTTTTATGCATCTCTATTTGGTCAATGGGATGAGTATCTTTTGTATCAAACTCGAAAGTTGTCTTCTTTTAATCTGATGTTGATTTAGGCTGTGGAATTTGGGCCTCAAGGAAGGCCATCTGCATCTTCCCTTTCTCTGAATCAAAAACTGAAAGTAGCCTACTTTGGGAGTTGGAAGTCTACTTCCAAAACTGAGCATATTTTATATTCTTAAGAATCTCATTCTTAAGTTTCATTTCTATAAATCTGTCAAAAATAGTCTTTTCTTTCTCCCCTTGGACAAATTTTGTAGTCTGGACAGTATCTTGCTGCT